>VZRQ01002060.1:870297-946944 GCA_013397975.1 Machaerirhynchus nigripectus
GCAGGCGCGCGGGAACCATCGCCCCGCCCCGCGCACCGGGAGCCGCCAGCGCCCCTGCCGGCCGTGAGCGGCACCGCACCGACGGGAAAGGGCCTGGGGCCCAGAGGTGTCACTGGGCTCTGGTCCTGTTTGGTGGTACTGACACAGTTACCGGTGTTTGTTTGCCTTGTTTTACATACTAGTAAAGAACCGTTATTCATTTCCCCGTATCTTTGCCTGAAAGCCCCTTAATTCCAAAATTATAACAATTTGGGGGGAAGTGGGTCATATTTTCCATTCCAAGGGAGGTCCTGCCTTCCGTAGCAGACACCTGTCTTTCAAACCAAGACATATACTTATTTTCTTTGTTCTTGACACTCCTGAGCAACTGATTCTCAATAAGCACCACAACACAATCCAATTACTTTTTTCTGTCAGCTTCTAGAAAAGGGAGGTCCTCTTACTTTCTCACACTTGGAAAGCCCAGGATCTACTATTACTTAGCAGGAAGTGTAAACAAATCCACTAGGTCAACTCATTTTCCTCTTAGGAGAGTGGGAGATTTTGAAAAGAAAGAAAAAGAAATATAAGAAACCCGAAGCCTCAATGTCTTGGGGTGACTTTATGCTGTGTATCCCCTATCACCGTTCTATGCCCAGACATGATTCCTGTGCCTTTCTATGCCTTTAAAACTGAATGCAGGAGACAGAGAAAAAAACTGAGCGAACTTTTCAAACAGTCTGTACTTCAAGGACACAGGGATTAGCTTCTTGCTGCAGAGGAGCAGAGGAGAGTACTCTTCTTGGTTTTTTTCAGCCAGTTTTGTTTTTCGGCTCCGCTTCTTCGGAGAAAGAGACGGAGAGTGGTTTTTTCCAGGACTTTGGTTTCTTTTTNGATTATTTTCCTGTGTGCTTGTTAAATAAATAGTTTTTGTTTTCTTCTTCACATTCCTCGGAGGAAAAATCTTTTTTTTCCCAAACCTGGTGGGGGAGGGGTGGCTGTAACCCATCTTCCTTTGAGGAGGAGACATTCTTTTTGAACGTTTCCCTGAAAGTTGGCTCAAACCACCACACTCAACAACACAAATCCAACCAAAACCAGCCTTTCCTTCTTACAAAGGCAGCTGAGTAAAATGTATTCAATACAAAGGTTATAATATGACAGTACATAAACCACTTAAAATTACATAAGATATTTCATAAACTGAAACTGCAGCACATAAATAATCTACTTGTCAGTGTAACATGTTGCTGGGCCACTTGCTGCTTCCTTCAACACAAAATCTTTGGCAAGGAACAGGAAACTGTCTTCCAAGAGGAACCAGAGAGAAGAGAAGCAGCATACTCCCATTGAGCAATGCTGTTATGCAGAATTACAGGGAACATACCTAATGAAAGGGAAATAATTTTTTAGGAAATCATGAAGAATTTTACCATGAAGGTTAATACTTTTCCTAAAGATTAAGTGAATTGTGTTCGTTTTAGGTATTTCAGCAACTGGGTTTTTTTCCTTGGGAACCCAGTTGTAAGGGCCAAATATTACCAACAGCCTTTTCAGCCTCTGCCTGCAAATAACTTGGTAAATACAGTCAGATTAATCCACTTCTTAGGCTGAAAACTTTGGAGTGTGAATTTTGGAGGAAACCCCACAGATACCTGAACCCATCCCCTTAGAATATTTTCGTGTCAGGACAAAAGCAAAGCCTGGAATCTTACTGAACGCTGCTCAAAATGGCTGGACTTCTTCCTGCTCAGGCTACACCCGCTGTTGGAATACACCCAGCCATTTCTTTCTTTTAAGCACATGTTTTTCACATGCGTTGAAACACAATCCCTTTGTCAGAAGCATCTCTTGGAGAAACCAACAAATTACTATGGCATTATAGCACATTCGTCATCACAAAAGTAGCATCAGCAGCACAGAAATTTTAGTTCTGTAATGAAAATTACTGCAATTCTGGTGCTGAAAGCTATCCTGTAAAGAGTGAGCAGAGACTCACTTTTTAGCAGCTCAGTCTGGATATTTTTCAGATGTTTTAAAGAACCCTAATCCTGGCAGATGGGTTCCTTTCCACCAGTGGTCTTTTTATCTTTGTTTCTCCCTCCTCCTCTCATAAGATTGAAAATCAAATTGCCATCTCTCACTTTCTGCCTAAAATCCTTTTGCTGAGGGAAGGTTGCAATGGGAAGAAGAATAAAGGGTATAACATGACTGAGGTCTTGCAGTTTCTACTTCTTAGAATCACAGAATCTACTTGTCTTTTAAGTGCCTCCAGGGATGGTGACTCAACCACTTCCCTGGGGAGCCTGTTCCAATGTTTCACAGCCCTTTCAGTGACGAAACTTTTCCTAATATCCAGTCTGAACCTTCCCTGTTGCCACTTGAGACCATTTCCTCCTGTCACCTGTTACCTGGGAGAAGAGACCATCCCCCACCTTGCTACAACCTCCTCTCAGGTAGTTGTAGAAAGTGAGGTTTCCCCTGATCCTCCTTTTCTCCAGGGTAAATATTCCCTCCACTCCTCATGGAATGTAGGTTTCAGACCCTTCACCAGCTCTGTCGCCCTTCTCTGGAGGCACTCCAGCACCTCAATATCTTTACTGTAGCAAGAGACACAAAATTGAGCACAATATTCTTCTGGTAAGCATGGCTGCTAGGTATGGAGAGATCACAAAACCTACCACTATTTATATAGTAGTTTGAATGTTTAAAAATAATATGCTGCCTAATCAAAGGTTGTATCTTGTTCTATATACTGAGCAAGACTTAATTTTCACTGCTTTCTGAGCTGTCAAAATTTGCAGAGTGTGTAGTTATTTTTTGACTGTGTATATTTATAAATGAACAAGTTTTGCAGAAAGAGCTGTTATTAATCAGACAGTAGCAGGCCTAATGGGTTGAAAACAGGGGTTCAGAACTCACAGCTTTGCTATTTCTTTCTTTGCTATTGACACACTGATGCATCAGTGAATTGTCTAAACTTTTCCATCTGTAAAAACAGAACAGTTATGAATCTTTGCAAATATTATTCAGATTTTTACACTTAAAATTTTTACTTCTATACCCTAAAAAGGCTATATAATATGCTGATACCTTGCATTCTAAAATATCAAGTCTGCTTATATTGAGATCATGGAGTTAGCACATTGTAAATCTTGTGATCCTACACACATGCTACATGAAAAGCTTGTAAAAGAAAGTTTTCAAATTGCTCAGCCAAGCCAACAGATACACTACATATGCAGGAAACATTTTCTGTAATAGAAGCAGACCCTTCCTGATGCAAAAGCAGAGCAATCTTTCCTTATATTCTACACTGAAAAGCAAAAGGAAAAAAAAAAGAGGGGAAGGGCATGCAAGCAGAATTAATTGCTCTATTTTTTGTTTGTTTGGAAACTGATGCAGAACAGATTAGCCTGCAATGTAGTGCTTTCTTCCATAAACAAGCAATTACACTTGGTCAAAAGCAAAGCTGTTTAAAATACTCCTAGCTAGTTATAGGTAAAAGCTCAGAAAAAAAGTAGCCTAAAACAGATGGGCTTATTACTATGGAAAGGTCTTAAGACCCTTAAACATTTTAGAAATAGGATGTAAAATCATCTTCCAGAGAACAAATGTAGCATCAGCTTCTGAAATTGCTTGAACTGGAGTGGCTGAGAACTGATACTTTGTGTATCAGAATTAATCCAGGCTTATCCATCCAAAACTGCCGAAGCTTCAGCCAAAGCAAGTACTAGAATAGGGCCCACATTTATCTGTTTCAATGCTGGAGTTAAAAACTTATAAATTACTTATTTAAGCTTGTGTATTGCTACTAAAAACCAGTGCTTTATTAATAGCAGTTTCTAGGACATTTAAAAATTCTTTTAACTAATCTAATATTGATCAGAAGTGTTTTCTTTACCAAGTCCTGCTACTGCTGCAGCAATACCTCTCTTTTGCTTATGGTAAAAAAAAATCAAGTATGTCCAAGTAGAAGTGGTTTATCTGCATTCTCTCCATAAGAAATGGAAATGCCTTTTTCGTTAGAGTGTACATATTGAATTGTTTTGTACTTTGTGATTTCCTTTTTGATAAAATCACATTGCTTTTCTATTTCCACCTCTATATTACTTATTGGTGTGTCCCAAAAAGAAACATCCACAGATACATGAAGCCTCATACCAAAAAATATAGATTTTATTCTGGTTTTGAGAACATTTTTAAAAAGTGGATGAGAAAACCTGGTCAAAGAACAAAGTACCATCCTCTTGCTCCCATATCCATTCACTTACAGTTCCTGGAGACAAGGAGCAGATCCTGCATTCTACTAAAATGACTTCCTATTCTTTCTGTTATCAGATAACACAAACTTCCAACAATGCCTCTCAGCTGTAGTTGTTTTTGGTAATATTCACACTGAACCTTTCCTTTATGGTTCACTTGGTAACAGCTGACGCTGGGTGTGTGCCTGAGGCTTGGAATACTCCATCCAATAACCTTTGACGAGTCCCTCTGAAGGCCAACAAACGTTTCCAGAAAAAAAGTGTTACATTGCACTCAGCTGAGACCACGGATGTCTTTCATAGGGCAAATATTGCCTACTGCAGAAAAACCCCAGTGTGTTCAGAAAGCTTGTGCAGAGATGGATGCTGTCCCACTAAGGATCCTCACTAACATCCCCCATTTGCTGTGTGGAGTTACTGATAAGCAGGAAAACAGTTCTCTGGTGCAAGATGCCCATGTTCAGAATGGATTGAGGTGAGATTTAGGACACCATTGGAGTACAAGTGCACAGTTCGAAGTATTTGTGTCTGACTCACCTCAAACATGATGAGCTGAACCATGACATATCAAGATGTTCTGTCTGGTGCTGACCATAACTATTGTTTGAACACCAGTGCTGCTGACACGTACTTTGAAAGAGGAGCTGAACACAGTGAAGGACTTTGGCTAAATGGCTTATCCACAAGGAAGAAAACTACACTTTTTTTTCCCCCTGGAACTATGCCACCAGATCTGAAAAGAATGAAAAATGGCCAAAAAGGAGTGCTCAGAGACTGGGCCTTGTAGATGGACTGGTGAGGAGGAAGACCAGTGGACTTTATCTAAGGGAAGCAATGATACAGACAGAACCAAGGCTGCTGAAAATGAGCTGGCCCAAAAGTCAGGTGGAAAGGTCAGTCCAGGCAGAAGGGCCGCACTGTACCTGACTTCTCTTTTCCCTTCTCATGATTAAACATGTATTTTTCACTCCTACTGTTATGCAATGCAGCTGTACAGCATGAAACCATTGCCACATCCTCCTAACAGGTGCTGCCACATTTTGTATCGGGGTGATGTTGGAGTCATATTAATTGTGGTTTAAATTATTTGGGATAGAGAGGTGCCATTTAACTTTCAATGCAGTACCTCACTGTTTTGGGGTTTTTTTTAACAGCAGTTTGATATATTTGGTAACCACAACAGACAGAAGGAACAGAGATGATAAACTGCAACCAATCTTTTATGTAGTGATTCAGTTCTCCTAGCAAAGAGGTTTTAAAGAATTAATGTTTCAGTAAGGAAGAAGCCAGGCCTGAGGCAAGGTCAGGAAGCTGGATGATCCCTCTTATGATCCTTGTGAGTCTCTTCCAACTCAGAATATTCTGTTATAGTAAGATGCTAATATTGCCAATAAATAAATAAATAAATAATATATATCTCAGTTATTGTTTAATATAGGACCTGAAAATTGGTCCTGATGACAACTGTATCTATAAATTGCATGCAATACATAAAAATCGGAAAGAACAATTTAGTACAGGTTTTGGGCAGGAATTTGTAAACTTCAATGGCAATATAACACATCCTGCTAGGAAAGGAGGGAGATCTGTTCATGTCCTAATTTACATGTAGCAACAGGATTACCTTAGGATAGAGTCAAGCTGATACATATTAGTCTTAATTGAAAAGAATAAAAATTAATTAAAATATACAAGATAAATGGATTAAGCAAATGGTGTTGAAACAGGTTGAATTGAAATACTTCCTATCAAATATTTAGCTGTTTGACAAATAACTCCAATGTAATATCATGTGTACATGACTTGCAATTTGGTAGAAAGGGAAAAAAAACCAAAATGAAAGACTTACAAGCTCCAGGAGGACCACACCTCAATGAACAGCTTTTACAATTAAAGAAGAGAACAAAGTATACTGCAAATTTTGTCACATGCTTATTAATTTAAATGAACTCAGTTTGCAGTACAGCCCCAGTCAGACATCTGGAACTTGAGCCAGAAGAAGAACAGCTACAAGAACTTGCAGCCATTCCCAGGACATAATTAAACGGCTGTATGAAGTTTGAACAGTTTAAAAATGATAAATCAGGACACAAGACACATCGTGGGTGAAATTCAGTTGAGGAATTCCAGTTTCTAAGAACTTCAACTGAGGACTTTGTTGCTTTTGACAGGATCAGACAAAATCTAACTTTCATGCTGCATGGACCAAATGACATACCCGTCTTATAGATGCTGATAAGTACCACCCAAAACTGAGATAAAGTTTCTCATTTTTACCTGAAAGGTGGAAGCAGAGAAAAGGAACAAGACTGAAGTTCTAGATCAAGCATGCAAGACCCTGTTCTCTCAAAGTAGCATCCCAGGAATTTTTTCATTTATAAATTTCAAATCACTTCAAACACTAGAAATATTAGGCTGTAGTTGCCTGGAAACGGCTTCACAAGTGCTTGTGGTACAAGTTTCTGCTGTGATTAAAGCCTGGCTGAAATCTGGCTGATGAACACAAATCTTGTGCTAAGTAGCAATGTGCTGTCCTGAGTTAACATGCAGTCAACAAGAAGACCACTTTCTAAAATCATCTTGTTACAGACTGCATTTCTTTGTTTTTCCAGAATGTTGTTATAAAAAAGCCATGAAAAAGAACAGGTTAAGAATAACTAATATTAGCTTTTAACAGCTGATGATTTCAGGATTTCAAGTTTTGGTTTTAGCATTTAGACCGAAGAGAGACCATTAGCTCTGAACCACAGGTTAACTACATCTGAAATAAGATTGTAATTAAACAACACTGCACCAAGACCTTTGGAATTCAGCACCATTGATAGGGCTTAATGGAGTTGTTGATACTGATAAAGAATCTAATTTGAATTTCAACTGGATTTGCCTTGCTTCAGTATTCCATCTCTGTTATGTCTTCCTTAACCAAACTAAAAAAGCCTCGCAGCGTTCTCTATTCAGGCAGAAAAAACTGGGTTTGGGGTTGTACACTCCTCAAATTTTGACTTGGTAAGTTGAAATGCTGTCCCCCAGGTCATATTTTCAAGGACCCTGTATTCCTTGAGTCTGGATTTTTGTGGCTCTTATATAAATTCTTCAGTACAACATTTTAAAACCTCAGCCCCAGTGTCCACCCAGTAACAGAGTGGTTTAACAGTGGTTTCACAGGTTCTGTAGGACAGGAGATAAAACCACCACAACACATTCTGTTTACATCCACTTGCTGCAGTAGTTCTCTTTGCCACAGAATTACATTACGAGTTTGTTTATGGGAAGCTCCATGTTCAGAAGATTCCTTAAATCCATTTCACTGGTGCTGTTTTCCAAGACATAATGTGTATATTTAATTTCTTTACCTGTTCCTAGAAGCATGACTTTGTAGGTGATAACACTAGCAATAAAAACTAACATATTATTGTTTAAAGGTATGGTGCAATTAAAACAGGAGAGACTGACCTTTGTTTTAATGCAATTTAAATAGGCAGGGTTTTTTCACATTTGTTTCTGGAATGCCAGTAAAAATGTTGAATAGTACCACTATGACACCAATATGTTTGGGAAGTCTCGTTGAAGGAGTCCATCAGTGGTCTCTAAAAGCGTTTACCACTTCAACATTTGGACACAGCTCTGTTATAAAGGCCCACCCATGTCACACTGCTCCAGGGAGCTGAAACAGAGACATTAGGAATGGTTTGAATGAAATATGAGTGAGAATTATTTATGTGAAAGCATGAGCAGCAGCACAGTTGGAAAGAACAGCATGAATTGATAACTGAGGACATGACTAACAGCAATTAAACTAGTAAATGCTGAGGAATGTGCTGTTTACATCCAGACCAGGAGGCCTGAGCTCTGATAAGGCCATGGCAGCATGACTTGTCAGCAGAGGACCCAAGGTCTGATAGCAGGAGGATGGCAGCACGGTTCCAGCACAGTGTGTGCCTGCTGCTTGTTACCCCAGCACGGAAAAAGGCCATAAAGTTACAAAAATGAGGAAACACACAGAGGTAGCAACCCTCCCTACGACTTATAGGTGTTGAGGTAAGCAAGATTATGATGGAACATCACACTGTACTAGCTGAAGGATACAAATACCAGGGTGGCTCTGGTGTTTGTATCTGGTGTTTAACCCCAGCAAGCAGCTCAGCCCCACACAGGCACGTGTTCATCCCCCTCCCAATGGGATAGGGGAGAGAATTGGAAGGGTAAAACTGCAATAACTTGTGGGGATGAGATAAACATAATCTAGCAAATAAAAAAACCCAAATCACCACCATGCCCCTTCAAACAAACAAACAAACAAACAAACAGAAAAAAAAAAAAACTTTAAAAAAGCAAGCAAAGAGAAAAAAGCCTGGAATCAAGAAAAGTGTTGCCAAAAGCCTAATTGCTCATCAGTGACAGATGCCCAGCCTGTCCCCAAGCAACTGCTGCTCTGGCCGACCTCCCGCCCCTCCAGGTTAATTCCTGAGCTCAGTGCCATATGGTGTGGGATGTCCCTATGGTCAGTTGGGATCAGCTGTCCTGGCTGTGTCCCCTCCTCCCAATTCCTTGTGCACCCCCAGCCTGCTCCCTGATGGGGTGAGAGGCAGAAAAGCCTTGACTCTGTGCAAGTGCTGCTCAGCCACAGCTAAAACATTCCTGAGTTATCAACACTGTGTCCAGCACAAATCAAAAACAGCCCCATACCAGCTACTGTGAAGAAAATTAACTCCATGCCAGCCCAAACCACCACAATGAAAAAGTTTTCTACTGCCAAGGAAGAACCCCAGAGACATGGCACTTACTCAAGGGTCACCACTCCTTTTCTACCATGGGGACCTCCAGCCTGCCTGGAGTGGCTGCTTTGACATGGGCTTCTTGGTGATGTGTGGGCATGCGGGTGCAAAAATACAGCTGGCTGAAATCTATGAGATTCAACATGAGTGACTGAAATTGGTTGTGTTTAAAATAAATACTGACCCCCCTTTCCTTCTGGCCTTGAGTTGAATTTTGTCACAATAATTGCATCCTGCATCTTTTCTATAAGCATATTTTACTATTGGCTGTGAGTAATTTTCCCCTGCAGATGTGCAAGGCAAGTTAATCCTCCAGTTCTGAGCACACATTTTAACAACACCGCTCTTCACCAACACATTGCTGCCTCGTGCTTTACCAGCTGGTGCATTCCTTCGTTTCTGTTTCAGTTCCTATGTTTTGGAATTATCAGTATCTCCAAAACAGATAACAAACAATTTTAGCGTAGGGTGTCACCGCCTTTATTTTATCTTTCTCAAGTAAATAAGTAAAAAAAAATCACAGTCACATAATTTGTCTAGGCACATTCAAATAATTTTTTTCAAGGCTTTATTGTGTATTGTGCATGTATTTTTATAGTCTCCTAGCACACTGTGATGAGCAAATATTCAGCTGTTTCAAATTATGGATGCAGAATAAGGATCCAACACTGCTGACAACGAGAGAAAAAAGCTTTAAGCAATCTGAAAAAAACTTCCTTCAGCGGGCTGTTGTTGATGAAGAGAGATTTCCTTTTCTGTCACGGGCCTTTTGAAAGTCTAAATAGTTATGTTGACAATTCTTCCATCTGATTACACCAATTATAAAAGGCATTGGTCTCCTTAGTGCCTTGTTATTGATTACTATGGGTAACATGGCTACTAAAGCTTCACTAAATGATACACAGCTCTGGGCTTGTCCCTGCCCAAGCAACGTTCATGGAGTTCTGAGAGTTACGGAATGAGCAACGAGTTGAACAGATTTGCTGAACTAAGGTCCTTTTCTTACAGTCATCTGTACATCCTTGGGAACTTCTTATCTCTCCCTTTTACAGTCCACGCCACTGAAAAAAACCCAGGTCACTTACCAGCTCTATCAGAAGTTTCACTTCTATCTTGGTGCTAATAATGTTGACTGGAGCAAAATAATTTCACTTTCTTTTCGGATTTGTTCCAGGCTTCAGAATCCTTTCTTTTTTCCCCCCAAACATTAAATGCTAACTCAAATTTACTTATTCAGTGGCTACCAGCATTTTCTTGTATTTAGTCTGGTAACTGTTCTAGACTTGTAGACGTCTGTTTTTCCTCATACACTTGGAAAAAAAATCTGATGTGTTACTTCAATAATTTGAAAATTATATTTCTGTAAAGCTGCTTAAACCTTATACCAATTCTTGAAATATTAAACTGAAACAAAACTGATTTAAAAGAATATTTATTTTGGGAGATGAGAGTGTTCTGAAGACCTCAGCTGCAGTTCTGCCAATTATGTTCACAATTTTCATGTTCTGCACCTTAATTTGTCACATCAAACTTCCACATTTTTGGGAGTCAGATATCACAGTGACAAACATGAACAGATTATGCAGCACTAGCTACAAAAACCACTATCCCAAGAAGCTACACTTGCTATGCAGGTATCTGGTGTCAATGAATTTTACAGGGCAGAGAGAGACATTAAAAAAAAAAAAAATTGTTCTACGGATTCACAGTGAAAGAAGATTATTTACCTAAATCCCTTCAGCCTCCTCTTTTCATCTTTCCAGCTAATCTTTAATAGCACAATCCAAACCGCAAAACAGAACCATGCACCTAGAAAAACTCTCAAGTGCTTTTTTCATCATTTAGAACATGTAGCAGTTAAACAAGGTGTAGCATTCCCAAGGCATTTTACTAATATCAATCACACCTTGTTTTTGCAGAAAAAAAAAAAAAAAGTTGCAAGTTTTGCATAGAGAGAAGAAATGATAAAATTTCTCCTTAAGCAGAAAATGCCAGAAAAAACTCCTAATATCTACTACAGTTAACGTGAAAGGGATATACTGCCTAGTCTCTATACGTAATTTAAATCAATTTTTGTGTCTAGACCAAAATATATTTAGAGTATAAATGGCTTTTAAATAACTTATTATATAATCACTATAATACTTGAGAAAGGAAAAAACCACCATCAAAATATTTTAAAGATGTTGAAATGGTCACTTCCACAAATACCATAAAAACAATTGAAGTTTTCATTATCTGCCAAAGCTTTCAGTTTTTTCTTCCCCCAAGAAACCCCAGGACTTCTAGTCTGAGCACAATTAAATACATAATTTTTCAGTCCTTGAAAAACCACTGAGCAGCAGACTTCACAAATTTTAACAGCAAACTTTCATGACAGACAGTGACTCAGATGTCTCCTTTGTACTGAAGTCTTCTCATAAAGAAATCAAGGATAAAAGAAACTGGGTCTAAGAAAAAAACCTTGCCTGACTTACTAGACTAAGTGTTTTCATTAAGAGCCAGGTCTGTCTAAATACACTGTTTTGAGATAATTCCATTTATTTAAATACTATTTAGAAAATATTTGTAACATTTTTGTTAGGTGTAATTTACTGCTTACCACCTCAGAGTCCACTGCAAAGACCCCCATGACCTGTTACAGGTTGCTGTTGGCATATGTAACTGTGGCAACAGTGAAACAGAGCACGCTCAGCACCTAGAAAAAAGATTTTTGAAGCATAGTGAGATGGAAAGGTCCAGTTTGAATTGTCCCCACACTTCTGTCCTTAAGCCCAATCTGCCCCCTCATTCCTGTGGCTTGGCTTCCTGTTCCCTGCAGGAAATTCCCTGCAGTTCCAGGCTGTGTCAGCACAGACTGATGCAGTCGAGTGGAAGGTTCTCAGCTTTAGCCAGTGCCTGTTTATATGGCCTCATATCCAAAGGGCTTCTCTTCCCCTTGAGGTTCCCAAACAGTGCTTGGTATCCAAATGTCAGCTCTGGCAGAGTGCTAAGTTATGTTTCTGCCATAGCCAGGGCATCCTTTTTTTTCAAATACTTGATCACTTCAAGATCCTGCACTTGTTCAGTGGTGAAGGCCTGGACTGTCGGGCATGACAAGCCTTGTCACCTGCCCATATTCTCCCACATGCCCTGCTACCCATGGCCATACTGCCTTGGGACATACCCCTATGGGACATTCTTGAATTAAACTTAGGAAAAGCTGGAAAAATATACTTGAAACATGCCAGTGGGAATATTTTAGTTACCAAAGGGTATTCAAGATACTGAAGTTATTGTAAAAAGGGAGAAAACATCTACCTCACAAGAAAAGAAGGGTAAGGTGCCATTCTTTGTTTCATCCACCAGTTGGTTCTTGGAAGAGGAAAGGGAAAATGTGTAATTGTTCATTGTCTTCATGAGACTGTTCCCGAAGTGCAGGGAAGGCAACAATGCAGGGCCCAAATACCAGATTAGGCTCAAGGCCAATGCTTTTATCATAGCTCTCCCAGGCAAAACACAACCAAATGATACACTGCAAATTCAGCCTTTAACAAGCTCTCAAATTTGATGTACAGCAAAAAAAAGAGGGAGCATGGCAGAGATTAGATAAACTAATGCTGTGAACAAGTAAATCAACACTGTGACCAACAACTGTCAAACAGATAATAATTATCAGTTCCTTCTATAACATGCTGTGGTCAAATCTGTTATCTCAAACCCTTCAAGCCTGACACTGGGTGCCAAAACAGGACTGTTGCGATTTAACTTCACCCAGCTGCTCACTTACTCCTCTGCAGTAGGATAGGGGACAGAATCTGAAGGGTAAAAGTGGGAACATTTGTGGGTCCAGATACAGTTTAATACATAAAAAAAACCAAAACAAAACCAAGAAAACGAAATTATGCAAAACACCCTCAATTGCTTGCCAGCAGCTGACCAATGCCCAGGCATTCCCTGAGCAAGTGCTGCTCTGGCAAACTTGCTCTGCATTTGTTATTGCTGCGCATGACACCATACAGTACAGGACATCCCTGTGGTCAGTTGGGGTCAGCTGTTCTGGCAGTGTCTCCTCCCAGCTCCTTGTGCACGCCCGCCTGCTCCCTGGTGGGGTGAGAGGCAGAGAAGTTCTGGACTCTGCAAGCGCTGCTCAGCAACAGCTAAAACATCCCTGAGTTATCAACACTGTTTGCAGCACAAATCCAAAACACAGCCCCATACCAGCTACTGTGAAGAAAATAAGCTCTAATCCAAAACCTGAAGAGATCCCAAGTCTTTACAAATAAATTAACCCATACTGGATACTTAATTTACATGTTACAGAAGTAACAACAGAGAAAGGAAGCTCGTACAGAAGGAATTATTCAGAAGGGAAATGCCCACATTTACTAAATTAGTATATATAAAGCCAAAACAGTAGAGGGTGTGTTCCCTCATATAAATGCATCACATGAGATTAAGCCTATAGACATTTT
This sequence comes from Machaerirhynchus nigripectus, assembly GCA_013397975.1. Classification (NCBI taxonomy): domain Eukaryota; kingdom Metazoa; phylum Chordata; class Aves; order Passeriformes; family Dicruridae; genus Machaerirhynchus; species Machaerirhynchus nigripectus. The sequence goes on from VZRQ01002060.1 coordinate 883,771, forward strand.
GTTTATAGAGTTAGAATATGTGTTAATCATTAATGATTTAACCCTGTGTAAACCTACAGCAATGTTTCGTCAACTCAGTTTGCTGTTTTTCACAGGCCAAGTTTCAGCAAAACAGTTACACACATGCACACACACATATATGTATATATATATATATATATATATATATACACAGAGATACATATTCAATTCTGCATACATACTATATTTATAGTTTAGTTATCAGATACGTCTTCATCCAGTTGAGGTCTCAATGCAAAAGGGAAACTGTCAGTTCTGTTCCCAAGGCAAAGTGGAAGAAGTCAGAAAAGATGGGGCAATTGAAAGAAGCCATCGTGATGTACACAATATGTATTGACACATGGATACAGAAGTCTTCCCAAATGGCAAAACAGCTTTACAGGATATATTCTCCCAATAATGAAATACCTTTTGACGTAGATGTTCCTACACCCATTTCCACAGACGAACAGAAGTGTGGAGCATTTAGGGCAGAGGAGAAGAAAAGGGTCTGCCTCCAGCATTACGAGTTCACTGTCTAGAAGTGTATGATTTTTTTCCTCTTTAAGCAAAAGTATTTTAAACAACCAGAAATTTTGTTTCAGAAACATAATTAGAAAAAGCAGAGTATATCCAACATTTCCCTGCCAGGATCAGCTGCTTTAGAAAAAACCTTTGATGAGTAATGGCAACGTGTTTCACACTATGCTACAGAAAATGACAGTAAACCTTACGTCATAAGGAAAAGATGATTTCTACTGTCATGTAATGAAAAGTTTTGAAGACTTCCTACTATTAACTGTTCTGGTGAATAACAACCTGTAGTTACAGTAACGTGGCACTTGAGTCAAATGTGACGGACTTGGAAGTGATGTCTTAACTAATAACGTAATTCTCTTTATTGATGAGGAATACGAAATAAGCCCTACAAGTGTCTGCATCTCGTCTCATACACAGGATGCAAAAAGGCATTTTTCTTTAATCAAGCTTTCATTTTTCCCAAATGTCAGCAATAAATCTAAAACAAAAAAACGCAGCACACAGTGAGAAAAGTAACTACCTTTTTCCTTTTAATATAGATGTAGTACAGAATGTTTAATTACAGCAGGACAGTGCTTCCAGTTAAATAAAATTAAAAACCTTTATTTCCCCAAATATAAAATTACTAAATTAATGTCTTAAAAGAATAAGAACATGGAAAAAGCTTTAAATTATACCACCATTTACCACAGTAACCATGATTACCAATTACATACTTCATTGCTTTGGCAAAAAAGGTTTTTCTTTTAATAACTGCATATAAACCTAACATAGCAAAGACTGTATACATCTTTATATTGCACTTATTTATATACAGGGATAAATGGACTGTAAAGTCTGCATATACTTGGAATGAGCAAATTTTCAAAATAAACTGAAAGCAGAATGGTAAGAGCTGGTATGAATATTAAAAAAATGCTTAGAAATGTAATACATTTATGTACAGACTGTACGGACTGTATTAACAAACAATATGTACATAACAATTTACTACTATTGATATTTTAGTATAACTCAGTGTTCATTAATACAGACCTTTGGTTGTATTTAGTTGTTTAGTAAGATCTAAGCTCGCATACCTCCAAAATGCAACAAGGTATAAAATAAAGCACAACAATTTGCCAAATGGTACAAAAACTACTTTTGTCAGTTCCATTAAACCCCAAAAACTAGTGTCTCTGTCTAGCCCCAAAATAGTTCTTGTACTTGGAATCTCTATGTGCCATACACAAAAAGAACACCTGAATGTTACATATCTGCAAAATTACATCCCACGACACTTTTTTTGTAATGTGCAATTCATTTTAATAATACTTTCTAACGAAAAACAGAAGCTAACTTCAACTTTATAATTTTCCAACACGCACTTCTGCAATGACATTGTGAACACTTTTAAATTTTACCAGCAAGATTAAAAAATATATATATGTGCGCCTCCCTTACTCTAAAAGACTATTACCAGTAACTGCTACTTGCTAAGTGTGCTCAGACATTCGTATGAACTACGCAGTTTGCACGTGCCCAACATTTAGCTTCAAGGTCATCCTGAGTTTGCACACAATGAAGCAAATCCACAAACTTTAAAAGAAACAAACATACTTTCCTTTACAAAACAATCATGCAACCGAAGAAGAACTGGGCATCCCATGAACCGTTGTGCTTGTCGGAGTTCCACTTATGGCGTTGAAAATGTGTAGCGAGTTGGGTATGACGCTGGCCTTTTCTTCCACCGGAGTAATCTTAAAAGGAAAGACACGTATTTACCAAAATGTTACAAAATGACACAGGCACGTCTAAAACAAACATGACATGCTGCTTATGGACTCAACCTCCCAGTACTTTTTCAACTGCACAAAACCTTTTGATGACGGCTACTCTTTTCAGCCATCTTCTCCCAGATTTAAAAGTTACTTCCCCAATATCAGTTCTCCTAACTTAGATATTACACTGTCCTCTGTAGAGGATGGTTGGACAGTTTCTCTCATTCCTCCTGTTAACTTTCAAAAGGAGTTTCATAGTGACAACAAGCTCACTTTTTGCCTTTTTTGGTTTTCCTTGTTTCACTTAGAGGTATGATTTGAGCATTTCTTACAAAAAGCTGTCAAAGCACCGAAAAGACCTCATTCTTAACAGCTATAAACAAATTGATGCTAAAATTAGAAATACCATAATAAAAGGAGTTACAGAAAGATTAGACAAACTAAGAGAACAGAAGTTGAGAAAACTAATTACCATCCCATCTGATCATATTGGCAAGCAGCAGAGGAAAAAAAAAAGAAATATCTGTTAAGATTCTTTTATGCATTTTTGTAACAATTTTTTTGCAGTTGCTAAGACCTTGCAGTGTTACATTACAGCTAATAGTTTATTCAGTGATGCAAAGCTCTTTTTTTCCCAAAACAGCAATAGGCAGACACATAAAGGTGACATTTTTAAAGAAAGTGAAGACCTTCATGTTTCTAAGCCTTTTAGGGAAGTTATCAGTCTAATTGAAAAAAAAAAAACCCAAAGAAAAACAAAGCAAAACCACCACCAACACTGCATGTTTTAATTATGTACAACTAACTACATTTGTATAAAAAGAACACAGTGGTAGGCTAAAAGTACATATTACTGCAGTCAGTGCTGTACTTTCATATTCTGTACATAGTATCTTATGGATATCAATTTGTCTAAATGTAAACCAAGAGAAGGGGCAATGTGATTTACTCTTTATGTTTCAGGACATGCTTTTTCTTATCACCAATCTTTGGAAACTCACATACTTCAGTATTTTTTAAACATCTAAATCTTGCACTGAGCTCAAAGTATTTTTTCTTGTGTACAAATTTTCATGATATTCTTTATTTTTTCCTACACCAGGGGAATGCTAATCTTGCATTTATCATTAAATTCTTTGACCCAAACACCTGCCTCTCCTTTCCAAAGGAGTATTCTCTATAGCTGTCTAATTCTCTCATATACCTTGTTCATCTCAATCAGCTTTCCAACCAGTTATCCTCCATTCTAAACCCTCCTCTGCTTATCAGTAAATCACATTGAAATGTAGTCAAACTGTCCCACTTTTGGTAGCTAAGCAAGCTCTTTTTCTGCTCCACAAATCTTTCAAAACGGTTTTCTTCTACTACTGTTTTTTATTAAAAAAACCACATCCAACCACATAATTCTGGAAAAATTGTATCACTTCCTATAAACTTTGGTTCACAATGTTCTCTACTGATGGTGGTTAACAAGAGTTAGTTTTGTCCTAAGCTCGTCTCTGTGACAGGATATCAAAATAGGAGAAGGAAAATAAAGCCAATGTGCTTCATCATAATTATATCACAGAGCTACTCAGAACACAGTACCTGAAAAACCACATCAGGAAATAATGGAAAGCAATGAAGTGTGTGAAGTGAACTTTGGACAAGTGGCACATTTTTGAATAGAAAAAAGTTGCCATAAAGTTTTGGATACCATCTAAGCAAGGGCAGACTAAAGGCAAATCTCTCTTAAGAATTATGAACCATTCTCTGGTTCTGGAAAAAGCTTCTACAAGTAACAGTGGATGAAAGAAAAGGAGCCTGAAGTGATGAATATGATGAATAAAAACATCAAGAAGGCAGGGATCAAGCACTGAACTTCAGCTCTTCCTGTCCTCCTGGAAATAATATCTTTGCCTTTGAAGTCAGAAGACACTTCTACCACAGACCCCAGATGCAAGGGTTGAGTGATACATCTCACTCCACAAAAGTTCTGGTTTTCCTTCCCCCATATTTCTAACTTGTTAGTATTGGACTTCCCTCAAGAAAATACACTGGAATACCTCTTGAAAGATGTTTAATTCTTTGTTGCAAAAGCAATTATTTATTCCTCCAAAATCAAACGAGAAAGGGCTAAGCTTGCAGATCATATATATTTATTTCATTGCATTTGTTTTATCTTTATTATAGTCTTCCTTGCCTACAAAAAACCAGGCTGCTGCCAAGAAAATACACAAACAAAAAAAAAAAAAAAAAGAAGATCCACAATTTCATGACAGGCTTATAATCTGATAGAAAGAGAAAAAAGAAACAACCCTTTGTGTAAAGCATTACAGACATTTTCCTTACTGTTTTCACATTACATTTACATTCTGAATGATGGTATGTATAACTTAATTTCAGCACATACTTGTTCATGCATTATTTCAGAAAGCTCTTTTGCCATTTCTCTGTAGTTGGCCTTCATTTCTTCTTGATATTCCAACTGATCTTCCTTTATCAGTCGTTCATTTACACCCAGAGCATGCCCACAGGCTTCAACAAATTGCCTGATTTAGAGAAAATAAGGAAGTTCTCAAACAGAAATCCAAAAGATTGATTTAAAATGTCAGCCTAAAGTATGTTTTTAATGAATCAGAACATTTTAAAAGTTAGAAGTTTCAAAAAGACTTTTTATGAATCTTGGAAAAATAGGTCCATTTTTTTCTTCCCTCTTCCCCATCCCCAAGAAATCCCAAACCCTCCATACCATACCTAAAAACTTCCTTTAGTAGCTTTACTTTATTGTCTGGATATCTTTTGGTGTTAGTGTCATCTAAGAAAGCTCTTGCATATGCTAATGGACCAGCATTAACCTAAAAAGAACAAGAATTAAAAAGTAGTCAGATATCTGACATACTATCTTAGCAATAATAGGTGCTACAGGTGTCTATTGGATTTGATTTTTTTAATGACAACACATTGATTTTTAAAAAGCTGGACTTAGAAAACAAGAAAACTGCTAGAGTTGGAACATAAGAGCAGGAGTTATGAATTATGAGCAGGAGTTCCAGTGCTATGAACCTGTCCTGGCACAAAGAAACCACTTTGGTGATGTTGCAAGGTAACTGCAGATATTGCCAATCTGTCATTTCAGTTTATGAAATTAGGGTGGGAAAATGAGCTAAACCTACTACTGTTTGGTCTGGTTATCTATTGAAAACAGTTTTCCAAGCTGAGAATTCTGCAACAATCTGCAGAAGTTTAATTGTGCTCTTATGGCAGCTACAGGAAAAGTGGATTCAGTGATTTCTAACTCATCCTTATTATTCCTTTATATTATCAATACAAGCCTCTCCCTTCTCATCCCAAATACTAGCTTGACAACTTACTGATTCTGGAACCTTGGTTTGGTTTTTTTCTCTTTTCTGCTGAATGTGACAACTGTTCATTTCATATAACTGTGTTAACAGTTCCTTTGTCTCCAATCAGTTTAAAATAATAGAGCAGCACTTTTGTCACTGCATTCTGAAGATCCTTACCATATTGACTTGTACTTGCTACAGCTGCTTCAGGTACCCTGTTTTGGTGAATCTGATGGCTTCTTTACACATTCCAGTTCTTGCCTGCCTTAGGCAAAAAGACGTTGCACACTGGGATTTTCTACTATTACCTTCCTCCTATGTATTATCAGTCACTCTTTATCTCCATAGGGTTCTTAAAAAATATGCTGGACCTACTGTGGGCAGACCTACAGCTAGGCAAAATATGCTACTTTATCCTCATGTTCATCCTTTATCTTGTAGCAGTTCCAGCTTTACACCAAAATCTGGTGGGGCTCAGAATGCAACAGATTCCAGAGATGAATCTTAATTCTTTCATGTAACTGTCTCTGATCAGTTGTTATATGAAATTCTTATATTGCTTTTCCTATTCATGAAATAACTTTAGACAGTGAGCATATTTCTAACTTAGGACACTCCTGAACACAGAGAATAGAAACTAATTATAAAATGCTACTTATAATTTTTCAAGGACAGAAGCAAATGAAACAGCTACATGGCAAAGGTCTTACCTGAACACTGACACTTCCCTGTAGCTTCAGCTGCAATTTGATCATATCTACTTCAGCTGAAGAGCAAAGCTGCCTAAGCTCTGCAACTTTTTTACTCATTTCATCAATGGCGACTTCAATTGGGTTTAAATCAGTGTGGTGCTGGTACATCACTGGAATGCGCTTTTTCACGTATGGGAAACAATGTATAGCTGTGGAAAGAAACAAGTTTAACATAGTTAGGAAAATATTTTTTAATAAGGTGTGCTTTGAGACAATCTTATGCTAAAATCCCATTCTGATTACTTGCCCGATTTAATAAGTTATATAATTAGAAATACTGCCAAATGGACCGAGAAACAAAACACTGCAATTAAAATATGCACAGCTTTGCATGCATTACAGAAAAGAAAGATCATTGTAATTACTGCTACATTGTAATTACTGCTACTAAATAACTTAGCCACCAAGAAATAAACCATTGGAACTTCATGAGAACTGTGAAAGAATTGCCTATCATTCACAGATCTCAAAGAAGAAAAGAATCAAAAATAGCAAAGCTGTATTTCCTATTTCCTCACAAGTATTAGCTACAGACTGCTAACAATATAAAGTCACTTATTTGTTTTTACAACTATATTAATACAGAAACTCACATTTAACAGACACAAAACACAAAACAGTTTTTTTCTAAGAACAAGGAAAGCTAGACTCCAGATTCACAACTCTGGAAGCTTAAGGGGAAAAAGATAATAATTTTGAGGATTCCCCATTGAAGAAATCAATCTGAAAAACCCAGCTGTGGCTAAAAATATGAAAAGGATTTTAGCTGATAGCTGTAAAGGACTTAATTAGGTGAAATGGAAAAACCCATACAGAACAAAATTAGACCATTTGAACTGATGCTTCCCATCAAAGCATTCCATTCCATCAGTACCTGTCAAAATAGTCCGTCGCTTACACTGCTCTTCTACTCCTCCTTGTCTTTTACCACCTTGAGTGAAAGGCATCTCAAACATAAAGCGACGAATGTTATGAGTCCTTTCAAAATCTGTTCTTCTTTCCTGCAACTCTTTTTCTTCAAAGTATGGAATTACGTGTGTAACTTGAATGTATGCATATTTTGAATCTAAATCCTTAGGATTGACCTTAAAAACAGGACCAAAAAAAAAAAATCAAATAGCTACATGGTGAATAAAGTGGATCTAATAGTAGTCACACAACTTGCAGAAATTGAATTTGGTCTCTTAACCTCTGAATTATTGAAAACACAGGAAATGTTCATGCTTTCACAGGGGTTTCCTGTATTCAGTTTTTAGCAATTAGGAAGAAAGACAGCTGGAGGCATTACAGCATGTTGTGAATTTTTTTGTTAGTTTTGGTTTGTTTGGGTTTTGTTTTTTTTTTTTTAAATCACCCGTGATTATGAAACCCGGCCCTGGCATCAAGTCCTCCTCTCCTTTTAAAGTTCCAATATTGAAATGCCCACCATTGGTGCACTTTAAGGCCAAAAAGCACAGAAATTTTTGAATCAAGGATTCAAAAGGATCCTTGTCAAGGAACAAAAAGAGCCTTGAAATTATACTAAGAGGAAATCACCATAAAGTCTAAGGGTGAAGCGAAAATCACCATAAAGTATAAGGCTGAGGTGTGGAAAAGGGAAGAACTTCCAAAGAATATAGCTAAAGTTAACACAGAATATGATCATAATTCGAATTTGTTCTAAGATACAATCATTGTTTTGAGAGGTAACACTACAGAATTTAAGTTTTTTGGTTGTTCTAAAAGACATTTAATGGGAGATAATATTTCTCTCATGCCTTTCAAACAGTAGAGTTTTTAGACGCAGATGCTTGTGTGCCAAATGAGTAACAGCCAGTGATCCCACAGGATTTCAAGTGAACTAGGGAGAGCAACGTATTAGAACTTTTTAGAGAAAGTAAAGATCATACTTTGCCAGAATCCTGAATCATTTTGACATTTTCAGCTCCAAATTTGTCGGAGTAGAGTTTTTGGAGTCTTTGGGAAATTTCTGAAAGAGGAGTGAGTTTAGGCTCTTTGTAGATGTATTCTTTTCCATCTTCATCCTCAAAGAAACCCTGTAAAAAATGAAGCAATCAAAATCTTGGGCAATAAAAGATATAGGGCAATGACTAAGATGGACATAATGTGTGTGGTTCAAAGGAAATATAAACATTTAACATTAGTATTCAAGCAAACATAAATAGACAGAAATTAAAATCTAAGTAAAAAGGTTTCCTAAGAGAATAAAAAACAACAGAAGAATGTAATTCTCTACTACAACATGAGTGAAAGATAATGGAAACACAGAGTTTAAATTTTAAAAGTTTGTAGGAATTCTATGGTGTGCCAAGCCTTTGAGATAAGTTTCCTTCACTTTTATTTAAAAGTGAACTTGCAGCACTGTTTCACTTGCCAAAACCGGTAGTCTTGCCCAACAGGACTATCTGAGTCACAAGTGACTACTTTGGCAAAAGTTTACATAAAACTAATCTGAAAATTTTCCTTAGGTAGTAATAAAATTTAATTCTGTAAAATGAAATTTAATTATGCAAAGATCTTAATTTTATGATGTACTATTGGTATATACTTCTTTATTTTATTACACATAGCACTGGTTTTAAAACCACAAGTAAATACTCAATACATGGAAAGTGAAACAGTTCGTTGGTTTAAAACAACAAGCCATGTCGAGTTCATGTTTGAAACCAGAAAATAAATATTTTTGTCGTAAACGAAACAGACAAAATAGAAAAGCACAACATATCATGTATAAACACAGGCTAGATTGACAAAAATACCCACACCAAACTAAGGTGAAATGCAGTAGTTTGTACTGCATTGCTTGCTTTGTAAGCGGTTACTGTAATTACCTCAACATCTGTTTCACTGTCTGTAAACTGGTATTGCTATAAAGTCATAAAAGACAACAGAATACATGTAAAGTTATACTGCTCAGAGTATTTTACAATTCTCCATGCTCAGCTGAACAATTAAGCAACTGGGCTATGCATGTAGAGAGTGTATTACTCGATACTGCGTGATACCATAGGGATACAGAGGCATTCTAGACACGTACCAGAGGATGTGAAGCTGCCCAATACACAGCCAGAACTTTGGTTTGAAGCATGCAATACTGATGCATAGAAAAGAGTGACCCATTCTCTAAATGGAGCTTGATGTTACTTTTTGACTTGCAATGGCTATTAATGCATACCCATCTAAGAAGCAGCCTTGCAAACCACAGTGTAGCACTACAGACATTAAGTCAATACATTGCTAAGAACTGATGTTACAGAAAACTTACCGCTGCCTTAAGGTAGTAAACAAAAGAAGAAAAAGGAAAGAAGGCAAAAAATTTACTGAGGAAAATAATAAGAATTTAACTGGAATTGATAAAAGTTTTAAAATAAATTACTGATGGTGTTTCTTTATTTCTTACAGAACACATTCCTTGTGCTTTTTATGTCACGGTATCAATACAGAAGATGAAAGAGTAAACCTTGTAAAATAAGTTCAGGTTTTTCTTACTGCATAAAGCAGACCAGTGAAAGTAAGTAACACTCACTTGTCCAAAGAATGCTACCCTGAAGTAAGTTCCCAGCAGTCTCTTGCCTGTATGCATAACTTCTGTAACTTTACTGTATGCTCGATGAAGGGTGTCATATAAGTGAGCAAGCCTCTAAAAGTAAAAGAAAACAATAATGAGGGAGAAGAACAAAGCAGAACTTTCCTATATTAAAATAAGAAATGATGTGCCCTTGTAGCCAGTAACAACTGAAAACATTCTTTTATTGAACGGTAGTATTAGGTTTAGCACTTGCATCAGGATGACAATATGTAAGACTAATTTTTAATTACTTATATTTAAAGAAAAAAATTTATTTAAAATTAAAACACAAATTTCAACACATTCAAATTTGAGTTACTATTTTAATACTCTTATTATGTGATGTACAATGTGTCATGCAGTTAGACTTAAAAATTCAGGATTTTTTTCTTGCTCAAATTTGCTTTTGATGAATTAAGTACCTCAAAGTCTCTCCGTTTTTCATAAATGGGTATTATTAGTTTATATATGTCAGCAATGAGTTCATAGCGTTCTGCCTTCCAGAGTCCATCAGCACACTGCTCCAGCAATTCCATCAGCACATCCTAGATTTGGATACACATTTGAAAATGTAAAACAAATTAGTACCCGTAAAAAGCACAGCAAGGAATTATACCAAAGTTCTTTCCAGTGAAAAGGGAAATCTTGCCTCAAAACAGAATTATCTACACGTAGTAATTTAAGTTATTGTGGCAAAAATTGCTAAAAGGAAACAAAACAACACAGAATGGTCTGAGTGTACACATGTACTCTTTGTATTTACCACAAACAGCATGTTGCTTTTAGATATTCTTGGGACTTCCTGAGACCTGCTTCTACCATTCTTGCATCGCAGTGGTGAAGGCACAACCTGGAAAAAATTCCTTTCATGCTTAGAAACTACTCTATTCCACCTCCTCCTTCCCTTTGGTAGAAGACTAAGTCAGCATAAAGACATCACTGAGAAAATCAACTTTTAACACTGAGAGCAAGGAGACTAAAAAATGGTACCCTTATCCATGTGCTGCAACAGACCTTAAATAATTTCTCCTTTCCCCCAGTCATTATGGGGCTGTACAGGCTTTCCTCCAGTCATTATGGGGCTGTACATCCTCAGCAGCCAAGTGGTGACAACTGACAGAGCAGTGTTACTGCTGGACCACAGGGGCTGTCCACTTACACTGTTGTATGACACAAGTCTTAATTCAGACACCAGAGGGCATCCAGATGTAGCAAAGAAGTAGAATTTTGTTTACAAAAGGAAAAAAACCATAAAGAGCAGAAGTTTCTAGCGGGAGAGATATGGAGCAAAAGAGCTCAACATTTCTGAGCCACCTGTCTTAATGCTTATCCATTCTCATGGGAAAAGTTCTCTTCCATATGCGCAATCAGTTTCCCTTTCCACCTGTGAGAATGGCCTCTTGCTCTTTAATGGTGCTCTTCTCAGAAAAGTCCAATTCTTCTACTAACCAGTTTAGGAGTTGGACTTTTTCCAGTTTGCTGATACCTGTCTTGACTTTTGGGGGCCAGTACTGGACACAAGGTTAGAGATGGGGCTCCACAAATGACAAGTTAAAAGGGGAAAAACCCACTTCCCTCTGCTTCTTGACTCAATCCTCTCTAACACGACACAGCCTGCATTGGTCTTTTGTTTCCACAAATGATTCCCATTCAACCTCTTGTCCACTACAACTTCCAGATCTTTCTGCAGAGTTGCTGCTCAGCCCACACTGAGATTTTTTGCTGATTTTTTTTCTTTTGCAGCTGCAAGGCTTTGCACTTGGCTTTGTACAGCTTTGAGAGGACACCGTGTTCCTGCAAGGCTCTTTCATTTACCCATCTGCAAGTTAGGACAATGCCTCCCATGGAATGTCACCGGCAAACAACTGTTTTGATGAAATGCACACAGTAGCCTTGTTACAAATGAAAATCTCAAACTGAATTTTGGTTTTTTCATCTGGCTAGCTTAGGTAACCCTGGCCTCAGACAGAACTCTTTTCAAATGAGAACTAAATTGAGAATTCCAAAATTTCAGGGTTTTTTTAAATGGGAAACTATATATAGTCTTACAAAAAATTGCACTTAATTAGGATGAATTTTTATAAACCGGAGAACATGAAAGATACTGTGTCCCCTTTAGAAACATGAAGGGATTCTCTCTGATCCCCCAATACTTGTAAATGCTCCTTTGGAGATTTAACTCTAAAATAACTTGCAAACTGGGAAATCTCAAGTTTTAGGGGAAGAAATTCAACATGGCTTCTTACCATGTATAGGAAGAATTCCCATCATGGCATCATTTTGCTAAGTAGCAGTAAAATACAGCTTGAAAGATGTTTCTGCTTTTTGACTTCTGTACCTGATTGATCTGTCATATCATTTTTTTCTTAGACAACACAGTTCTGCTGACGTATGAACGTACTGAGGAAACACTCCATATATAAATAGGTTCCTATTCCTTAAGGAACTACATGGTTTGAAGAACTTCTGTAAAATACTAATAATCATAATTTACCCAGGATCTTTAGTCTGCTAAAGCCAAACAGTTCTTCCCTATTGCTATTCTTGTTATTATTACTATTGTTACTTCTCCCCTATTATTACTTCTCCCGTGTTTCAGGTAACTTTCAGAAGTTATCTGAAAAATAGTACCTTTCTTCAATATTTCATCAGTTAGGAGTACTACATGGTTAAGTTTAGAAAGGGTTGCATGCAGGGAAAAAATGAAATTTGGCTGGCTTTGATCCTTCTGCAAGCTGTACAGGCTTAAAATCTCACTCTTGGCTTACTTCCGTTCCACGGAAATACTGAGAGATGGAAATAAATTTGTGTAGGGTTCAATGACCCAGAAAAAGCAGTATATTCTTTCTGCAGGGAGTAACTAATGAGAAAAAGAATGAAGACATTCCAATTTAAAAAAATGCATAAAAATTTAGCTCTGACAAATGGTCTGGCAGGAAAACAGTGACAGAAATTTCCAACAAAACTTTCCATCGGCAGTAGTTGCTAGAATTCCTGATCTTCGACAGCTTAGAGCAGCTTGCATTTTGCTTTGAGTAACATGCTAAATTTCATGCTGGATCAGAAGAATCAATGATTTTAAGGAGACAGCACAAAAATTGAAAAAAAAAAACCAAACCACAAAACAATTGGCACAGTCAAATAGTACTGTCATACAGCTTCACCATACGCTAATTAAAACACAAAAGGAAAATGTTTTTGTTGTACAATTACGCTTACAAACCAGGGCGTTTTCCAACCTGACTGCTGCCAGGAGTGGTCTGTCCCTCTCTTCCACAACTACACCAGCAAATACATAGTGTAGACATAGCTTTTCATAAGCAATATTATTCATAACATTTTCATATAGGCTGCTTACTAGTAAAATTTACTGTAGAGCCAGCACAGATGGATCAGCAAAGACACAAGGAGTGAAACTTAAGCCAGAAAAAACCACATGGACATGAGCCTGGTGTCAGTAAAACTACTCTCATTGTTATGGCATATTTGCTTAGGAAAACTGTAAACAGCAAAAAAACAGTGAACACATTTTCATGATTTCTGGTGGAGTAATACTCTAAATCTAAGTCAGTTTGACAAAACAACAGCCTTTGCGAACTCTAATAAATAACCCACATTAGTGTTCATCCTGTCAGCAAGAGTAAAACCCCATTTTGCTTTTATTCCAAAAATGGTGTCAAGTTGATGTGCTAGCACTATATTTAAAATATATGTATATAGTAAATTCTATAAATCTGGGACATCTCACAGAAATTTTTTATTTCAGCTTTAGGGTAAGAATAGCAGCTCAGAAAACAATTATTATATCCCTCATATCAGTAATTCTCCAGATTGAAACATAAAAATTGAAAAAAACCTCAGCCCTTCCATGTATGTAAATTCTAACATTTTCATGTTTACTTACTTCATTGAAGTGAACATCTTGCATTCCAACATCCTCCATCATCGAAGCCTCTTCATCTATATTTGGTGTGATTACTCTGAAAGCAGTACAACCTTGCCTAAACATCCCTGTCATTGAAAAAGAAATACAGACAAATTAAATTTTCTCCAGCAGGATAACACCGGGCCATTTTGTGATTCTGCAGAAAGCAGAAGCCATGCTTAAATAGAACTACCACCAAATAAATAAAGAAATAGATTAGCCTCCCACTGCATGATTAAAATACAAGACTTTACATTACTGTAAATGTACAAATGGGTTTTTAAAAAAACAAAAATGTTATTATCTGGACCCTTACCTACCAAACTCAGTAGTGTCTGAATCTTCCTACTTTACCTTAAATTTGTGTCTAATCTACTCCACCCTAAGATACTCAAGGTAACTTTTACAGTATTTAATTAAACTGCCATGAAGTCATGCTGGAACTGTGTACAGGGGCAGGACCTGGCATGTCATTTTTTCCAGTGTGAACAATATGAATGACATTAACCATAAAAAATGATCAAGGGATGGCAAACCAGATGATTCAAACACAGGAAAACAGGAAAAAACCTAACAAAACAGCAATCTAACTTCCTTTACTGAAAAAGAATGCTTAGCAAAAATGAAGTATAGAATGTCCTAAAATGAAACCTATCACTTCTACGTATGCTGTATAGCTCTTTTTTGATTACATCAGATTGCTGAATTAAGAAAACAGGATTTTCTCTATCAGTAAAGTCTCAAGGGCAATCAGTTAATATTGTGGATTTGCACATACTTATTTCACAACTTATTCCTACGAAGATTCTTTCTGCTCAGGTAGGACTTCTGACCACCAAAGGTTTTATTGAATGATTGCCTCAAATGCAAGGAACTTTTCTGCTCCTGGAAGTACCACAGGTAGAAGTTTGACCCTCTGTATTACTGAGGGGAAATAAATTTTATATGAGAGTATACAAAAACAGCAGATCACGCAAAGGACTCACAAATTAACAGAGACTATCACTAGTTCTCATCAGCTATCATCAGGCTTCCAACTGGACACAGCAATTTGTCCTAGCAGTTTATTTCAGATTTGTTCTCAGAGAAGGTTCTGAAATCTAAGTCACTGGGGCAAAGAAAATAGCCTATACACCACACAAGCATTTGGCAAGAAGAACAACAAGAACAGAGAAAAGCCATCTTTTAGACTCATGATTTTGCTTCATTTTGCACTGTCATGCAAAGGCAAAGCTAAAAAGCTGTGAACATGAATTTGCCTACAAATCCAAACCACTATCTCAGCATCATAACGAGTCTTAACAGATTCCTGGAATTTTCTTCTAGAGATCTCTTTTCCTTAATAAAATCCACATAATCTTTTATTTTCTCAAATCCCTGACTGGGAACTCTTCTGATCCTATAGATGAAAGGTAGTTTTCTAGCCTATCTCAAGGGTCATCAGAATCCACTTTTACAAACAGCTGCTGGCACAGAATACCGTGACAAGGTGAAACATTCTGAGCACTGTTATCACTGGTTGAACATCTAAAAATTTATACAAATTTATTTTGACTCCTCTGGCAATGCCAGGTTTCTCTAGAGGCAGTGAGGGATTCCTTGCTGAACAAGAATATTCACTGGTAACTTTCCTTTAGAAAGGTTCTGACTTCAGCTATCAGCAGCTCTGGTGTAAAATTAAAATTTTTACTTTCCTAAAAATTTTTCTTGGCCTTCATCTGAAATGCTGCTCCTTACATATGCAAGTATACTCTTAAATCTGTGAGTATGCTACCTGGTTAGGACAGAACTTCTTCCCTGGTGAACACTGAAATACCTACAACTTCCTCAAGGAACCTACTGATTTTCCCAAACTATAATGTAAAAATATATTTGAATATACTAAAATAAGATTTTGAAATCGTACCTTTTCGGGTGAGATATTCTGCAACCAGTGCTGCAACATGGACATAGCACATTGCTGCCTAAAACAGAAAGAGTAACAATCTTTCAAAATACAATTAAAATGGGACTATTAAAAGCAAGGTATATAAGGAGAGCCCCAGCATGAGACAATTTCTTCAGTTTTCCTTTTTGCTGCTTTGCAGGAGCTACTCTATGACTACTGTAAGAATTCTTCACCTCATTTATGTAGAACAGTAACTGTGCACGTGCACTCACTCCTCCTTAATCAGAGCACTGAGTGGCACGGACAGCAGTTCGCTATCTAAGAGTGACCATGGATCACAAATCACAAGGTAGGAATATCATGCTGTAATAAAAACAGGTGAATCTCTTTTTTGGGGGGAAGTATTTTAAGTGTTAAACTATTGAAGATTCTACTCAACATTTGGTAGCCCTTCTGCCTTTTGTCTGCTTTTTGGCTCCATACCAAAAGAAATGCAGAAGAAATTGGTGACAGATCATTTGAAAGCAGCAAGAGAGATGTGACCTGTGAATGGAATTTGAAGGAATTTGGTTGGGGCAGTTTGGAAAACAGAAAAAAAAGGAAGAGGGACAGAATAATTTTCAGATATCTGAGATTTTTTATTAATTTGACACTGACCACTTTTCTCCACAGAAAGGACCTAAAAAAAAAAGATCTGAGATTCTTGTTTTACTAAAAAGGCTTTCAGCAAAGTGTCACTCTACCTGTAATTACCAGATGAACAGCTTCTATATGGAGGCTGCACAACCTCAGACAATGGAGGTGAAGGGAAAAGTAAGAATCTGCCAGAAATTCCAACCCATACTCTGTGTAGAGTTGAACTTAGGAATTTACAGACATCCTCATCTAGTTGCATAGTCAAAGATTCTAAGATTTTAATTAAAAAAATTAAAACCAGAACTGAAATGGACTAAAACACCTTGTCTTCTCAGATAGCTGAAGGCGTTCACTTCAAAAGACAAGCTAGTAACAGAGTAATGTGCATGCCTTCTGTTTTGCTACCATTTAGAAGAAGAGAATTCTAGTACTAGGAATTAAGTTAGGAAGATAGCAGCTTCTGTTTCCTGAAGATATTTACTT
The DNA here is from genome assembly GCA_013397975.1 of Machaerirhynchus nigripectus. Classification (NCBI taxonomy): domain Eukaryota; kingdom Metazoa; phylum Chordata; class Aves; order Passeriformes; family Dicruridae; genus Machaerirhynchus; species Machaerirhynchus nigripectus. Next base: position 900,649 of record VZRQ01002060.1, read on the forward strand.
GCTTCCATGATGCTCATTTTAACAGATGTTTATGAAATTCAATGATTTCATACAAAGCAATTTACTTCCAGATGGAAAAAACTTCCAGAAAGAGACAAAATTAATCTGTATCTGGATACAATATTTACATTAAGACATGTAATAATCCCACTCCCAATTCTCCTTTTAGCTAGAACTGAATATTTTAAGAGCACAGTAAAATCAGAAAGCGTTCCTTTTTTTCAAATAACACAAGAAATTATTTGTCAGTTTTAAGAACATTGGCAGCTTTTGTAGTAAGCAATTTGGAATAAAATCAAGCTAATTCTGTATAGGCAACGGGAGGGGAATTCAAGGAGTGGCTTTAAGTGCTTCAACAAGTAATAACAAAGATATTTTTAAGCAAAAGGCTTGTCTTTCATGGCTTGCACTGAGCATTCCATTCTTAGTAGTGTGTCAGCTATAGCAGTTAAACATGTTCCTTACATTAATAACTAGAAATTACTTACAGATGTACTTGGGTAGGACAAAAACTTATCAGCTATTGAAAATAATCTACTAACAATTCGAAGTTTATTAAAAATACTTACTATGCTACATACTAACAACTACATATAGTACATTCCTGTTCTATGAAGATAAGCTTATTACAAAGCTAAAACTAGTTTGATTTTTTTTTTTTCCTCTTACCTCTGAAAGATCTCCATTTTTAACATGGATCCTTGCCATGCTGTCTAACCACGTCTTCCTCAGTTCAGGTGTACTCGCATAAGACTTTGCCAAACTGTACTGGAGGTCTACAAGCATTTCGGGATCATTCTCATGCTCCTTCATCTGAGCCGTAGCCATCAGCACCGTGCGAATCCGCTTGGTTAAATCCTTAACATCAGAAGGGAATGTAGTGTGCTAAAACATGGAAAAGTCAGGTTAACTGCTATCTTTTCCTAATCTTTTCACAACGAAACGATAAAACATAATTGGAAAAGACGCCATGAAAGAGTCTTCAAGCATCCTTCCATAGTATGGAAATAAGAATTAAAACAGACCTTTATAATCCTGTCGTTATTGGCACAATTATTGATGATGGAAAGAGACTGCTGAAATCGAGTTCCTCCAATTCCAACCACATCAGCAATTAACTGGCTGACTGAAATAATAACCTTGACAGAAACAAATATCTTGTTAGTGCATATTTCATGAAATATCCTTGAGATGTACCTACAAGGCAATTACAAAGGAAGTTTTGTTCTTTTTAATTGAAAAATTATTCTCCTAAATAAAATAATGCTTGGGTTTTTTTTTTTCTGATTACTTGTACAAAAACATAGGCTTCTGTAAATTCAAAACACATGACTGACTGCTAGGTGAACTAGCCAGAGGTCACTGAACTGGCAAACTACTGTTCCTAGCTTTGTCAGGATACACAATTTTCTAATTATTTGTTTTATTTTAGACTTTTACGTGCTTGTTGTTGCATTCTTCTCCTTCTTCAGATGCAACAGGACACCATTTAATAAACAAAATAAGATCTACAAAACAGAACATTTGTACTGACAAATAGAATTAATTTCCTACAAAAGACAGGGTCATCCAACTGTTTCTAAGCATTTCCTTGTACTGAATATATTCTTATTGCCATCTTCTTACTCTTAGTACCAGTCTTGCTTGAACCCCAAATAATTTCTTTTAAGTATGTATCTGACAGGGCTTTGCACACTGGTATGCAACTGTGTATCTACAACATTAAAAAAAACCCCAAAACAAACAAAAAAAGAAAACACACTAACTTGCAGATGTGTTCGAACAAAAGACTTCTTCCCTGTGTAGTCAAAATTATTTCTCATTAAAAAGTACAGTAACTGTGAAGCTTCATTCCGAATTGAACTCAGTTTGGAATTACAGTACTTCAGAATTTCATAGCACAGTGCAGAACACATATCAGCTCTACCTTCATAAAAAGTAGAAGGAAACTGAGGAAAAAGAAGAAAACAAAGAATTTATTCATCAAAACTGGAGTCAGATCTTGATAAAATAAGCATGCCAAGAAAAACACAAATATATTCATATCCTCAAACTGTGGAAAAAACAAGAGTTATAGTAGTTCATGACACAAAACAATTTTTACAGCAAATCAAAGGACAAACATTCCACACTGTTGAGATCAGATTAGTCCTTTTTCACCAATTTTATTCAGGGATGTTAGTTCTTAAATTCTTACATAGGATATTGTTAACTAAAGAAGTGGACAAGTACCTGAAGATGAATTTTTTTAAACTTCTTACCTTGTAAATAAGTGCCCTTAAAGCACTGAATACATTTTTCAATGCTGTTTCAGACTGATTCTTTTGCAGGAAGCAGAGGTAAACATCAAACACTTTCTTCATCAGTGGATTATGTCCGTGATCAGTCAGCAGCTGATTCTTTAAAATGATAATGAGAATTTAGGAGTTTTGTACAGCAATACATTTATACTACTCTAAGAACATATATAGATCATCAAAAAGCAGGACATTTAAAAAACATAATCTCTATATCATTACCAAGATGTTTAATAACACACATACATCTGAATTCTAATTAGGTATTTGTAACACTTCATTAATTTTGCCTATAAAGAAAGTGTTGCCTTCTGAGTAGACTTATAGAACACTATTGTTTTTATCACTTGTTAATTAAATCCATTACTATTAATAGTTTTTTGAGAGGCACACTCAAAGTATTAACAGACTTGGCTTACTCTGGCTTTAGCAGCACAGACAGTGGAATTTTCTCATAGCAGTATCTCCTACCACAACATGATTCTACGAGGTCTTGCACCTTCTGCAACTCACCTCGGTGCACTCCTCTCTTCCTTGTCATTACTATATACAGGCCTCCAAAGGAGTGGAAGAGGGGAGGTTCAGACTGGACATAAAGAGGACTTTTTATACAGTGAGGGTGCTGAGGCAATGGGACAGGTTGCCCTGGGAAGTAGAGGATGCCCACTTCAGTGGAAGGCTTTTGAAGGCCAGGCTGGATGGGGCTTTGAGCAGCCTGGCCTAGTGGAAGTTGTCTGCCCATGCAGAAGGGTTGAACTACATGATCTCTGAAAGTCCCTTAATACCCAAAACATCACATGACTCTGATTTACATATTTTAGTGCAGTTTATTGAATAGAAGCTCCTGATTCTCCTACCTGTTTTGTTTGGATCTTTGAGACTAATCTGGCATACTCTTGCCTACTTACTCAATATACAACACACAGATAATCTTGTCATTCCAAGCATGATGGGTTGATAATTAAAAGATTAGTGTTGATTCCTCTTTAAATCGTTATAGCTAGGTATCTTCATTTTCAATTCTGTCACGAGGTCTGTGGACAGAACTGGCTCTAAACTCAATTAATTAAATTACCAGAAAAATGAATCTCATTGTAAATAAGGTCATGTTTTCATAACTAGATTAAAGATAAAACACTAAATTTGAATCTTCAAGCAAGAATTTGGATACACTGCCCCAGTTAGAGGAGAAACAAGCTAGAGTTATCTCTCCTTTTTATGGCTTCGATTTTTATGTCTGGAAAATCTCAGAAAAATAGACAAGAGGGGTAAGTAAGTTGCTATATAAAGATTCCACAGGAATCTATAGGGCGTGCTATATAAAGATTCCACAGGAGAGCTACAGCAACTGATACAATTAAAAGAAGTCTTATTAGTGGAAAAATTGAAAATAGTCCCACAAGAGGAACACACAAATCACTATTAAGGAGTGCATTACTATAATAAGCAGCCGAGTTCAATATAAAAGTCTGAGAGTGTCCAGTTATGATTTTGCCATAGATCTTTCACCTCACATGGCTTTTAAAAGACACTTTTACCACTAATATTAGGTAGACACTAAAGCTTCTAGAACGATTTTTAAGAAGTTAGGCTGAGGAAGAAGCCTTTCTCACAGATTACTGCTGATGTATGATGTGTAACTGAAGCCAAAGCATTTTGCTGTGAGATACCAATTTTACATGACAATAATAAAATACAATGCTAGAAAAACAAACAAACAAAAAGTTAAATTAATAGAGTACAAAATATAATTTAAAAAATAGTTTTAAAAAGTATTTCTTCTCGAGATATTTATGAGAGAAGTTAACACCAAGTCATGAACAAACCTTAAAAGCCATTGTGAATAATGATAGAGTGTCCAGAATTGTAATGCAAACTTCGGTGGCAATATTTGCTTCAAGTAAAGACTGGTGAAGGACATCTGCATCTGAATGGCCATAGCCTACAGAAATTCCAAATGAAGTGTAAGTGCTGGATACACTCATTTAAATGTTTCTTATTTCCAAAAGACTTGCTGAACTAGGAAAAGATTAACAGGTAAAAAAAGCCTGACAGAAGTTAGTATTCAATACAGAAAAATAATTCATATGCATTAAAATAGTTTCAAATATGGTCATTCTAACATAATATGCACAGGATCAGAAAATATATTAAGCAAGAATTTCAACAACAGAAGCATCAAATAGCAGTTAAAAACTATGTGATAGGTCATATATATGTGCATGTATACACACATGTATATATATATATAAAGGTACACAGTTATATATATACACATATATATTGATAAGTACTGTAGTAGGATGAAGTTACAGCTGAAAAGATGCAATTTTGGTAATTTAGTGATGTTACAATGGTCTCAAAATTAATCAAAAGTCAACCATGATAAAAATACAAAATAGTAAGAGTTGAAGGAATACAATCCTGTACTTATATGCAGTTTAAGACCCAAGTAATGAATTATACTTTTGCAGCAATACCATGCAATAGCTCCATATTTAATGAAATCATTTTATCACTTCTAGCTTCATAGTGTATTTTAATAATATTAAAAACATATCCTGCTTCAGCACTGACTATAATGTGTCAGTTATGTTCCCTAACACGGGTCTTTAAGCACCAGACTGACAAATGTGCCTGGGTTGCTTCATAAAAATTTGGTCTTGGTCAAGTTTATATGTTAGATTTACAGTCAACTTGGCATCACTAAATCAATGAAAAGGATGACAAACTTGTTGAGATCAAGTAAAGAACAGAAGAAATGCCATACTCTTTTATAATGACACCTGGCCACTTCCTTCTGCTCCTTCTTGCTTCCCTGTCTGAGCATACCCGTAACCACCAGTGTCTTTAGATTTATATATTCTTTCTTTAAGCACAAAACCATACTGAAATTTCTCAGAGATTAAATATATCACTTATACCATTACTTCAGTCCTATTTCTTGCTTAGGTGGTTAGAAAGTGAGGAAAAAAGTTTATAATTTACACTACTAGACAATTATCTTGCCAAAGAATCTTGATTTTAGAAATAAGTAAAGCAACTATTTTCACCAGACACTTCCTTCCTTTATGTATCCCACCCAGAATATCTACAAGATTATTCAAGCTCTGAATGTTACTTTGGATACATGATAGAGGCAGACTGACAAGTAAACACAAGTGGAAGTAAACAACAACAAGACCAAAGATATAAGAACCAATTTCACACTTGACGTGATTTTTACAGCAACATATTTTCAATTTGTAAAATGTTGGTCAATAAAATGTGTAATATCCTGATATTTATTAAATGTCCATTAAAAAACCACCTATTATCAGTTTAGACAAAGTTATCTGAATGAGACACCTTCCTTCATAATTTCCTTCAGATGGAAAAGAACAGAAAGTTTCTTTTTACATAAGCATGCATTTTTTTTAAAATCTTTCAGCTCATGGTTTCCTAAAAAACCAGTAAACATTGCCAAGTTCTGAAAGTATGAAAACTCTTTGCACAGGGATGTGTTATCTGTTTCTCAGAGGGTTTTTTTTAAAAAAATCAGTCTTTATCTACCAAGTATTATACTGTACTGAACGTGTAGCCACAATAGTTGTAAAGGCTTTCTTTTGTGTATTAACAACCGTGTAGGAATTATGATGATACAGCAGTAGCAGACTGATTGTAAGAAAAGAAAAAGTTATTTCCACAGATACACTTGTCTGACTTTTTAAAAGCAAGCAATTTCATTTCTTACATTTAAACATATGCGATAAAGCATTTATGAATATAGGTTTTGTGGGGTTTGTTTTTTTGCACTTTTACACAAGACAATGTTATAAGTCTTGTGCAATTAGGCTGGTTTTTTATACATAAGAGAAAAAGAGCTAAAAGATTTTAAGGGACAGTTAGATATGCTTTTGGGAAATCAAAGAATGAACACAGTGATCATACAGTTAACTCAAATAATTGTTTTACTGCACACAACTCTTTTCAGTACCAGTGTTGTATTTTACTGGATTAGTCAACCAGTTTCATTGTTTTTTGAAGCTGAAAATTGAAAAATGGTGCTTTAGAATACTTTACATACAGTATATTGCAATTTAGAAGCAGAATGTTTAAAAAGATAGGCCACAAGCAGATTTAGTTTTTGATACAGCAGTCTATACAAGCTGACTTCAACCTGATTAAATCTTACCATTGTCTACAGAAATTCCAAGAATACTTGATATCTTTCTCACACTGAAAACAGAAAAATCACTTCATTATTGGACGCTTTTTCACTTCCAGACAAACTAAATCATGGGCTCATTATCTTCGTAGAAATTCTAAGAAACTTATTTCTCCTTAGGGGATGTCAAAACATGGAGATATGGTCAGAGTGCATATATTTACTTTTAGACTAGTAATTTGTAAGACCAAGTAGGAGAAAAAAACTGAAGCTTAATAAAGCAAATAGGAACCAAAAAAAGTAAATTTTGTAACTGTGCAGCGCAAGTTTGAGGTGCATATAACTAAAAAAAAAATTAAAAGAGTTTTACGATACACAGCAGTTAACCATGCTCCATGTTATGGCATCAGCCAGCATTGATTGTTCTATGACAAGCAGAGAACAGACCATCGACTGCTTCCAGCTATTTGTTCGACCTAGAACAGTAAAAGTCATTGGGATGCACTGGTGTGGCTCTGGGACCTGTCTCTGGTGTTGTGGTACTGGTTGAGGATGACAGATGTTATCATGTCATGAGACTTACTGTGGTTAAAAGTGAGAGAGTTATCCAGGCTGCTCAGCTGCTGCAATCTGGCATGCATCATTCCTGTTCTGTTACGGGAAACAGGCAATGTCTGAGATTTTCGATCATGAACTATGGATCCTAACCCCTCCTGGTTCCTGCAAGATGGGTGAAATGGGATAGAAGCAAAAGTTAGACATGTCAAACTGCAGCAAGACAGGAAGTGCTGTTAGTTAAGCACAAGAAGTTTTATAGAAAGAATTATAATGCAACCTATTCACTGTTTTCTTTATAAAACAAAAATAGGTAGCTTAAAAAAATGCATCACAGCAAACTCTTTCTTAAAACCTCAAAGCATGAAAGCAAAAGCACACAAGCAGCCACTCTTGAAGTGCTAAATTTACTTCAGAGCTTTTGAAAAAATAAATATTTGAAAACAGAAATATTCTGAAAACATTCAGAACCCAAAACTAAATAATCTATTTTGATTGCAAAACTTTTAGCAAAAAAGTTAGGACACACAGCAGTAAAATTAGAAAGCAGACATGCAACAGGAGAGCAGGAATTAACTGAGATAGTATGACATACTTCTTACCCAAGCAGGAAGGGAGAAGAGCCATAGACTTTGTTAAATTTGCAGCAATCAAATGAAGAAAACAGAAAAGTGATCTGTGTTAGCAATCAGTACAGGCTAACTTCCTATTGTGTACCACCACCAGAGCTGATGAAAAATGAAAACCAGTGCTTGAATTACAGAATTCCCTGTTCCCTTTCATCCTCTATCATTTGTGTATTTTAAGAGTATGTGCCTTGACTGTGATATACTTCAGTGTAGTGACAATGTGAAAGACGTGAAAGTTACATTTACTGGGAAAATTCACGACACCAGTTGATTTCAATAGCTCATCATTTTCAACATTAACATGCAGCAGACAGACTAGATGAACAGCAAACAAAAAAGAAGTGTGATAGTGTCCTCTACAAACTAGTCAAAGTATTTGGAAGAATTTTTACAAAAACTTTTTAAATCATAGACTCCCGTAAATCCAGAGTTTGATGTACATTCAAACACAAAGATTACAATCAAAACCTTAAGAAAGCCAGATTTATTTTTGATTTTTTTAGGTTATGTGAAACTTTTTTTTCCCCAGAAAAATCTCCAAGGAGATAGTCGAGTTTGTAGAAAAAGATTCACATTATCTAAATTAAAACCAAAAAAGCCAACATTATAGTTAGAATGCATTACCATCCAAAGTCAGCAACAACTTTCTCACTGAATTCAAGAGGGCCAGTATTTTAACCACACCAGTTTAATTATAACAGTACTACCAAGTCAACCACAGTGTAAGGCCTAAAGAAGTTGCTTTTACTCCATTAAAAACTACTTTGCATTTAAAAAAACATTAATGCAAAGATACTAAAATAATTTAGTACAAGTTTCTGACTCCCACAGATTTTCTTCAGACTTCAAATTTAAAAACAGCAGCGTTGGAATGTTCACTACTCACCTTCAAGTAAAAACACTATCTATACAAAATTTCTAAAACATTTCAATTTACATAGTTTTATGGCCAACTGAATAAACAAAACAAATCATAAAATTTCTTGCCCAAAGATATTATTTCGAGGAAAAAATGCTGTAAAAGATAGCATTTAAGGGGTGGATTTTAAAGTCATCATTAACAAACAGCTCACAGATCATTCTTAAACAAATACCAGACTTCCAGACAGGATACAGATTTGTTAATATAGTACTTAGTTAGTTACTTACTTCAAAATCTTATGCATCAGTTCACAATAACTCTTCTACTTGTGCAATTTCTTTGTTACAGAGGCTCAAGGCACATCGTACACACTGTAATTATTAGCGAACAAGACAGTGAAATTTAAATGCCACACAGTACCTGGCTATGTATCGTTTTCCCATGTACTGGAACTGATGTAAGCATACTCTGCAGAGAACACAAGTCAGAAAAGCCACACTTAAAACAGTCTTTTCTAGATTTAAGTACACTGGAATTATTCAACTACTATTGTTAACTTTAAACTCTTATGTCATAAAACTTCTTTATTTCTCCCACCCTTAAAATTCCCTTCCAGACCCCAAGCCAAGAAAAGGTGAACATGGCTCTCTGAAACCAGTCACAGATGGTTGGTGTTTCTGGGTGAATTGGGATTGACAGCAAAAGGCCCCTAAGGTGCCTCCAGAGTACACCTATCCCAAAGCTCTGAATCCAAACAGCCACTGTGAGTCTAACAGTGACAAGGCAGACCGACTAAATGGTGAAAAAACAAAACACCTTAGAAAACTGTAAACATCAGGCTCAAGTTCTCCATCTTGTACAGATTTTAAATATTTAGAGAAGAAGTGTTTAGCCTCAACTCTCACAGGCAAGATTTCATTATTGTGACATGAGGCCCACAGTCACAGTTATCTACGAATGGACAACGAGCCACGGCAAGTAACATGAAGGAGGGAAGCAAAGAGATGACCAGACATTGCCTATTTACATACATTTTGTAAACTGTGTGTAAGTGCTCAAAATAAGGGCAAAACATTTTGCTTGCCCCCCACTCCAGCCTAAACTCGCTTGGTTACAGATTGACTTTTTTTGTTTTGTTGGGTTTATTTAAGGTCTCCAGATTCCAGGATAACAACAGGGTTTCTGAAAGAACTATTTTCAAAAGGGAATATGCTTTTATAACAAGATGATGACAAAGACAAATTAACAACAATAATTTGTCATTAAAAGTAATCTATACTACTGGTAAGTGCACAATACCAATTAACTAGAAGTCATATTTTCAAATCAAGAGAAGTGGTGTGAGTGGAGGCTGTAATACGGATTTTATTTTACTCTTTTCATACTGTAAGTATATTTTCCAGTAATGCAGAACACAATGCAACATCGCTTGTTCCTCCAGTAAGATGTTCTAAAAGTTCTTCTGTAAAGTGTAAAGCCAAAATGAAAGCCAGTTTTCAGGCTCTCTCTTCCCCATGCCAGTTGAGAACGAGGGAAAAGACTGCCTTACTGTCTCTTCAACTCAGCACCATTTTTTACTATCTTAAGTAGCTTAGCTGTCTCCAAACTGCAGTCAGAATGGTGTTTAACTTCCCCAAACTTGTCATTCTGAGTGCAAAATAACCTCAGTTCCCCTTTCTGATATCTTCTTGGTTTTTAGCTTCTAACTTTTTCAGATGGAGTGTAAGCTGTTGACAACAAATAGTGGACTCATCCTGTATCTCTTCCCTTAGAGAACAGCAGAAGACACATGAGGAATGCTAGGAACATGGTTCTGAAGTTATGCAATTCAATCATTTTTGCTATGCAACCACATATTTGCTATTTAACAGCTGATGTTACAAGATGGAATTTAATGCAGAAAGGTATCAAGACAGTTGGTTCCTCTTCCGTGAGCCCTGCAATACTCTGAGCACTACTTAGCCAAGAACTTCCTGAGATCCTTTCTGTATAGCCTAATTCCAGAGACTATCATGGAATTGGACAGACATGCAATTGTGGACGTCAAGTTAAGGACTTCTGAACAGACCAGGACAGTATTATTTAAAAAAAAAATAAATAAAAACATTTACACATGCTTATATCCACACTCCTGTTAACAGAACAGCAAAACATACAGTTGCATGGCAAGCACAACAAAAACTTACTCTGTAATTGTGAAAAAGTCCATGAGTTCAGATTTTGTAGCCTTGTTCCAATACGTAAACAATGCGTCTAGGAAAATGAAAAATATTAAAGTACAAATTAAAGGCAGCAAACACACAAAAATATTAAATAGAAGAGTTAACACCGGTTCTTAGTTTTCAGATAATGAGGATTCAGAGAATCTAGAAATGGCTTGTGAGGTACAGATAACAATTACTATTTGAAGTTTTCCTTAAAGCTGATCATACAAATGCACATATCAATTCTCCAAATGAGTTTCTGCAATATGATGTTAGTTAATTAATTAATCCATAATATTCCCATCCAGTTTCACAGTTTTGATAGTAACAATTGTGCAGTCTGTAGTGCCTACAGCCCTATAGCAATGTAAGACTTCACAATGTTTCAGACTGTTAGTCCTACAACCTGCTTCTTAACAGATTGGTCCCAACATCTTTTTTTAAATTAAAATTTCTCATTTTTTTCTTTTTCTAAATTACAATATTTTACTACGGATAGTTTCTCAGCAAAGGTTCCACTTTTTCTTTATGTGCACAATTTTCAAGTATGGCTATATAAGTTCTATAAAGCTTGTAGTTAAGTAGCCAAGACCTGGTCTCTTTTCCCTGGTCTCTTGGTAAAAATGTTCAAAATTAGATAATGAAGTCAGTTATGATGAAGATGCGTGACAAAGTTTATTCGACACTTGTGTTCCAGAATTGAGATTAAAAAAATCCCCACCGTGGTTATGTAAACTTAGAATTGAATATCCATGAAATTACAATGACTTTTTACATATTTCAAAGTGTAAAATAGTGAAAAAGATATTTTTGAGTTTTATTATTGCTTGTAATACAAACATAGACAATAAAATCAATGCAATCACATAAAAATGTAATGGAGTGATTGGATATTGAATACTTACTAACCTTTCAATACTCATTGTTGATTAAGTGGTGTAACAAATTAGGAGTTCATGTACTATATAAACTTGAATTTTAAAATTAACAACTAAATAGGGACAGAGAATAAATCAACTATTTTTGACACCGCAAACTGAAATAGTCAACTTGCTCACCAAAAGGGACTTGGACTCTTTTTAAAATATTAATCACAGAGAGGGATGATTCCAAGACACATGATTCTAAAAAACAAGTAAGATGTGCCATTCATGCACTATTTCTATACCTCTGTAACCTTCTGCAGGATAACATGACTTTCAAAAAGCCAATGGATCATCTCAAAAACATGCCAGGAGAATGAAGAAGCACTAATATCCCCATATTCCAGAAATGGAAATATACACAGCAATCAAATAATTTGGCTCCTTGTCATCCAGCAAGTTCTGCAGAATGGAAGAATGAACTAGCCCAAGACACTTCTACGGAACAATGAATTATTCTTCACCTGTTTTCCAAACCAAACTGTACAATCACACACAAATACTCACTTTCTTAAAAAGTCCTTTAGTTGAGCTCACTCATTGAATAAATAATGAGTACTTAATGCTTACAAGGTTCCAGTCAGAGTTTAATTTGAGCAATCACACGTATTTGTAAAATGCAGCACAGCATGGTACCTACACCTAAAATATTCTGCTGATTTTGAAAAGTTACTGAAGTAACAGGCATAAATCCAGCACATTACTTTGAATTTATAAAAGGCAGGAGGAATTACCCACCGTCTGACATGCTTCTTAAAATATGAAGGAAACACATGAGCAGACTTTTGATCTCTGCTTGGTCAAGTTTGTCATACCGAACAACAGAACTTCCCAAAGTGCTGCTCTGTTGGTTCTGAAAAGCAAACAGATGTATTTTGGCTGAAGAGTTCTTAAACTGATAATAAACTAAATTGTTTTCAATTGCTTTAATAATTCCTGCAACAGAAAAGGGATCTCAGAATGGAAACAAAAATGTTTCATGTAGAGACAGGGCACTAGAACACAAGTTACACACCACGAAGTATACCAAATTAAGCCTCTTTGTTTGTTCTTAATTCCTTCTAGGTATAATTTTTTTTCCCCCCAGAAGGAGAAGTAAGAGGAAAAAGTCACCTAAGAGTGATTATTAAACAAATTAATTATACCTAGATACCCACGTTGTAGAAAACAAGCCTGTTCCTTCTGCTTGGAAACTTGAAAAGCAAATGCTACTGTTAGGTGATACATACATGCTCCTTTGCTTTTCAACAGACTTTATGCTGAACTGCAGACAGACCTGCCTCTACAAAATTCGTTCCATTTAAAGATATAAGAACCTCAAGAAAAACATACATGACGGGCAATAATATGTGTTCTGGAAGATTAACTACTACTAACTTGCTCTTGCCCTTCCCTCCTCCCCCAACATACAAACAAAAAGACCCAAACAAAAGCAGGTTTCATTTCTCCCTGTTTCATTTTTTAATATAAATCCTACACTTGTGGGAAGTTTATCAGCAATCCACAATACTTTCATCTGTCCAAAAAGAAAAAAAACCTCTATAACTGGTCTTCCAAATGTGTACCACCAAACAAAATGGAAAAATAGAAATCGTAAAAATATATAAGTTGAACTTTGGGCAAAGCCTTACTTGTAAAAAAATAATTTCTACACAGCCCAGTGTTACAAAATTCTCAGTCTGAAGCTTTTATAGATATACTGTATAAATGTTTAAAGTATAAATTATGTCCTTTATGGTGCCTAATTCTCACATCCAAGATGCCACTTAGGCAAATAGAAAATGAACCAGACATTTAATAAATTTTCTGTACAGTCAAAAGTCTGGTATAATTGATCTGTACAACTCTTACTATAAAAAAATTCACAAAAACTATGGTAGACTCAAGGGAGAAAAGCACTTTCACAAACAAAGCAAAAAGTGACAGTACCTCAAGGGTAGAACAACCCTTCCTGGAATACTCCTAACCGAAAGCAGGAGACATAGTAACCATGCAGGAACATTTCACAGCAATCTCAGCCATTGACTGCTGAGCCCTTTAATGTGAAACTAGGATGAATACCAGCCAGAAGTTACTGTAATTTAGGAGGAGGTGAACACCTCTACATGCCTGATTAGTGCAGATTCTAAAGACCTCAAAAACTGTTTATCTTTGCAATATCTCTGGTGAACAAAGAGGTGCTACTATACAGCTTTCTTGATACTATAACAGACCAGGTAATTAATGGGTAACAGAGCAGAAACAGATTTTGAGTTTTCTAGACTTTCAGAAACTGCCCAGAGCACTAGATAGTATTCCCACTAAGACTGTTGAAAATTTACATGGATAAAACTTTGACTACAGCTACTCAGAAGCTTAGTTTAAAATCATGTCAATAACCTATGAAGTATATTGAAAGGGAGACTGATATACTTCCAGTCTATTCTGATTCCACAAGCATAATGCTACAGATTATTCTGAAAGAAAATTAGAACAAAAGCATGGCTCTTCACTAATGATATCAAGCAATGAGCAAAAACTTGGAGATAACATGCACTGAACAACTGATCTACTAGAAAGAAAGTTCAGAAAGCAACAAATAAAAAGCCAGGATTAAGTATTATTTGGGGAAAGTATTAATAGCATGCAAAACATAAATCCTGTGTTACCTAAATTGGCAGACCAGAGTAGAATTTTCAAAGGGTGTTGACTCCTTTGAAAACCCTTTTACTCGGTGCAAACACTACACATTTGTAATTAACAACATGACAACTAAGTAATAAATGAGAGTATTGCCATTTAGCAACAGTGTATACCAAGATATTTCTTTGTTACCTTAGCCAATAACAAAGAAGATCTATCTTTTAGTTCTATTAAAGACCCCAAGACTCAAATTCTGTAGATATTTAAACTGATTGGATTTTCTATACTTAAACTAGATCGTGTGCATGTACTCCAGGTTTGACATTTAAAAATATTTTACATGGTTAAATTGCATATATTGGGTTTGAGATTCAACTGTTGCAAAGAAGCGGCAAAACTACTGACCACACACTTCACTCAGAAGCTTAACTATACCAAGCACAAAAACCAGATACTTCTTGTAACTGAAGAGAGAAAGTAGTATGCAAAATTTTCTCTGGCAAAGCTGGGATTGTCAGAAGTGAAAAATCCATAGTAACACGGTTTTTCTTTGGAGGGTGAGAATTTTCTTCTTCTTCTCCATTTGGGTGCAAAGCATGAGCAGAGTGCCTTCTGAGAAGCTTCTCTCTCTGCCACACGAAGGCATGTCAGAGTCAAGGGGAAAAAGTTAACATGTTGTGACTCGCACAACAAGAGCTAAGAAAATGAAACGTGATCAGTATCGACACAAACTCTAGAAAGACAGGACTGAATACCTCATAGCTACTGCAGCCAGAGCTCCTAATTTGTAACAGCTTTAAAGTGAAATGGTTTAGAAAAGTCAAGCTAATATAAAAGAAATCACCCAGAGTAAGCACAACTATTTCTTCAACATTTTAAAGATGCTAAGTATATTGTGCATAGAAAGGGATGGAGTGATGGTCTCCACAAAACAAAAAAGCTGTTCTAACTGAAATTCAGTCCTCTCGAGCAAAATCGAATACACTTCATCTAATGCCTCTCTAGCAAAGGAAACAACAACTGCTTGTTTATGTCTCTGCACTGAAAATCTGTTTGCATTTTCTGTGAAACAGCTCAATAAATGCAATGCAAAATGGATTCACAAGATAATTACTTTGCAAAAGAAAGGCTTATACAAAATACTGACGTAGAGTTATTCTAGAAATCCCATTCACAATGGAGATCAGAGAAGTTAACTCCTATGACATTTAGGATAAAATTTTAGGAATACACTTTTGGTGTTTATCTTGTTTCGGTTTTTTTTTTACCTTGTCAAGAGAATTGCTCTTGTCACTGTGTCTTTCTGGGAGACTGTTTCCTGAGTCTGTACTTATAAGAGAGCCTCTTGAATCAGCGTTCCTCACGCTATTAATATTTGGAGTTGATGTGGTGTATGGGGAAGCTAGAAAAAAATAAAACCACAAACCCAAACAACATAAACATCTCGAACAATACTTAAAAGTCACTCCATAGTTTAAGTCAGGCTTCTAAAATCACCATATTTTTTAAGAAGGCAAATAATTCCATTTAGTTACTTCTAATGAAGACAAACTTATTCCAGAATTTCAGCAAAGTATATATGTAAGTACATACACACAGACTTACATACAACTATGTAGATACCTGCATAAAAAACATATGTAGCAATACGTACACACTTCCATGAAGAAGCATGTCTATTTTTAAAAAAAACCCTTTCCCATTTTTTATATCTTTACTATCACCTTTGACAGGGAAAAAAGCAGCCCTGCTCCAGAAAATAGCTTTGGTTTCATACAGAAGAGCAAACCCCAGAAGATCCCAAAAGACAGAGTGCATGTACAGACTGAAATCTGACCCACGCTGAGCACTTGACTCCATTAAGTTCTGTTGATGAAAGGAGCAGTAACATTCCACTGTACGTGCAGAAAGCAACCACAGTTGGACACACAGCATTTATTTCTGGTAACTAATGAGAAAATAAACCAGTTCCTCTTTAATTATTTTATTTTATTTTTTAAGTGCTTACCAATGCCAGAGATAACACCAAATAGATCTTTAGGAAGATTGTTATCCAGTGTGTTTCCTGATTTTTGTGGTGTTACTAACTGACTTGCAGTTGGCAAAATCTGCGCATCATCCTTTGTGCTCTGTTTGGAAAAGGGAGGAAAACATTATTATTTTCCTACAGTATGGACTTAGTGAATATGACCAAACTTCTAGAGAAATATTTGTTATGTATTTCTTCCTTAAATTTTAATTTCTATTAAATATGCTCAAAAGAATGGAATGAGATGTTCACATATTTGCACAGGCACAGGGATACCCTAAAACTTAAGGCACCTCAGGAAACATTGAAGAAATGAGTTGAACAATTGAATTTCAAACACTATAAAACAGATAATTCAAAAAGACTTTTATTTCAAACACCCAAATATTTCGCTTGTTGGAAGCATTTGGGAGATTTTTTTTCTTAATACCAAATGGAACACAACAAGATACAGACAAAAGTAAAATTCATGAATTTTTAAATCTTAGATTCAATAATTGTGTGCAACCATATCATAATAATATACCCTTCACCAATTAAATATTAATTAATTCTCCTGTAGCCCTCTTGACTACAGCTCTTTCAAAATCACTGTCCTTTAGGGTTAAATTCTTCTCTAATTTCTAGAAAATTAACAATCTTTTTGTGGTCCATTTGTTTCAATGTTGGACTGACTTGAAGAGTTCTGAAGCTTATAAAGCTCCTTCTTTGCCCGGAGTATGCAGTGTTTCATATACATGTGACCAATAAATTATGCTACAACCAGTGCAGAATACCAGACAGAAATTGTCACTCACATTGCTGGAAGGGTTAACAGGAAACGGAGACACATCTTTCACATTGATCCGCTGAACATTTTCTATGAGCAGACCAAAGAGTGGCAAATACATAGTGGCTATTCTTGCTTGATGGCCCTAAATAGAGTTTAACAGTTTAAAAAAAAATTACAGTTTTAATTTTTAATCACCGATTTGTTTTAATCTATTCACTCCTAAATTACAAAAAAAAGCACACTTAATAAATACTTGCTAAGCCAGAGCCCACATTCACAAGTCCATAAATGGCAAAAGCAGTGATCACTGTATTTCATTCTAATTTACAGAAGGTTGGTAAATTTTACTTACTGTCTCAATATAATGCAGAAAAAATCCAAAATTAATGTGATTTCAGCGAAGACTAACCAAGTAAATTAATATTATGTTAGTTTGATAAATAAATAATACCTTTCATTACAATTTTTTTTGCTTCTCCACAGCACCACCGATGTTAAAAAAAGCCAGGAAATTAAAAATCACTCAAAATTTACTACCATGACTTGTAGTTTTCTTATACTCATTTCACAAATAATAGATGATGGAAGGACAGCTGCCAAATATTAAGAGCTAATATTTATGAAATGAAGAGTTTAAAACACACTTGTAAAAGTCTGATTACTTTAAGCAGAGCAGTCAGATTACACTGTGCCAAAATGCCAACCCACATATAATTATATTAAAAGGTGCTTTGTCATTTCATTCAGTAAAAAGATGGAATTTGCAGATAGATTTTGATACAATTTTCACCACAGTCTGAGCACAAACAGTTTTGCTGCAAGTGAAAGAAAAAACCTTCTGTATGTGTGCACACCTAATCTCTATTATTTTGTACTACTAGCACAGCAATACACTTACCCTGGTAGCATATCTATCATCAAAAGAATGCTTTATCATCAAATTCTTGAGCACACTAATGGCAATCTGTCGCACATCTCTGAACTCTTGTAAGGCATTGCCCACCTCCCTTAGAAGCAGTCCAACCAAGAAGTGATTTTTACAGAATTCATCAGTTAATGAATAGTCCAGTTGAAGGTCTGGAAGTAAAATAAAAAGTTCCACATAAGGAATGGTTTTATTTAATTAATTCATCAATCAACTTAAGGCTGAAGTAAAACCCAGCATATCAGACACAGCAAAGTCAAATTGCTCCCTCTTTAAAGTATTTTTCACATAATAAAAGAATCCAGTTCATTTATGTATTGAATTTATGATATGTTAAGAGAAACTTCAGCTTGAGGGGCTCATTTCTTAGAATGCATATATGTTTACAATGCCAGCTGAGGAGGTGTCCAAGAGATTCTCATGTTCACTGTCATTGCTCAATATAGTAATCAAAAACCAGATACTAATCTCAAAGCAGTTTCATTTTCCAAAGAACTTTCAGTAAGGGAATCCCTTAAGTCAGAAAGAAGCCTATCTGAGACAGCACAGACATTAGACAGACATTCTACAGGCTTTCTTGTAACTCATTGAAGAGCCAACCACATCATCTGAGACACCTTTTGCTCAACACAGCAAAACAGAGCCAGAAACACTTCTGATAAAGGTCTTCTTTCCTGGCTGCACTCCTAGTTCCCAGGGAGCAGCATTTTACAGTGTTCTTTATTGTGCAATCAGAAACACTGTCTTCTCTGGTTTTGCTGGTTTTTTAGGTTCCCTAAGCCAACAGCTCATAGTCTCTTTTCTACAAAAGTATTTATGCAGTGTTATTATCCAAGACACTCCCAAAGGCTGAAAAAGCCAAAGACAGAAAGAAGTTCTAAGCAGCTGATCAGCTCGTGGTCTCAAATCTTGCTATATTTTGTTCAACCGTGATGAAAGTGTTAATTAGTTATACTCAACTTTACTAACATAGCAGAGTCTACTGAATAAATATTTCAGAAAAACAATAACCTATTCTACAAAAATATGTTAGGCAGGTTTACTCATTACTTGTAAAAGCACCTTCCTTGCTTCTGTTTAGTGATTTCTGCTGCAGTTCAGTGCCTGGAAGAAATTAATGTGTCCTCACAGCCACAAATGCAATAGCTAACATATGACTTGTTTTGGCACAAGGCTGCATGTACCAGGAACCCAGCTGGGCTACACAGGACTTTCATGACTGAGCTCCTACACACACAGACACAAAAAAAAGACCCACAAAGTGGAAGCAAGAACAAGCTACAAAAGAGGAATATAGAAGCATTGATCAAGTATTCTGGGAGAGTGCCAGGAAAGCCAAAGCTCAGCTACAGCTGAGACTGGTAATGGACATCAACAGCAAAAAGAAGAGCTTTTACCACGACATTAGCATTAAACCCCTGAATAAGGAAAACACAGGATATTTGCTAAATGGGGACTGTGACTTAGAGACAGTGGGCTTGGGTAAGGCTGAAGTACTCCAAAACTTTGTTACTTTATCCTTCGCTGCCAGGATTCCCAGGCCTTAACAGTCCAGAGACTATGTTCAAGAAAGAGAATTATCACCAGTGCATAAGGACCAGGTCAGGGATCTCCTGAGAGACCTCCAGTCATGCAAATCCACACCACCAGATGAGATACTGAGAGAGTTACCTGATACAGTTGGAAGATCACTCACTACCACCTTTGTTAAGCCATGGAGAAGTCATTTTTCAGCAAGTGAAGGAGAAGAGTGTGACTGGGAATGGCCAAAATTTACTCAGGGTAAATCACGTTTTAAGGTTGGTAAACCTGTCTGTTTTAAGGGGAGGACAGCCAATGTCAGCATGGTCATTGTATCCAAACTGGGACATTTCAGTCCAGGTGAAGAGACGCCCAAATGTGAAAAATAACTACATGGATCACTGGGCTCAAAGGTTGGAGGTTAACGGTTGGTACCCTACTTGGAGACAGCTGCAAGAGGAGTTTCCCAAGGACTATCCTACTTAATACTACTTCATCAATGACCTGAAAGAGGAGATGGAGTACACCCTCCTGAAGCTTGTGGATGGGTACAGTCCATATGCTCAAAGGGCAGAGCTGCATTTCAGAAGAACCTAGATTCTACAGAAATGGCAGTTAAATTCCACAAGGACAAATGTAAAATTCTGCACCTGGGACGGACAAACTTCCTGTAATGGCACCAGCTGTGGAAGGACTAGCTTGGGATCAGCTCTGAGGAAAAACACCTAGTGGTCAAGATGAACTGTAGCTTCAACAGGAGTTATCAAGACACCCTGGCAGCAGTGAAGGCTATCAGCATACTGGGCTCTATCAGCAGGGTCCTAGCCAGGATACCAAGGCAAGTGTTTATTCCCCTTTCCTTGGCATTGCTTAGACATATCTGTAATACTGTGTGTAGTGTTTGGGCCTCCCAGTACATGACAGTTCTGGAGTGAGTTCAGTGAAGGACCACCAAGGTACTTAAAAGGCTGGAGCACATGTCCTGTCAGAAGAAACAGAGGGAATTGAGCTTGTTCTATCGAGAGAAAGGAAGGCCTGACATGATCGAAGCAGGAAACTGGGCTACAGACCTACTCAAGTGCCTTTAAACATGAATGGATATGTGAAAAGAAGTAAAAAGTACCCCAAATCTTACACTGCACACCTCCCTACAGGAGTGTTGCAGTGAATGAAAAGCTAACTCATGGAAAAAAAAAAAGCAAGCTTAGTAAACACAGCAGGAAAGGGAGGCAGAGTAGTTTATCATGTCTTTCTTTGGAAAGACTACTCTGCTAACTGAACACTTCCTTTAACTTTCAATGAAAGCATTAAAGCTTTAGACTTCTATTTAACATTTTCAAGCTTTCCATCATCTCACAGACCTGAAGTTACATGGTCTACACATCTAATAATAAAAATTTGACAGGTAAAAGATATGCCATACACTACTTTGGAAAAATTTACCTTGGTATCTCTGAACTCTGCCTTTTCCAAATGGCATTGGTAGATTCAAAGGTATGTAGTGCTCATGATTACAGACTACACGAAGAAATTCAAATTTGAATTCAAAAAGAGTCTGCAAAAATAAAGTATAAATTAAACAATCAATGCAGTGATTTGAATAACATATTAAAAACAACTTTCTAACACAAAAAGGGTGTCTGATTCATGTCAGTCTTGCACTCTCATGGATATAGACCTGTCAAAGTTCCACATGTCAGCACAAAATAAATCCAGAATAACTCGTACTTAACAACTGGTTCTATTTACTATTCCCATTGTCCAAAGTTTACTACCCTGTTATGTATTGATGTAAGAGAAGTTTGGACACACAGCAGAAATTCTTTGGGCATCTGATACATGCTATCACCACTCCAGTATCAACTCTTCTAACCTGAGACTTCTCACACTCATGCTTAAAATTTCTGCTGAGTGGTGCACCCCCACAACCCACCACTTTTGTAATTCACATGCTCTAGGGTGGTATTGCACCTGAAGATGGGAATCAAAAGATGAAAAAGTGGACTGATAGAAAAAAAATGCTCTAGGCAGAGAGCAGGGACTTCTAATGTAACCAGGAAAATCTCTGAAGGCTTAATGCAGGATTCTATCCCCATGTATGAAGAAGAGACAACACTTCAAAATAGCTTGTTTAAAAACACTGAGTACCTTCGGATCTCCTGGGGCAAAGCAGCTGATGTAGTTATTGATTTGCTTGAAAACAAAGCCTCTATCCATAAAAGTGAAACACCTCTGGGGAAAACAAGTAAAACCAAGATAGAATTGATTTACTACTGTCTCTGCATTCAGTAATTATATTTCTGTATTTAATGAGTTTATTTTCCAAACACATTATTGACATTTCAGTTTGAATATAAAAACCAATAAAACAAGCAAACTAAATATATGTGTACATGTATGAATACCAAATTTTCCCTTAAGAGTGCTGAACTTAAACAAATCACAAATAAAAAGCCTCTTGAAAAGAACTCTATCTTGACAGAAATGAAAATGTCATGCCACTAGAATTTTTATCTACCATTTTAGTTCCCATCCTATTTTTGTAGATATTACTGGCTGAAAAATGAAAGACACTGAAAGTCTGTCTACATAAAATGCATGCAAATAAAGCACTACCAAAAGCTCTTCTAGGATTTGAAGGCAACCCAGATGATATTCTTAAAGGAAAAAAGAAATTTCAAAATACATTTTGAATAAAATATAAATTCATTCCTTAAAATACCAAGTTTCTGAATGGATGTCATCTTGATTACAGAACATGAAAATTATACTTCAATGCATTTTAACGTGGACATAAATTCATATTTGAAAGGCATTATGCATATTCAGCTTTATATGAGCTGGCTTTAAGATTCTGTAAAACCCATGGAGAAGCAATATTATTGAAAGAATAACCACAGAGTCCAAATCTCTTGTGTACCTACTTTTATAAAGGCAGCAAGGCTATGGTTTGCATTTTTTGAAGCCTCTGGATTGTCTCTGTACTTCTGAGTGATGTGTGGCATTAGCATATTAACAACTGTTTCCACTGCATGATGAAAGGAGGCAGAAAATCTCTGGTTTCTCAACAGCTGGAAATTAGTTCAGATGCAATATTTAATATGGTTTATAACACCAGAATATATCAGAAAAATTACTTTAGTTAACATATAGGTAACCTGGCAGAGAGAGAAGAGTTTTCAAACTTTCTCATTTTCTAGACTGAAGGGGGAGAAGGAACATTTGTTTAAAAGGAAATATAACATCCACTAGCATCTATTACTGAAATTCAAGCAAGGCAGTCTTTGATGACCAAATCACATGTATAAAAGCTTCTAAGCATAATCCATTGATATTGTTCTATACTGCAATAAGAGTAAGAGGGAATCTTTTAATTTTACCCATCTTCCTTTCCAAAGCAGAGACCAGCTGATTCACATATAATAACTGCATTATCAGACAGTCTTTTCAGTCTTGAAAAAACCCCAGTTTTTGCTGTTCTGCAACTATCTTGGTAATAACTCCTTTGCCTTTCACCACTGAGGAAATAGTCGTCCATGCTTCTTTCTTTCTCTTACTCCTCAGCAACTTCAAAATCTCAGCTCTTCAGGCTTCAGAATATTACTCTCTGTGTTTTTAAGTTTCCACAATCAGAACTCTTTTCTCTTACTTTTTGGTAGTTTGCCAATTAGCTTAAAAGATTTCCTCTTCTTTCATAATTTCCTTCTTTCCACTCACCACCAGTATTATCTTCATCAATGAATTTGTACAGTGACCAGTATTGGTCAGCAAGTGCTCTTCAGCTTTTTGGCACTGCAGAGTCTTTTTCATTTCTCCACATCTTACAACCTTTACTAAAGGTTCTGCCTTTTGTCGGAAGGGACTTAATGACATATGGTGTGAGGTTGACAACACTGAAAAAACTGTTTCAATTGTATGGTCATTATGTCTTTTCTTCTTGAAAACTGAAATCAAAACATCCATGTGGCCTAAGTACTTTTATTTTATTATAGTTTTTTGAACTGCGTTAAATGCAACACTCCCAGACAGAACAAGTCATTGTCAAGGCCCTGCATAAATCAATGATTACATAATTTGCTCCCTTTGTGTTTGGATTGTGCTCCAAAACCTCCAGCTCCAGTTTAAAAAAATTTTTCAAATAGACATTAAGGCTTAAAAGGACCCCTTAATAAATATAAACAGTACTCATTCATGAAATAACAAATAATAACTAAAGATTGTGTTTGTGGGTATACCTATGTCCTACAATGCCCTTGTAGCTCAGTCTTGGTTGAACAGTAATTAAACATAATTCTTGCTATAGAAATAATTTTGCTGCATAGAGAAATGCATTTTTTTATCAGATCTCATAAGCAGAAAATATGTGAGTGCATGTTGCATTTATTACATCACCAAGTAAGGCAGAAAAAAATCTAGCTAAATAATTTATTTTCTATTTAAGGGGCTTGTAAATCAAGAAGCAATGTTCAGGGGTGAGAATACTTGCAAACTAGAGTAAATTCTGCTCCTCTCTTTTTCACATTACAGAGAAGGTGACAATGAGGTTAGTTGAACTGGGACTCTACTGATTGTACCACAGAGTATTAAGTGTAGTACTAATTGTATATTTACTTTTTCCTTCATGTACTTCAGACTTCCAGTTATATTCTAAATACACAGCGAAAATACTGATAACAATTTCACAACAATCTGATATGTTACTCTGCTGAGACTGTTGTATACTTTAAACTTTCAAGACTTGTTCCAGTACAAAAGTAAGTAGACTAAAAAGTTGTCACCAATGCAAAAAAACACTGCTTACAGGCTAAGCTTGTAGAAAAATGCATTTCTAAAATTTTAGCATTGTCCTTCCAGCATAGGAAATAACACAAAATTAAACATTGATACTTTTTTCTACATACAGAACTGTAAATTTCATTATTCACTCTTCTCAGGGTCATTTTATTTCACATCTACAGTACTGCTCAGGAAAAACCCCACTTTTTTTTTGATAGTGCTTACATCAAAGTCCACAGTGTTATCTACTGCTTCCAACTTCTTTGTACCACAAGATTTACAAATTCCTGCTAGAGAGTCTATGATTTACACAGACTGCTCTACTATATGGATTTTAAGGGGTTTCTATTATTCTATATTAATGTTGAATCTAGCCCTGTAGTTTTTTCTAACATTTCAACTGATTTCTCCTGCTGCTTTCCTCTTTTTCTCTCGTTCTTTCTAATATGCAATAAAAAACATGTGACTGGAGAAAGAAGAGACCATATAAATCTTCCTTTGAATATTTTTTTGCAAAAGTTGACATACCTTCACCTTCGAGTTTTCTATCAAATGTTGAGCCATTGATTTTATCAGAACTTCGAAGAAAAACCATGAATACTACAGAGAAAAGAAAACATCCAGTAAGATTGCCACATGCATTCAACAACTATCTCAATACACTTAGTTCCTGTTCTTCAGTTATGACTAGATAAGAACATACAGTAAAAATCAGAGTTCAACACATACCTTAAGCAGCTTGTTACTCGTAAGAAAGTCAGCAGATGGCTTTAAAATTGTTGTCATTGACTTTGTCAGCTCTTCATGTACTGTCTTATATTCAGAAGCAACATAGGGTTCTGCTTTATAGGCATACTTGGGAAGGAAAACCAGAATTTAATACAAAATCATGACACAATACAAAATAATTGAAATTAAATAGATGCAACTGAATTTAAATATGCTCTTTCTTAGGGAAATAAAAAAAAGGAAACATTCAATTTACTTTTACCCACCTTGACGTAAGATCTCAAATAGCTATCCAAGCCTTCTTCATGACACTGAGCAACAATATGGATAATAACCCTAAACAAAAGTCAGAAAACAAGTAAACCTATGAAGAAAGCTGTGATTGCAACAGCAAAAACGTGACTCAGTTACAGATTTATGTGATGGCCCAGTCATCACACAGGTTCTATGAACCACTTAAAATTCTTTACCTTGTCACGTTGACAGCAACTTCCTCTTGAGTTGCTCTAGTGAGAACTCTGAACAACTGGTTTAGAACAGTTGGCAGGAAAGCTATCATCACATGGCCTTCCATGGCATGAAGGCTCTAAAAGAAGGTAGTAATACTGTCATTCCCATGAACCAACTGCATTTAAATAACGAATTCTGAAACAGTAAAATCTACTGCAAGTCTTTTTCCAAAAATACATGCTGCTTGCACAACTTGGTGTTTATTACAAATATCCAGCATAGAAAGCAACGGAGGCTATTTTCCAATATAAGTATTTAGTAAACGTTTTCTACACTAAAGTAAATAGGGATACAAATTAGGTGTTACTAACAGCATTTTAGAAGTACTCATTTGTACTTCTCTGTTTAAGTGCACTCTAGGTAATGATTCAGTGGAAAGCCTGTCCATGTGCCCAACAGCACACTGACATTGGTATATTTTGCTATTTCATCCACCAATGCAGACAGAAGTTCCACAAAAACATGCAGATTTCTTACCTGTGAAAAGTGCAATACTACTTATACTAGTTACTGCTAAACAATAAACTAGCAACTATGTTAAAACCCAGGATGAAATAAAATCCCTAACTACTTAATGCTGGAAATTAGAGAGTGAATTATTAACAACAGCTTCTTCCTGATATGCTTTTGCATTCCATCACATGCAAAAGATACTACAGGCATGACCACCCTAACAGAAAAGGCAGTGTACGAAATTCATCCTACAAAGTTTTATGCCACAAAATTCGCAGGAATTAAAAGGAATTTGACAAAAAGGAGTGTATTTGCTGAACGTGCATGCAGACAACACATGTCAAACATTTCCATTTAGTGTTAAGTGTTAAGCAGCTGTCTTGTCTTTGACTGTTGGCCTGCACATCCAGGCTATTCAGGAGACAAAATGGTCTTTCTTCCTATGTGATCTGTGTCAGAAAAAATTGAAGTGGAAACCATGCACTCTATTGATCAAATCCTGAAAGGGAACTGAAGACATGACAATGATGACCTTCTAAGCAAAATTTTAGAAAAATTAAGAGCCATGATTCCTTACAATTTCCATACACAGTTCAATTTGATTATTTTGACAAACTAAGCCATTAGTGTTTTGAAATTACCACTCATACGGCTGACCAATACTGTCTCATTACTTCTTTGTTGTTTCCTCTTACATTGCAATGGTAAATTTATTTAAGGCAGAAAGTATCTTTGTGGATTTTTTCTATGGCATATTCCATTAATACGAGTCATAGCCACAGTACTAATTCTCACACTGAAAAATGAGACCTATAAAATGTCTGAAGCTCCTAGGTTTTGCAAAAGCATAAATAAATGATATAATCTGCTTTTCATTGCCATTTTATACCTTAAGATATTTTACTAGATCAGTTCCTAGTGCACGAGCTCCGGACTCTGTTTTCTGACAGTACTGAAAAAAATTATGCAAGTGCTGGTCCTGTCAAAGACAAAAAGAACAATAAATTAAACAATACCTAACTTTACTATCTATAATCCATTTAAAGTATTCACATGTATAAATACATATCTTTGTCCACTGATTCTATTTTCAAAAATAATAGTTGAAGTGCACTATTCTGAAAACTTACTCAGTCTTATTTTTTTAAATGAAATTTCCAGTGTATTTTTAATACCTATTATACAAAATGCCACCTATATTTGCTTTCAACTGACATGCAGAAAATAGCATACTTAATCATCCCAACCAATCATAATATGTTTTTTATGAACAGGTCTAACAGGATTCATTGCTTTGCAGACATGCCAGTAAACAGCTTTTAGACAGGTATGACCTCTTATCTAACTGGAAAATTCAGACTGGAATGGATGACAGGAGACAAAAGGCTCATATTTTTGGATAGCTTCTATTTAAGATCTTCTGTTTTTCACATCTCATGTAAAAGAAAGAGACCATGAGAAAAGTCCAAGAGACAAAAAGAGATGAGCATACTGAGTTTAAGAATCTTCCCATATATTGTATATACATACTATAAACATACATTTTTCCTAAAACATTCTCTAATTTCATTTGTTTTATAACTCACCTGTGTATACACAGTTGACACCAGATGAGTGGATATTTTTAACAGTTGTTTGCCTCCATCTACCCATTTAATTTCAGGACCAGAATGCTGCACGCAGATATGAGAGGGAAAAGTAAAATAATGTAGCAGTACATTAAAATAAAACAATTAGTTTACAGTACCATTAACAAGACTTCTTTCAGAAAGAAAAAAACAGGTTGAAGAAATGTGTGCAATGAATAAAGTCATAAAAAAAGGAAAATTATGCAGGCAATATTACCAAAAGCATTTATGGAGCTTAAAATGTTTTTTACAAGTCCCACAGTATTTTCCTTGGTGGCTAACAAAATTGATTCTCTGTGAGTCACAGATTTTGTGTTTCCCCTACAGTTCTGCAAAGAAACTGCTGACTAGAGAGAAATATTTACTAGTTTTCTCAGAAAAATAACACAAGAATTTCCACAGATACTCACAAGGTTTAAAATTTGACATATGTCACTGACAGGTAGCAGCCAGTCCTTCCTTCTCATCCCATTTCCAAAGAACTGAGAATGAGAATGCTGACCCTGACAGCCAGTTAGGGAGAGATTTTATTGCTAAAACTACAACTAGTCATATTGGTCCTAACCTTCTACCCATGGGCATGAGCAGAGACGAACAGTAGAGGCATAAAGAATACACCTACAACGTGAGAAGATGAAAGATGTGAAGGAGACAATGGTTGGAAAGCTTACAGCAGAGTTTAAAAAAGAACAGGTGGCAGAACAGGAGGAGAGCAGCACATCTTGCTGTTAATTTTAGGTCTCTTCCTCCAAAATAAGTCAATTTTGTCTCTGCGTTTCAATCTCTTTGTCAAATTCCCTATCACATTTTTGTTTGGTATCCTCCTTGGTATGATTTTAATTAGTAGAATTATGCAAGCTTTCTGCTTTGAAAAATACAACCATAAATTTTACTTGTGAAGTATAGAGATCACAAAAATCAAGATGTGAGAATAAGACTTGTTCAGGAATAAAGGACTTACTGAAAGGAGACAGCATGAAATGCTAAAAAAAATTTAGTAAAGGACTTCAGATTATTTGCATACCTTCATAAACTCAAAATAATTGTAAATGTTTAAAAATTACTGTTACTTCCAGTTAATTATTACTACAGAAAATGAAACAAACATTTTTAAAGTATATAATCTAAATAACAACAGAAGTAAGTATGTAACAATGTCACTTTCTGACTTTTACAAGAATTTGCATCAACCTGAATCAAATACACTTTTTTCGTCTCCCATTTGTCTTTGGGTTTGTTTGTTTCCTCTAAGTCAGACATCTAACTTTTGCTAAGCATTCCATTTCAACAATAAAAGAAAATAAATTCTACTACAAAGTTACTTAAATCTTACTAGCAGACTGGGGAATTACAACCAAACCTTCTGTCCACGATGCTCGGGTGTTTTTTTAAGATTAGAGCAATTTTCTACAACATACCTTTCCAACACCCACTTCTTGATAACTAAGATAGCCCGATGGAAGGTTTGCTGACACTGGGATTTGTTGCTCATTCGTGACCACTCTTCCATCTTTTATCAGAGGAAGCCAAGAATACCCAACTATAGAATATGAAAGGCAAGTAATTTTAAATATTATGAAACTTAACATAAAGACTTAAAACTAAAGTCTTACCAAATGATTCTGACATGTAATTAATGAAACAAAAAATGTTATTGTAAAGGCCAAATGATGTGAACTCAAACAACTACAAAACATTGAAAATGCAAAGTAATTGTCACTGATTTTGAAAAACACCATACATCTGATGGACATTCTAAACCAAAATTTGAAACATTTAAATTAGAAGAAACATTTTATTCAATCTTTCAGTCAGTACTCTGTAATTAGAAAGCATTACATGGATCACAAAAATCATGGGTTACCAGATAAGCATACTTCAAAAAATTTCCCTAGTAATTACTGAAAGTAAAGCATTAGTGTACAAACCTTGTGTTTCAACAACATCTTTCTTCTTTGTACTCCCCTTGCTTGAACTATCACAGCTGACATGGTAGAAGGTGAACAGCAAATGGTGCTTTTCATGCAACTGAGTGGGCAATTCTATTTTAATCTGAAAGGCAAAGAAATCTCTGTAGAAGTTTTCAGCTAGAGCACTGACATGTGTTACTGGTTCTACATTTGAAAAGCTTTTCTAGGTTTTATGTTATTTGAAGCAAGACCGCAAATGAAACAAACGAAACTTACTTTAAAATAGACCTTTGAAAGGGGACCTGATTTAACTGAGTATTTTGCCATCGTCTAATACTTTCTTGTATTTTGAAACTTACATAGTACCTGTCCTGGTAAAAGTTACCCCAGAAAGGTAGCTTACCTCATCATAAAACTCTGGATTTTGATGGTGATGCAGAACAGCAGCAAATGCACTTCTAGTAAATACTGGTCCACCAGGCCTACCATAGATACACTAAAAACAGAGAAGAGGAAAAAAGAACAAAAAGACTCCGTGATCCTTTTCTACTCCCAGCTTTCAATGTTTCACCCAGAATTTTAAATATTTTAACTTGTGTTTAACTTGATTTCATTACACGATGTGTAGTCTGCCTACTGTGCAGTAGAGCTGACACTGTGATTTCACTTTGGATGTCTCTACATTTCTCTACTTCTCTTCTTCCAGGCACCTTTTATATTCTGTGTGATAGCTCATAAAAATGGAGCTTGGCTCTGCAGCTGATCTAAAGCTTTAATGTTTTAACTTACTGAGGAGCAGGCATAAGCTACCCTTGCTTGCAACAAGTTTATTCCTGGAATTTTAGTAAAGAAATATTAAAGACATTAAATGCTCTGAGGACTCTTTAGAAATCTCTTATATCAGAAACAAGCAAGCCATCCAGAAGTTACTCTCAAGCCACCATCCCAAACTAGATCAGTTAATCCAGTACTACTGTGTTACTTAGCTAACTGCTCACTATTTACTTCTATCAGCCACAAAAATGAAAAGACTGACCTTCAAAGGCAAAGAATCCTCTTCATCAGAATCCTTGAACTCAATGCACACTGCAATATTTCTAGCCTAAAGCAGTTGTTAAAAACATAAACCAGAGCAATTAATCATAAGGATCATCACAGAAAAAAATATGTAAACAATCTTAACCAACCCCAAGAAAGAAGAAGGTACAGTTTTCCTCTACTCACCTTTGCAAAAGACTTTTGACTGTCATATTTTAAGTGCTTTGGATAAACATAAAGATGATTGTTGTAGATGGTAAAAGGCTGAGTGCATTTTGGTATACAGGGAACAAACTCCTCAATTTCAAATGTTGTT
This sequence comes from Machaerirhynchus nigripectus, assembly GCA_013397975.1. Classification (NCBI taxonomy): domain Eukaryota; kingdom Metazoa; phylum Chordata; class Aves; order Passeriformes; family Dicruridae; genus Machaerirhynchus; species Machaerirhynchus nigripectus. The sequence goes on from VZRQ01002060.1 coordinate 931,495, forward strand.
AGTGTCTTGGTACTGTTTTCAAACTGTTTCATGGGAATGTATGATGAGTTAACATAATCTGAAAATACATTGAAAAAAACAAATAAAGAACTGAGGAGGAAAAAGGCTTAATGTCCATTTAACAGTGTTTGTTAATACTTACTTGGAAAATCTGGTGACACATTGTCAATTGTAACATCCAGATTTCCTAAAATAACAGGAAGTTTGGCCATCTTTTCAGGTCTGTAGGAAAGAAGAAAAAAAAACCCACCACTTCAGTCAGGCTAAATGCAAATCAGATGCCAGCAAAAAAAGATAATAGGAAACAGAAGCAAAAGTAATATCCTGAAATAGGAGTATGAGAGGAAAGGTGGTTTGAGGGTGCATGACTGATCTGGTCTTGCTTTTTGCCTAGATACACAGTTTTCTTTTCCTTTAAATTCTCAGGAAAAAAAAAAAAGACTTGAGACACAAGTGTGCCAAAGGTCGTGGAAAAGCATGATTTTTGCTTTCTTTAAATCAAAATGAAACACTTTGTCCAAGGCAAGTTTTGTCTGCCATGTAGTAACTCATTATCATTTGCAGCAAAGAGGAAATCTGTAGGTAGGTTTATTAACTCTCAGCAGCCCATTGAGCTGAATGCAATTAAGCATTCATAGTAGTAGGATAAACCCGGGGGAAGAGAAATCAGCAAGTTCCTACATCCTCCTTTTTCTAGACTAACAATTCAGCCTGCAAAACCCACCAGCTATAGATATTATCTTGTAGCTATTTCAGAAACATGAAGTACAAGTATTTTCCATGCCAAAACCATGCAGAACCCTTTATTAGTAAAGCTAGTCAGCAGCATGATTTTTTAAAATTATTGCACAGCAAGTGGATGCAAAATTTTCCCAAAAAACAATCCCATGCTATGAAACAAACTTCTGGTTGGTTCCGGGATTCTAATTCCAGTAGATATGCCTTAGACATTAGAACCTCTTTCTTACTGTAATTCCTGAGAAATATTGTACATGGTTCCACAAACAGGATGCTGAAATAACCAAAAACACTTCCTTATCTCACAAAGTGGTGTGGCAGGATAATTTACTGTTCGTTTCCATCCCAGTAATAGAGTTTATGGCAAGGAGTATCAGTACACAGAGCAATTTCACTGCTACGTAAAGTTCAATTAAACCTTCAGCCACTTGCTAGAAGTGAACTAAAATATCTACTACAAACCTCATCTCCTTATCAGATTTGGTAATCAAAAATAAAGAACTATGGCCCAAGTCTTTTGTGATTACTGACTGTTCAAGTTAGTACCACTCCTGCTAACTGTACTGTAACAGAAGTGGAAACTTCTTTGCAAAGCAGCAGAGATTACTCTATTATTTTACATCCTATTTAGTAAGGGGATTAACAACTTTATGAACATGGTCATCTGTCAGTAATATTCTCTTAAACCTTGCACACGAACTGATGAAGTCTTTAAGAATACTTTGTAAAAAAAACCCGATAACCAACGTTCTGTTATTTAGGCTTCCTGAGATACGTGCATTCCCCAGGAAGGTGGACTGGAGACTTGCTTGAATCCCCTTTCCCTGAGAGCCAGCATCCCCTGTCCAGGGTCAGGGAACAGATGATTTATGCTCATACTTGTTTTCCTTCGAGAAACAGAAGAGCATATTGTGCAAACATAACTCCTAGGACAAAGGTACTTCAGGATATGATGCTGATTGCATGTTACATGTGGGATAATACTTCAGTCCTGCTTGTAGCCCCCAAACACTGTAAAAGAAAGATCTGTAGCTTGATTGAAGGCCTTGATTATACTAATACAGATTCTGCATTTGATGTGAAAGACACATATATAAACATACACCAAAATTTTAGATGTTCCATTTCAAGGCCATAACAAAATATGGTGTGGCTTAGGGTTAGAAGTGAGGGGTTTTAGGTTGGTTTGTTTTTGTTTTTTCAAGTGGGAAAATCAGACTTACTTCCTGAAATCTGCTAACAATTTCAACATGTCTTCATTTGAGAGTTTATTACTGTCTTGTCTGAAGAGAGCAGAAAATCTTGCATTTTTGTCCAGGGTTCCTGAGGCATCTTTAAACAACGTCCTGAAAGAAAAAATCTTGCTTTCAGCTGAGTTTATGAAGGTGCTGAAATTCATTTCAGGAAATTTTTTTATTACAAATCAGAATATACTGCATCATCCTTCATATTAAGCATTTAATATCCTTGTCACTGTAGGTGAGTTTAACATATAAATAGCTCAGTCTAACAAATAAGTGTGAACCATTTCATTCTTAGTAACATAAAAAACATTGGAAACAGAAAACAGCTGGCAATATCAAGAGTTTGAATAATAATGTAATGATTATTTATAACTTTTTCCCTACTACAGAGCTGAAGTGTAAGTTTGTTGCAAATCTTTGGTTAATTGAAAGTAAAACAAGAAATAATTTAACTAGCACATTAAGTTTTACAAGAAGGGAGATGCAAAAAGCCATGTTAGAGAAAAGTTAGGAAAAAAACACAGATTGACAAGATTTGTCCTCACCTAGCTGCCCAGGCAAAAGGCATTCTATATTGACCTAATCTCTGGCATGCCTGCTTAGCATTCTTCAAAACTTTCTGTGCAACCTGCAAGGGACATAAGATTTGAAAAGCTAAATTTTTCTGAACCATTAGTACACAAGAAAAAAAACCCACATATTGACATTGATACGAATTAGAAAATCTTCTTTGGAAGACTAGAGATTAATCCTAAGTATGTGAGGGGAAAGACAACTGATAATGCCTCTTTATGATTCATTTCAGGTTAAGCACAGCCTGCTGATTTCACAGCATTTCATGGGAGAAAACAGACCCATCTACACTTGTAATGAGAAATACTTAATTAAGCAAGATAAATATTATTATATACAGAATATAGATGGAAAGCTAGAGCAGAATTCAACTGTTTTTTTAAAACAAAACTCCCACTACAAAAAAGAAACCCCAACATTTTCTCTCTCACTTGCTCCCCTGCCTACATTCACCTCTCACCCTGTGTACCAAAACACATTCCTGCAGAATAAGTAGTTCAATACTCTGCAATATTCGTATTACAAATACACACAGACTATTGGGAAGAGTTGTATGAAGATCACATGGACAACCCTAAGTATGGGCATTGCAACACTGCTTACATTAAAAGTTTAAATTCTTGATTTTTGTTAGCTTTTAAATGAACCAAAAACTCCATTATATAGAACAAACACATACAACAATCAGAGCTGGAAATGCACTGGTTTGAGATGTTCAACACTGAGCTGAACCACTCGGGCTTCTCTTTTCCAGAAATCAGCTTTTCCTATGTGTCCACACAGAGCAAAACTATTTGCCAGAGGCAAAACCACCTAGAGAGTAAAACTCCCTGAATATTATCCCTGATCTGTGCTGTTGATACTATAAAGAGCTGATTCTACTCGTGTGTTTGAGCAAACTCTCCAGTACCCTTTCCTGTAAAAAGGGGGAAATAACACTCCGAAGCACAAAACCTTGGTAAGTAATCATCATTAAATCACTGTATTCAACATTTAAGGGGAGAAAAAGTGATTTTTTTGGCTATAGAATTTGCTGCTTCCATTTTCCCTTTTTCTCGTCCCTTTTTCTGGTCCAGAGCAGCAATCATGCCACGAACTGGAACTCACTCCCTACACTGACCGACATGGAGGCCTGCATAGCTGGTACTGTTCTATTTTGTTTCAGATTAATACAGTGCAGTCCCTGAGAACAAGAACAGAAGAAACATTCAAACTAAGCATTCATTTGTATAAAATTATAAGAAACTGAATGCCAGAAAGCATGAGTTAATAAAACCATGAGCATTCCTATTCTCTACTCCCATCGTACAAGGCAACTACAAATCTAGAACAGCATCAAATGTGGGAACACTTGGGCTTACTTAACCTGCCCACATGGCTCAGGCCCAAGGACACCAAAATCACCTACTCAGTTCAGGTTTATTTTAACTCAGTAACAGTCAACAGTAAAACCAGACTCCTAAAACACAAAGCTGCTGTTTTCCAACAATAGCTGGGGAAAAAAAATAACTCAAGCGTTCCTGGAAAAACAAATCAGTAAGCTGATCTATATTAAGACCAAGTGAAAAATACATGGTTTTTTACATGTAGCTTTGCCAGCATCAAATTTGTAGGAAAGAACACTGTTGCTCTGCAGAGACTGAAAGTTAACTGTTTCTTCTTAGCTGAAAACAGGCAGAACGTCAGCAATAGCTGACACTGATTGCAAAAACACTTTTCTCTTGTATGCTGGTTCAGCTATTTAAGCATAACTGTAAATCAACAAAAATAAACCTCTAGTTCTTCACTGACAAACGAGAAGTAGCAACTAACAAAATTTTCTGTAGATAGCTTCAGAGAACATCAAAATGTTATGTCATCCTAGATTCCTGGAAACTTAAGATGTTCCAGGGGATTGTTTCCAAAAGTGATTTGGGGTTCTATCAAATCTGCAAAGCATTTTACAGATAACACCAGAAGCTTAATGATCTCAGTGGTTCTGGAGGAAAAAGCAAGCAAGTGTGCAGATAAGGTTAGAGTAAGCTATTGTCACCAAAAAGTGAGACAAAGTAAATGTCAACGATGTTACGCTAAGTAAGATACATTAACTAAGAGAGACATACAGTTAATTTATGATCTATATTTAATATGTCCCTGTTCAACAATTTTCAACTCAACTTTCACACTGAAGTCCAACATTCTTTTGTCAAAACAGTTTACTTAAAGACATCATAAAAACTACATTGTCAAGATTACAAAAAGTGAAATAAATGTTTCCAATAAAACATTCCTTTGTTGATAATGTAAAATAGTTACTGGAAATAACTACAATGTACTAAATCAAATCATCCAGTTATATGAATTTACCATAAAACAACTAAGATTTTGATTGATATTTATTAATTTGAAATCAAGCTGGTTTGCCTCAGCATTTTTTTTCATGCCACAGAAGAAAATAACATACCTTTGATGAATCTGAACTTTTCATATATGGTTCAGCACAATGTGTAATACTTCCCTGTAATACCTTTTCTATCCTAGCCACAAGGAAAATGTCCGTATGAGGACATGTGACTGAGAATATTCCCTAGAAATAAAACAAGAGAAAAATATAGAAGGAAAATGCACATTTTACATCACATAATAGAAAGCAAATGAAATAATGTAGGAAACTTATATCCAAAATCCTACTAGTTCTCCAGGTTATTAGTTCTCACCTGCTTTGGATATTGCAACACAGTTTCATGAATGTCCTGAATTCTGTGTAAGCTATCACCACTGCCATTCATCATTTGCTGAGATGCACTGGACAGCATGTGCCTTACTGAGGCGTGGTTCAAATCAACATGAAAGTCTGCTGAAATCTTCCTGTTGTTTTTAATATCAAATAGTGACAATGTGACAAAGAAAGGTTCTACCTAGACGTTAAAAAAAAAAAGACAAAGAATCAATTGTCAGTGCTGGAATCTAGATCACTGTAAAAATGTGTATGAAAAAAGATAACATTTTCATAAACACATATGGCCATCATCCTAGGTATTACTGCCAAGATGAAAAAGACAGTAAGAGAAAAATTTCTCTCTTCACCACCCAACAAAAATATTAGCAGCGAAGTTACTTTTTGTAGGATTTCGGCTTTCATTTTGATTTAAAAGAGTAAAAATCTCCATCATATAAATTTCTCAATCACAGCAAGGAAACCCTGTCATTAAGGATAGTGCCAATCAAATATTAAATATTCATTTCCAAATAAACAGAAAGTAATTAGATAAGTTATTTACATTTGTTGTTGGTCCTTCTTCATTTTCTGCAACACAGCTTTGCAAATTAAAAGATAAATCATTACACCTTACAAGAATTTTTTTTCCAAATTTCTCTTCAAATGGCTTCACGTCTGGTTCAATACAAGAAAAGTCAAGTTTCTTTAAAAAGAGAAAAGAAAAATTAAGGTAAGTTGGTTTTTATCTCAAAAGGATCAACATAAAAATCCCTGCTTCCTTGTAAGAAGTCTAACCTGTGCATCTGGATCCAAGGCAAAAAGCTTAACTCTGCTTTCAGTTTTCAGCTTCATTTCTGCTTCTCTGGTACTCTGTTCAAAATAAGAAAAAAAGTCTTGGTATCACACTATTAAAATGGGCTTTAATTTCATGCCTTTTTCTGTGATGTTCAGAGCTTTACACATTTTTGATTCATGAGTTCATTTCTCCCTTACTGAGCTTTGAACCTCCTTAGTTTACATTGATCCAACATGACCAAGCAAAAAGTGAGAGCCTCTTCTCTAAACACTTCTTTCCAGTCCTAGAAGTAGAAAACCTTACATCAGCAACATGTAACCTCCCAAGCTCATGGGAAATACACTTCAGTGTAACTTACACATCTGCCTCCTTAAACAGTAACTTTCATAACCCTATTTAATTAAATAAAAAAACCATAGTATGACTGTAGGTAAAAGCTCAGAGCTATCCCGAGACCATGAGATTGCTCAGGAAAAAATAGATCACCTAAATTAAGAAACACCATCATAGCTCTCTTTCTTTTTTCTTTCTCTTGGTGGCTTTCTTTTTTAACTTTTCTTGAGCTCTACTGCCAAAGAAGTGGTTTTCCTGTGGGTAGCTGGAGAAAACCCAAAAAACTTCCAAAAGATAAACCCCTCACATTTAAAAGTTACTTTGCAGAGTTCTCTGTGCACTGACTGGGATTAACAGTAAAACAAAAGCAAAGTGGAACACAATAGAATGTGAAAACTGATGGCACACGTAGGTTACCTTTTTTTGAAAGAGGTATTATTTAAAGAGTATTCTATGTTTTTTAAAGTCACAGGACATGACAAATGAACATATGCATGTGCCAAAATTACCCATGCAGGAGAAATGCCATTCTTAAAGTAGCAGCTGGCTAAACAAGGATACAAAATATTACATTACAGGCAGGTGTTTCTTTCCGGATCAGCCTGTATGGGTTAGAAGAAGTTACAAACCCAAAATGCTCATCGCTGACCATCAGCAGGAAGTGCTCTACTGTCTACATCTGCTTTGTTGGAGACAGAAGCAACTTCTACTATGTCTCAAGAGAAAGAAAAAACAAAACAAAAGAACATAATCTCTAAGAGCTCATAACCCTATTTTTAGGTCGGTAACAGGAATTAAAAGAAGAATTTGGCTTAAAGGACGCATTACAGAAGAGAAACTCCTGAGGTGCTATGTTGAATATAAATGCTCCAATGATTTTTATTTACTTTACTTTGTTAACTTTAACACAAAAAGAAGAAAAGAGGAGAGTTGCTGTGAAAGAGACGACCCAGATACTCAATACCAGCAGAGTACTGACAGAATTAGCTTGTTGAACAACTAGTATAATTGAGAAATACAGGAAATGTGAAAAAGTTTAAGGATGGCAAGAAAGTTGTGTGCATGTTTTGCAAAGGTAATATTTAGTGGCAAGAACTGAGGAGGAAGATTACCTAGCCATAGGAGCTAGACAGAAACTGTTTCAGCGAAAGCATCTTGAATAGCTTTAGATTCTTTAGTGTTTTGTGCACTAAGACCAGATAAAAATATGCATTTTTGACTGACAGATCAGGGGCAGTTGTCAGAACTCAAGAACTGAAAATGCATGTAACCATCAACCCTGTCTGTAGCACAGCAGTGGCTCTGTAATTTTATTTCCTCGTCTGTAAAACTGAGACAGTATTTTCCCACCTCAAGGTATTCTGGGACCCATAACAGTTGAGGAGCTGCTTGGGCACACTGATCATGACATCACAGTTATTTCAGAGGTCTGATTTAATATTGATAAACACAACAAAAACAACCCCAAAAAACCCCCAACCAACTACAAAAAAAAAAAAAATCAGTGGACCCCTATATTCACTCTTGGTACTTAAATTACAGATAAATGGAACATGAAATAGGTATGAAAGACACAGATTGAGATAGATGTGTGCACATCTATGCAGTGAAGTGCAAAATACCATCTTATTTAGTTTATGTTATAAACTAACAGCTATTGGTAGAAAAAATGAAGGCTTGGAGATGTATGTACTCACAAGGGTTAAAACCCTTCCTAGGAAGTCTGTTTTTTCCCCTACTGTCAGGTGCTCTACAATCACCCCTGAAGGAATTTCTCTCTCCTCATAAGGATATGAGGTCAGCTATTGTGAAATTCTCCTCCGAGAACCAACAAAAATAATAGGGCAGCTATAAACTCTTCTAAAAGAAAGCCCAATGCCTTGCAAGGCTTCCACTGGGGAAAAAAGGACCAAATCCAAACAACAGCTGAAAAGACAAGGCAAGAAAAAATAAAGGACAAAAAAAATCCTCCAAACGAACACCATTTATACAAAGCAATCAAGTTACGACACAAAGACTAATGCAAATGGGCAGAGCTTTCCCTCTATTTTTCCTCAGGAAAAAAAAGTCTAGGAAAATACATTAGGGCAAATTATTTTGAAAGGCAGTGTTTAGTAAAGGTGAATTAGAAGGGGAAATAAAAATATTTTGAAGGAAACATAAATGTAAATGGGTTATAACCATGGAATAAATAATAATTTAAAAAACATGCCAGTGCTTAAAGCGTTAAGCAAAAATAATATTCTAAAAATAATGAGCTTTAAGAGCTGCATGCTTCTGACCCAAAAGTTACGAAAACAGGGAGTGGCAATTGTAGTACTAGAACTATAAGCAGGTGCTGCAGCCCCGAAGTAAAGTTCCCTCTGGAAGGAATATGGAATGTAAGCACTATAATAACTGACTATAAAGAAGAATCTTCCATACAATTAGAGCATCCAATTTCATACTTCTTTATGAAATAAATTTTCATAGCCTCATGCAAATGTGCTGTTTAATGCTTACAGCCCTTCCAAGGAAGCCTTGATTATATGCACCACAATCCCAATTAATTTCCAAGTACAGCCATAGCTGGTGCTAGATTATCACCTTTTTGTGTACATGTGCTAAATTGATTACAAAGCAGTAACAGAAAGAATTAAGTCAGCCAACCAATTTGAGTGCTAAAAGCTTGTTCATGTGTTCTGAAGGGATCCTTTGATATGTTAGCTCCTGTAATAGATAGAATGTGGTTTGCTTGTTCTCAGTTCATAAGCTGCACTACTTTCAGGAGTAGTTACTAGGTCAGACAGATCCTCAGAAAAGAAAGGGAGAGCATTCCAGAGAACTGTCAAGCAGAAAAGTTTCAATACTCCAGGCTGCACCACAAAGAAGAAAGAGTAAGGAAGTCACAGGAAGGAGTTTGGATTCTGCAGATTCAATAAAAAAGGTCACCAGTTCCACTTCTTGGGTGATTTAAAAAAAATTTCTCCCTTACAAAACCGATTGCAACACACAACTCACTGATTTAACTGAAATAAGGTTTTTCAAATGGGCTGAGGAAGAGTTACTGTTATTTTCTATTTGTTTCTATTTTGTTTCATTCTTGTTTCTACCACACTTCTCTAAGAAAAAAATTGAAAAGCAAGAACAATGGCAACACAGGAAGCATCCATGGACCTGCCAGTTCATTATAAACACAAACATCTTAAAATACATTCACTTCATCACTGCTGTTAAGCTGCTCTGGACTTCTAAGTATAAAAATAAAACTTGACTTCAGTAAAACTAGATTTCTATAGAAATACTTTAGCACTTACCTGAATGCAACAAACCAATACAAAATATAATGAATTAATAAAATAATAAAATAATAAGACATGCTGCATTTTAACAGCTTATCAAGATCTATATAGGAAACTTCAAGACAGTATCTAGTTTCCTAGAACCAGAAGCAGAAAATAAAGAAGCTCAATAACCACATCTATTCACAAAAGAGCTTCTAAGCTTTCCGAGCACCACAAACTGACTGGAAGCTGCAAGCCAATGCCTTACCTTTACTGAAAGTTCATGTAGCTAACTTATGTTTACTATTTTATATCCCAAGTTGACATTTACAATGTATATTACCTTGGCAATTTCAGGATAGTAGTTATCAAAACTACTTGATGAGCTTTCCAGTTTGCTTTGTTCATCATCTGAAATTATAAAACCTCATTTTAAAAGAAATATAAAGATTCCAAAGTGCTCACAAAACTCCATAGCAAAAAAAATCCGTTGTTTTTTATCTCCTATCCCCTCAAAAATGGCAATTGTTACCATAAGTAGGTTGTGGACAACTGTATCATTTTGATGCAGTGACTTCTTGAAAGATGTAACTATTTACAAAAATGGTTAAAGTAGCAGCTATTTCTAATCTTACCAGAACACATCTTTAATTTTAATTTTGATATCTGCATAGGGCAAGGAGATACTCAGTGCACCAACTTACATTACTCTTTCCACTATGCATTGTAACTTGACTTCAAACCAAGTTCCCTCTGTTCATTAGGTTCCCAGCTCTACTCGCCAACAGTTACCCCATTTACAAAGCAGCCATGCAGTTACAAACATCTCGCAGTTCTAAGGTCAATTAAGGACCACAGACATTTTAAAATGTCTTTCCCAGAGCTATTTGCCTCTCCTTTCAGATTTGCTTTTGTTGCAAACATCACACTAAATTCTGACAGCCTTTGAAGACTGTGATATCTCATTTTAAACTCTAATGATCCCTTTTGGTACTTTGTACTATCTATAAAAAAACAACCTTCTATAATATTCTCCAGGTTCTTCTGGATATGCATGCAGTTGGTTTCACACCAGTTTCCCTCCCCAACCACCCTCAAGAGGAAAAGTGCATGAGAGGACATCCAGACTATCCTTTTGTCACCAAAATACCGGTGACATACATCACATTCCTTACAGATACCTGCCTTACCTATTCTTAAAGGTCTCCAACAGAGAGCAATCTATTTCAATACTTGCCGGACATATTTGTGGTCAGAGGAGTTATATTTAAATTTAAGCCCCACACTGTAACCACGATTTCTACCTACAGTAACCATAGAACAGATTATTTCATTTTCAGCAGCATTTTACACATTCCAAAACAAGTCCATCCTAAGTTTCTTTTTTTCCTTAAACTGCCTCAGTCCTGATTTTACATTGTGGGTTCTACTTTTCTAGACTTGATCAGTCTCATAATTATCTTCTGCACTTGACTCAATTGGAATCAATACAGAACAGCAGTATTTTAATGCCCAAAAGGTCAAAATGCTCATCAGTTGAAGTGGACAGTAAAAATTTTTATGACCAAAGTAAACAAAAAAAGAAATTAGCCACAATAAAGCCTTTCTTTCCAAAATGCATGCAAGATGACGTGGTCACATAACTGCGTTAGCCTTGCTAGAAACCCTGCTTACCTTCGTGGGACTCGCCATTTCTTTTTTCTTGCATTGCAGCCTCAAAGTTAAGCTGAAGGATTTTGTTCAGAGTGTTTATCCACTCTTCCATTTCAAGTTCACTGTCTGCAGCTAAAAGGTAACTACTCTTGTCTTGCATCTTGAGCTCAAATGCGAAACGTCTGACTTTATTGTTCTATAAGAAAATAAAAGACCTGTGCAGCACTTCACATACTGTCTAACCACAACCAAAGGAAGTTACACATATTTCAAATATTCTATACAAAAATACAGTTTGATATTTTGAACAAATGTATCATAATTACACTTTTTGGTCTCTGACATTTGACTTTTTTTAAGTTATTTGTAGCACTAAGTGCAAGTAGGAAAGAGAACAGCTTGTTTTCCAGTTTCCAGTCATCATTCTGCTTGCAATCATTTTATAAAAACAAAAAAAAAAATCCAATTTCCAAATATCATTTCTTTATGTACTCAGATAACCTAGAAATGAAACTAACTAACATCTACTGAAAAAAGAAAGAAAATAAAAAGCATGAAACTCTATTATATTTGAGTGACAACTGTTTGCACACTGCAATTTTATACTGGAAGTAAAATTATAATCAACATCAACCCTGAATGCCCTGATATTGTTAGTCATACAGATGTACATAAAGCTGAGAATCAGTTTCTCCTTTTTTCCTCAACCATTTTTGTCATCCTTCTCCACACAGTTTAAATCAGGGTTTCAAATGCTACTTAGCCTGACTCATGTTTCTGGGAATGAATTCAGAAGTCTTAAATGAAAATTCTATATTATCACAAATTTACTTTTAAAAATTGGTAATTCATTAGATAAACATTAAAATAAACAGTAAGACTGACTTAACGGTTGGGGAAACTTTTGTTTAAGTTAAATTAAACGCCAAACTGCATATTAGTTTCATTATATCTCAGATTCTTCAATTAACAGACTAACTACTTGTTGACAAAACAGTCAGCTTTCTACCAAAGATGAGTTCCTGTTAAGGATACAAACAAAAGGGTGGACTTCAGACCTAAGGTAACCTTACCAGCTGAAATCAGTGCTGAAATAAATGAAAAATCCTAAGAACAGTAACCTCTACGTTTCACAGTATAAAACCTGGACACAGGCAGTAGATGTCAACACATCTCAGTTTTCACAAACCACTGAATTAGAGTGACTATACCTATACATATGGCTGGATGCCTAAATGGAAACACTGCATATATTATGTGCCCCACATCTCTGATCAGAAAACTCTCTATATAATTTAGTATTAAAACAAAACCCCTAACAAAACAAAACCAAATACAAAAACACCAAGCAGAATTCCGGGAATTCCAGTCTCTTTATTTAAGTTTGGGGGAAAAAAGAAATCCACCCAAACCAAAAACCCCAACCAAACAAAACCCCCGTAGTGCACAAATTCAGCATTCCTCATGATACAAGTTCTGATGAAGACGCATATTCTGCTCTAATTTCATGTCTGTTAGTGAAGTCAGTATTTTTTTCTCGGGCACCTACTGTCTGTGAAATATGAATGCAAGAGGAAGTAATCTCCCCTCACTAAAAAGACTGCCTCTGAAACAAGCAGTTTCATTCCGAGAGCAAAATGCCTACCCCAAACCAGTCATTTCTATGAATTCCATGTCAGACTACTTCAAAGTACCAGGGCTGGGGTCCTTACAAATCTTTTCCTTTATTTTCCTCTTCTGTTAAATGGAAGTGCAATTTCTACTGTGCAGATACCACCTTTTCCCCATATGAATTTTTAAATGCTAATTCAACACCAGTAAGTTCAGCCAGAGAGGATACAGGACATAATATAAGATAATAAAACTACACATCTGGGATGTTACAATATTTGATAGTTCCAATCAGCATTTACTTGCCCCTCACCAACAATTCAAGTGAAAAAAAAAAGCTATTTCCAAATCTCTTTATTCTAGCCACTGAATGACTACTTGGCTTCTTGGAAGTGATGATTCACTTGGTTTCAAGTGGCTTCAATTTTGCACCTTATGCTAATTCATAATTAGTCTCAAATTTTTACATGTACTTCCGAAGACCAGGTGCAAAGATGAACACTGGGGGTACTGTACAATACAGTACAGCATTAGAGACACAGCCAACTATAAATTTTAAAGCATCCTAAGTACAGTTTTACTTAAAGATTACTGTATCAGCCCTACTTGCAGAAGAACAAAGGAACAGTGGTACTTTTTTTTTTTTTTAAAAAGCAAGCTTCTGGCAGAGTCTGAGGAAACTTGAGGTTAATTGGATTGAACTGACGGAACAGAAAGTATGGAACAGTATGAAAGCAAGTATGAGAAAAAGAGACTTTCAGGTTTTAAATCCCAAAACAATAGAATGGTTAGAGGTTAGAAGGGGCCTCTGGTCGTCATTTCATCCAACACTCCCTCCTCAAGCACAGCCAATTAGAGTCATTTAGCACAGGATCATGGTCAACAAGCTTTTGAGTATCTCCAAGGATGGAGACTCCACAACCTCTCTGGGCAGCCTGTGCCAGTGCTTGGTCACCCTCACAGTGGCAAACAGTTCCCTGATGCTCAGAGGTAACTCCTGTGGTTCAGGTTGTGCCCGTTCTCCAGTCCTGTCACTGGGCAGCACCGAGCAGAGCCTGGCTCTGTCCTCTTTGCACCCTCCATCAGTATTTGTATATATTGATGAGACTACAGCTGTGTTTAGGAACCACTTTTATGTGTGTTAGCTTGCTTTAAAAACACAAATCAAACTCATTTCAGTAAAGTTGGCCATAACTGTACCTCTAAGGCAAAATAATTACATTTAGAACTTGGAACATAATAAAATTTATTACAGTTATAAGATTTTCATACAAGTTACCTTTAAAATTTGTATCCAAAAATAATACTACCATTTTTGGGGAAAAATATCCTCTGTAAAGCTTTTTTAACTCTTTGAGTAAATCTTCAAACAACTTTATACTAAAAAATACTATTTAAGAAATACACTTTTATGAAACTTTGCCTATTTCTGTACAAGTTAAAAAAACCCCTAAGACCCATGGGGTTTTTCCAGGTATTCTGTGCCTAACAGAACAGATACATGCTGTACTATAAATACATAGCAGAACCACAAAAAAAAAAGAAAAATAATCTTTTCTTTGGCAGTTGCTACTGACAAACATTTTACCAAAGCCCTTAACTTTTCAAAATAAAGAAAAGCACAGAAAAGTAACATTATAAAGGTCAAATGAAAGCATCTGGAAGGGTGTTTGAATTCAATACAACTCCCGCAACAAAAATCCCACACAAGAAGCTATGCAAAACATTTTACAGCTCATGCAAGCACAAAATCTAACTGAAATAAACCTCAATTTTATGCTGTCATTACTTTGCCAAGTTTGGGGTTCTTTGTGCATTTGCCTTAAAATTTGGTTTGCTAAATACTTGACATCAACTAGCAATTTATGTTCTTTCCAGAAAGATTTTAAAAATTCAGTCTCTTGCCCTTTGAAATCTTGTTCACTGCTTTGGCAAGATGCAGCCTGTCTACTTGTTCCTCTGCATAATAGGTACTTATCTACATTCAACAACACTTATCTATATTTTAAATAAAATTTCATTTGCTAATAAATACAGAATTAAATGGCAAACAGGAAGAATAATTTTAATTACCTGAACCACTCCCATGCATGAATCTAGAAATATCGATCCTTTAGGTTCTTTTGATATTTTTTCATCTTTGTAGAAATTGAGATTATAGGATCCATCACCAAGTTGGCTTAAGTGGAAAAATCTTCTTTTAAATGACTAGTGAAAAGAAGGGAGGAAAGAACAGTGACAACACTAGCGTTAATCATCTTCCTTTTACAATACTCATAAGTGCTATTTACATAGTAGTGAATAGAAAAAAAGCTTTTATTTACAGATAACCTAATCAGTATCCACAGAAAATAAACCAGAAACCATTATTTTTAAAAAGTAACTTATGAAATCTGCAGCAGGATTGTACTATATCATTTGACAGTATTTTGGACCTATTGAAAGGTATTTAAAACTTACTCTATAATATACATAGGAGGCTAACTGAAAAATTTTAGTTTTATATAAAATATAACAATACAAACAAACAACAACAGCACC
>VZRQ01002060.1:947119-999793 GCA_013397975.1 Machaerirhynchus nigripectus
ACTAAAATGACTCCAGGGTACAGTTAGGAAAATATAACTCCTCCTGTATACTAGATTTTTCATGGCTTTTTTTTCTAATTTACATATAGTAAAATAAAAGCATGATTTCAGATATATAAAGTACACACAAGCTTCCCTCTTTCTTTCCATACAATTTTTTTTAGAACTAAACCACATACAAATTGACATCTCCAAGACACAGGGACATTTAATATCAGTGTTCAGTTTTTTACCACATCTAAGATATTCCGAAACTTACTCTCATTGTCACACTGATTGCACTATTCATGTTGCCTTTGTACAACCATCCCTGTTTTGTTATTCCACCCTTCTGAGACCCAAGAGATGCTGCATCCTGGAGATGAAGAAAGGAATATGAGGAAAGGAAGAAAAAAAGAAGAAAAAAAAAAAAAGGTAAACTTTGGCATCACAGTCCATGTACTATTTATCAATAATTTCAGACGTAATTTTATAAGTTGGAATAACTATGTTCATAACATAATGATAATAATATACCATGAGTCCCCGCTGAAATTCTATAGCTCTTTCATTATTTTATTTAAAGACCTGGGATGAGATTGACCTCATCTAACTTTTAATATGTAATCTGGCCACTTTATCTACAGCCAACAGGATGATCCATTTTATAGATACCTAAATGTTAGTCAAGACAAATCCCAATGAAACAGGGGAATGAGGAAACAGTCAAAACTTAAAACATTTACATACATTTACTTTGTAAATGTAACCTTTTCCACGGAGCGTAAGGAATTTTTACCAATTTCTATTGCCAAAAAGAACAATGCAAACACATGTTTATCCGAAACTTCGATCGAGATTTCTCAAACCATTTTGCTTTACATGCAGCACTTCAAAGACATTACTTTCTTAAGAATTTATAGAGAATTAATTCTTGAATTGGATCTGCCCTTTTACAGATCAGAATCAGAGCTTTGCAAAGAGAACAAGACCGAACCTGGCAGCGATGGCAAGTTCACAAACAGCAGATCCAATGCATGCATCACACATCACACCCACTGCCTGTACACCACATCCATCTGCCAGTGGAGGGAACGGAATGACTCTATCAAAAACCTTAGGATGTTAACAACTACCAAGAAGCAGCACTCTGCTATCAAATCAGATCAAAAAGACAGATTTATAATTGCCACAGAATAAATATTAAATCACCAGTTCCAAGTATTCTTTTAGAGCACTACCAAGCTGACTTTACCATGGTTTCCAGTTGATGAAGCCCATTTTGAAATAAAACTATTAATGAATTAGACATGTTGGAAGATTTTCAATCATCTAGAGGAGAAATACTCCTGGTAATTTTTTTATTGAAACACTCAGGATTAGCTGAGCATCCAGCTGAAAACAAAATCACAAAACATCCTCAAGTACCTCAAGTACTTTTTCTAATGCCCTTTCTTGGCTGTTAAGAAAACATGCAACAAAAAGTGATTACATAAGGGGGAGAGAGTCACTAGTTCAACAACTGAACATTAAACCAAATCTTGGAATAATGTGAATTAGTTTCTGGAACTAAATCAAGGAACATTCTGTAAAAAGTTACTAGGTAATTTATTTACAGCTTATTTAGTCTGTCTAGCTTGCATATTCATAAGCATATGCACATGTGAACTTCAAAACACTGTGAACAGAAGGCAAAAGATGCATCAATCTGACCTTTAAAAATTTAGTCAGCTTGGTACTATTGAAGTTAGGCCCAGTAAGGATGACATGGCCATCAACTATCAGAGCATCAGATATAATGGCCCAAAGGCATAGACCAGAAATACTTGGTAAATTTTCATGTGTCCCAGAGAGCCTCACTGTCCAAGCAACACAGTCACCTTTTTTCATATTTTCAAGTCATTAGCCCCCACCCCTGTTCTATAACCTAGATAATTCTTTTTCTTGTACAAGAATAAAGATGCAGAGACAACTTAAAACACTGAGTTTCCAAATATGACTCTATATGACTCTTCACCTCCCCTGGTGTGAGTTATCCCCAAGGAAAGAGTGGGTTTAAACCACCTTTACAGCTGTAATGCGATGAGTAGATGATGGGTTATTGCCAAAACCTGGCACAAAACAATCAATGCTTTTCTGTAACTGCACAAACCATATACAGGATCACCTCACATGACAAAAATTCCTTCATTACCTGTGACAACAAATATTAAGATTTAGCTCTTTTAAGACTCTGCTTCCCAGTCTCTGAGGTGAATGATTTCCCAACTCTGCTGAGCTGCATGCTGTTTTCTAGCAATAAAACTGAGCGTCATTTGGGCCTCTCTAGTTACACCATTTCTTTCTGTCAGGCAGAATTCCTGCCAACAGAGCCAGAAAGCTACTGAATCTTTCCAGCTGACCATCTGTCCATACAAAGGAACCCAGGATCCAGTTGTTAACACACGACTCTCACACTGAAAACATACTTCCTGTTTCCAACTGGTAAGGGAATTTCCTCACTTTTATCGTTACTGCTGCACACCGTGCCTCATTTTTTTAAATGATCTTTCCCACAAACTTGGCTCCAAAGTTTACTTCAACAGCAACTGTTTCAACAAAAACAATCCCATATCTTGATCCCACACCGGATTGAAAAATTCCGTTTGTAAACATCAACCTGATGGCCTGACAGCCAAAATTAGTTTTGGATAGGTAATTTTCTCCTTTTTAATGATGCACAATTAAACTAATCTTTATCTGATTTTCCTCCAATTTTTAATCACTTGAAGCTTTTTGTTTTCTATCATTCTCTTAATAAATCAGCTTTCTTCAAACACAAACAAAAGTGAAACAAAAAGACCAAACAGCTTTCAATCTAAGGTTTGCATCTGTGCTTTTTGGCATAGAAAGATATTAATGTTTGAAAGAAACACCTCCTGAATTAAGTTTTCCCTTGATGAAAGAATTTATGGTCCCCCCCACCCTATTGTCCAACTAACTTCCCTTTTCCTCCTAGCATGTCTTTTCCTCGTGTTTACTTTCCAAGTTCCTCAAAGAGCAGCAGACCTCTCCTCCAGCGATTGTACTTCTGAAAGACATACCCTGTTCCTGCCTGTTCTTACAGGACACTGGGCAGAAGGAGACAGGCAGTCCTCTCCACTTCCTAGTAAAACACATACCACCTGCTAATAGCCAAATTACAGTTTTTCAGTGTTTAACTAACTCCAGCCACAATATATTTCTGAGTAAGGATTATAGTCAATTATATATCCATTTAATTTTTTTAGTGTTTGACTCTCTGTTTTCTAAAACCCCTCTGTTGTCAGAAATACTATCACACTAAATAATGCCAAGTCTTTTAAATGTCAGTATAATAGTAATCATGATTCCCATCCTACAAATAAGAGGTTTTGGATTTAGATGCATAAAGTTATTTGTCCAAATATTATGGTGCAGATTAATAGCAGTGCTGGATAAACGGCATCCTGGGATCTCTAACTGGGAAGCTATCTACTCAGATGAATTCCCCAAACTACTTCTTCACATTTAATCCTTTCATTTCATATGCAGCAGTTCTGAATATCAGGAATTTAGAAGCAAAGTAATTGTCAAGAGGCAAAAACCACAAAAAAAGAAAAATTATTTTATTTTAATACTTGTTTGAGATGTAAAAGTTCAAGTACTCATAAGAAAAGAAAACGGTGGCATTTAAAATGTGTTTTGAAACAGGGTGTGGTAAAAAAATAAATAAATCACAATAATAACAGAGGCAGTTGCTGAAAAAAAGTCTTTGGCACTTGAAATGCACTTGAAAATTGCTTGAGGCTGTACATCTCTCCTTTCCCTAGGTCAATGACATAAGAGACAACACCTTGGAGTTTTAGTCAATTTTTAAAGCTTTTGTTTCCATGATAGCTCTCCTAGTCTTATCTTATACTCAAATTTGTGATGAACTTATTTTAGCTCACACTGCATGCTACACTGCCATGCATGCTGAAGTGTGTGTGCTGTCACGGTGGAACAGACTCACCTATGATTTTACTCGATTCCATGATTAAACTGCATGAAACATTTCTCTCAGGAAACCTGTCTACATAGACACAGTATAAACCAGATTTTATGACAGCTGAAGGATTACATGTCACCACGTACTAAAACTTCAATTTTATTATCTGTCAAAACTTTTTCTAACTCGCATGACAGATCTCCAGAGAACAAGGTTATTTGAAAGGAGATAGGTAAAATAACTGATTTGTTTCCCCATCAGGTGGTTCAAGCTAATCTCTGTTTTCATGTACTGACATCAACACTTAACCAAACTCACAACCAACAAAACTCACAACCTCTACAGACTCAACATTCTCTAACGAAGATAAAAGAAAGTAAGGAATTACTATTATCTCACCTCATCTTTATCTGCTTCTTCATCCACTTCATATAAATGAACAGGAAGCTTGTCTGGCTTTGTCCCTTTACTACAAAAGAAAAAGCTTCTGAAGTACTAGGAATTTTGTGATTAGTTATGCATTTTATTGATGCAAAAATTAAGATGTTCTTTTCCTACTGAAGAGGAAAAAGCTCAAGAAAAACGAAGTTAAAGCATGTATTTTTCATTAACTATTCCTTAGAACGCAATTTTCCTCATTTGTACGTCTGCCCACTGTGTTCTTTTTGTTCTGCTTGTCACTGTCCTAATGTGTGACTGAAGAGAACAAATGCCTTCTCATTCACTGCACTCCTAATATCTTATGAGTAAGAATTCATACCTGCAACCCCTGGCTTCTTGCAGGCCAATGCATTTATTTAAATTCCTACCGTGGTTTCTGCTCAGGGTAAGTGAAAAACCAGGTAGTGACTTGTACAAAACCTGAGTGAGTAGATCAGAACTTTTCACATGGAAAGGTAACTATTTCTTAACTGATAGATGCAGGAGAGCAGTTAGGGAAGACAGATCTTCCAGTTGGGGTAGGTATTCAGGCTATTTAGCTACTCTCAGACATTCTAAGTTAAGGTTCTAATCTCTACACTCTTTCTGGAAAATTCTGAAAAAGTTGGAAAACATTCCTCTACCAGATGGTTTAGAAAGTTTGTAACAGATGTAGATTAAGCTCTTACTTTGAATCATCCTGTGAAAATCTGCTCTAACCATCTCAGTTAGGTTCTATTCCCCAAGCTCACAAAGCAAGTTCCAAAAGCTTCCTTTGAAGCTATGAAAACAGGATATTACCATTCCAGGTTCATCTAAACACTAGCCTGTTTTACTTATCATCCTTAAATTCACATTGTCAATTATACGTCTTGTTTTGACTTGCCTGATAATAAAGCAATGTTATTATACTACCTTTCCAGAAAAGGGTTTAACATGATATTATACATTCAAGTTCATCAATTTCATCCAACAAATCTTTATCATCTCTACTGACCATTAAACATTGATATTTCAGTTTACATATTACAGGTAATAGTATACTTCTGTAATAAATAAGTCCATATTAAATGCAAAGTTCCTTCATCATTTCAATTTATCATACCACTAAATAACATACTTACTTTGGCAGCTGTCGAAACTCTCCTGAGTAATCTTCATATCTATAGTTAACAATATGCCAGTCTGAATTGTAGGTTTTGATGCACTGTTTTAATGAAAACCAAGTATCAGTATTAATTGGAAGAAGATTAAAGGCATTCATTGGACACAGCACAAGAAAACCTCTTAAGATATGTCTCTTTATTAACTACTATGGTTACATGTCAGTCTCTGAAAATTCTGTACACTTCCTTTCTTTTGCAATGATCTAATGCAATATAGCTTTTTGGAACAAGTTATATGTTTCAATGGAATGTTATCATCTGCTAGACATGTATTTAATAAAACCAGAAAACAGTGAATGCACTCAGCATCTTCAGTGGTGCAAAAAGTCAGAGCAGTATTTTGCCATAGCTGAAAACATGGCCAGGCCTTTATAAAACTCAGCTGAAGCTGAAAACATGACTGAGCCCTTAGACAACTCAGCACAAAAATAGACAGCTTATTAAAATAGAATATTCAATTTTGCACATACTGATACAGAAAACAAAAACCATATTTTCCTTGAATTTGTACTTCAACTGCAATTAAATTAATACTTAAATTTAAACTACATGCTTGCAGTGGTTGAAAAGCAATTATGTCATTAAGTTCTGATCTAGATCACAGGAAATACCATTTTACTCCACCCATATTGTTACAACATAAAAGTACTGATTTATTTTGGCTTTGAACAAAGTAACATAAAACTGACAAAATCTGTTGATAGAAACCATTCCATACAAAATTTTATGTCACACAATGAACCTACATATACGCAAACACAGCATACAATAAATCGCAGATATTTTCTTTTTATTTCAAAACACAGGTTTAATACTTGCCAAGCCATTGTTTCTGCAGAAACTCATTAAACTTCATGAATTACCTCTAACACTCCTCCCTCCTCTTGTCTATCCTCTTCAAATTTATCTCAGAAACGTTTAGGTTAGGTATTAAGGGTATGTATCAGTGTGGATAAATCACTTTGATGTAGATTCAGCTATCTGGAACTCATTCAGTTTTATTGGAGTTACAACAGACATTTGCTTGTTTCAGATGATAAAATACCAGTTTAAAGCATATCAGTAGAAAACCAGTAGATAATACAAAAAAAAAGGAAAAACAATTAAACCTTTAATTCCTTAAAGGCTTCAACAAGACAATAAATGAAGAGCAACCTCACAAAACCAGAGGAATGCCAACATAAGCAAACAGTTCTGCGAAACTTCAGGGTTGAGGATGTTTCTTCTACACATAGCATACAAGTTGAACAGTCATAATGAATTTTGGCCTCCACAAGTGTTACAGGTCTGGATACCTCAGTTCCAGTAATCTGTACAAGATTATTATCAACAAAGTAAGAATGGCTGGTGTGAGACACTTTATCAGAAAAAACAAGTCACAATGATTAATTCCAGATTTACTAGTGGATCCAATACTATGTATTGAAATCACCCATGTTCATCTGGAAAGGTCAAAAGCATAATGAAGATGGGGGAGAACCATCTGCAAAAGCCAATCATGCAAACAAAATAATTAAAAGCTATTCTGTAATACTTCTTTTCCAGCTATGAATGGAAAAAATACGAGGCTTTCCTGGAGTTTTGCCTCGAAATAATTGACAAGTAAATGGCAACAAATATTTAATTCTTTTTCCAGGGCTTATTTTTCTGTTTGTTTCAAGTGGTAAATGAAGAAGAAGAAAAACAATTCAGGTATAATACTGTTATTACACACAGTCACATGCAATTTCAGTATTACCTCAGTTACAAACAGGCTCTGAGCTTCCTTCTCTGCATTTTCAGGAACTGTTGAACGAATGTATCGACTCTGCCGCTGCAATAACGCTGTCTGATAAACAACAAAAAGCAATTAATGAAACTTGCAATTAAAGGGAAGATGACACATTATGGCCACACTCAGTTATAGCACTATAATGAAGAAAAGCCCAGCAGAAAACATCCTGTGAATATGCTTTTTCAGAATAGCCAGTTAGTGAGAATTTGCATTCATTCAAGCAAATGTGTTCCTTCTTTCACAATAAGGACAAGACTGGAATCAGTGAGAAATAGACACCATAGGACAGTTTCTTCCACTATATTGTCAACATTGGGAAGAAAATACTAGTAAAAAATAATTCCACCATGACAACATAACGCCAACATTTTAAAGACAGACATTAAGGTAGTGCATATTACTACATATGAAACTATTATTCAAGGAAGGTAAGAAAATCACACCAAAATAAAAGAGTAATTCAACTGCAGATCTCAAGTGACCAAAAATGAGGCTTGCACTGTTTAACTGCAGGTTTAGAGAGAAGGTGCGGATCACTGAAGTATACATATATGTCAGCTTACCAAGTCAGAACTTATTCCTATCCTATGCCAGAATTCAGAGGCATAGAAAGACTGCCAGAGGGTAGGAAATCTGTCTGTGACCATGAAATTCTGCTTCTCAGACCTGTGCTGAAGCAAGCCTTAGGATACTTTACATTTGTAAGTGAAAATTATGAAAACTTAACAAAATCTTCTGGACCACAAATGAAAATAACCACACAGCAATAGAACTTGTTTTGCACTATGTGGAAAGGAATCTCATAGCTTAGGCCATCAAAGGTGAACAAGAAAGTTTACATAGCCAGGGCCTGGAAGGGGGCTGTGGTCCCTCACCTGTTAGCTGTACTCCACACATCCTGAAGGATCAGATAAAAATGTGACAAGAAAAAGCTCCACATGTTATGTAGAAAAAGAAAGGGTACATGAGTACATTACCTTAACTTATTTGAGAACCTGATCCATAAGGTGATGATCTTGGTCATTACCAAAGCCTCACTCCATTAACTGGGGAGGGTATTTGAAGTAAGAATATTCAATTGAAAGGGGGAAAAAAAATTCTATAGTCATGGTCAAGTCATTCATCTAGACCAGAGCACCAAAAGTGATAATGCTAACTCCATGGGTGGGAGAGGCAGGGAGTCATTAAAACCAAAAATAAAAAAAAGGTATTAAAAGCAAAAACTCCAAAATATTTCATGGGACCAATAAATGTTGCAAACTACAGTTAAAAAAAGAAAAAAATAGAACTGGAAGAAGATATAAATTTATATGCTAACAACTTTTAAAAATGAAGTTTTCTTAATTCTAGAAATATCTTCAAACCATATTAAGTTTTTTTTTTTCACAAGCTATAGAAATAAAAACTTCTGTTAAGAGTATTAAACTACCTTAAGGGCTAAAGGCCAGAATGTGTAGATACTCTTCCAATGAAATAGCCTGATATTTGATGAGAAATTATTTATACTTTATATAATATATAAATATTACATGCAGTATTTATATATTTTCTACAAGCATACACTGATACTGTACTTTCCTTAAAAAGATATATTTTAGGAAAAAACAGAGACTAAGGTGGCATCTTAGCAGGCACTTTTCAAGGGAAACCCATGACCTCATCAATCAAATTTTACCACTGTAGCGTAATTTGGTAAAATTGAATTAGCTGAACATACTTTTAAAATGTCTCCTGCTGTTATCCTGCTACACAACTATTAATACAATAGTAAGGGCTTTTTTCTAGTTGTTCACACATAAGAAGATTTTTATCTTAGTACTGCATCAATATCAGTGACAAAACAGAAGAATCTGACTTGTCAATTTTGTTCATATTAGCAACTGTCTTAATGCATCCGCCTCCTCAGCTCATCCATCAGCTGCAGTTGTGCATCAAAGAGCCAGGAAAAGCAATGAGTGAGGTACTGTGATTTAGACCAAATTCCTAAAAATAATTACTTAAGCAAAGCCACAGTGCTTTAAAAGCAAGCATGCACATAAATACGTGTTACATTCTGAAAGAAAAATTAGGAAAGGAACGATTGTCTTCTCAGCAAACATTCTTCACAACTACATTGGCTGAACTGCTTCATAGAAATGAAACTTTTCAATTCTCTGGGTTTAAGTGATCATTTGATTCATGGCAGCATCAGGAATTACAAAGTGTTTGTCTCATGCTCTCAAAGAAAACTAAAAAACCCTCTCAATTACTCTGCTGTCAAAACTAAGGGAGGCCACTTTTAACACGGGCCAGGACTCACACGCACTTACTGAGGCACACACTTAACAGACTCTTTTACTGACACAACTTTCAGACTGAGTCCCAGGGCTTTAGGATGTGTTGAGGTTTCAGAATAGGCCTCAGCAGCAAGAACATTTCACCAAGTCAACCAAGGAATACTCGCTACTCGACACCTGATGGAATACAGACAGTGAACCTGTCCACAAGGAGTGCAGGCTGCGATGGGTATTCTGTCACAAGGATGCGTTTGACAGTGAGGCTGTTACTATGGAGGCTCATGCTCAAGATGCAGAGACAGAAACTGTTCTAAAAGACTCAGTGGAAAACATGGGAAGCTGTATGTGAGACCTTGCCCTTAAAACACCCATATGTCAGAAGTGACTTAACCTTTGTATGGGAAGTGTCAGATCCTTTGTACGGGAAGTGTCAGAACCTGTATTATAAAGTGATTTCCAAAATAAATCTATTTAGAACAGTTGGCTAAAGACTTAAGGAGAAACACAAAATAGATTTTAAAGGCAAAAAGTCTTAGAGAAATTACTTTGAACATTTCAAAATTAGTTATTTGGTAAGTTTAATTTGTGCCTTCTAAAATGAGGACACTACTTGGACATTTTTTTGCTTTTCCTCTACTGAAGATGTGCCTTCTCATAGATTGACCTGGATTTAGTTTTACCTCTGCAAAGTTGGCATAACATCTATTTTCAGAAGTACTTAACTCGCATTAAGTAAAAGCTAAGAGCTTTAAGTGAAAGTGTGTTAAATCCATATGGCTCAAACCCAAAAATAACAAAGGTGAAACAACGTCTAAGCTAAGCACAAAAATGCCTTCAAAGTAACACTGCAATAACTTTGTAAAGACAAATTTAATATGGGTAGGAATGCAGCCACATTTTATTTGCTACAAGCAAATTTAGCCTGTATTTGGATTATCTGACAGGCAGGGGGAATGGTTTCAAACTGAAAGAAGGCAGGTTTAAATTAGATATTAGGGAAACGTTCTTTACTGTGAGGGTGGTGGGTTACTGGAACAGGTTGCCCAGACAAGCTGCGGATGCTCCATCCCTGGAGATGTTCAAGACCAGGTTGGATGGGGCTCTGAGCAATGTGGTCTAGTGGACGGTGTTCCTGCCCATGGCAGGGGTTTGGAACAAGATGATCTTTAAGGTCACTTCCAACCCAAACCCCTCTCTGGTTCTATGATTTCCTTTAAAAATTGAGGTAGTACTCAAAAGTTAGGTATTTTGAAAGAAAAAAAAGGTATTTCGATAAAGGGTGATTTATTGCCAAGTACAGTTAAGGTTTCTTTAACTAATTTACCCACTGTGCAATTAACAGAAACATCACCAGTTTTGCAGTCATTGAGCATTTGACTTCAACGTGACCACCACCACCACCACCACAAAGGAGGTCTGTTTTAAACTAATGCTATTTAGTTATGAAGCCATTTCATTACTGAGCAAATTAATGAAATTCAGGTGAGAAATTCAGAACAAGCCATGAAGAGGCACAAACTTGGATACAAGAGTATCCAATGGATATAGCCGTTCACTGACGAAGGAGATGGCTCTTCACACCAAAGAGGCTACAAGAGGGATAGCCTTGAAAAACTGTCAGCACTGTGCCTGAGAGTAGCAAAAATATTAATAGAGATGTTCCAATGGGGGCCAGAAAAGTGGTTCTAGCATCATAATTAACAAACACATTATATAGGCACCATAATGAAAATGAGGAAAAAAATGCAGCTAGAAATGAACAGACTACAAAGCATGAAGGTACTGAAAGTTAAGACATCCCACTTACTAAGAATGAAAGCAAATTCAGTGATGCCAACAGCAAAGCACGTCTCCAAACACAACATGACTGCCCCTGTAAGTTTATTGAGAACAAGGTATGGAGTAACCTGGTAAGTGAACTCAGTGCGGAAAACTCAGCTTGAGCATGAGAGCGAAAAGCAGCTGAAACAATCCTCAAATGGTAAATTAAAAAAGATCCAATATATGGAGACAAACTTGTTGATTAAGAGCTCTTTTGCTAACTACAGAAAAGTAAATCTTGCTACTATTTAGATATAATAGCATGAAGAAAAAAAAACTTGAAAGAAAATAATTACAAGCCTACTTTTTTGGATTTGAAGCTCTGCACAAAGCAGAGTAGAAATCATGTTCTTCTGAAAAGTAAATGAACTGCTACCAAACATATATAAAAAGAGAGAAAACACATTTCATAACCTCAGCTAACCACGTTTGGGACAATGGCGAATGCAGTTAAGTGGAAATCTGGAAAGGTTCCTGTAACTAGATAGCTGGCTGAAGAACAATCCTTCAAACTTTGAGTTTTCCAAGACTGGAGCATTTTCTGCTCCATTCTTGCTCAAATGTTTCTTTGGTAGTGGTTTGAGCTTAGAGCTACTTCTGACTGCATGTTTAGAGAACAGTCATACCTGAACAGAAAAACGTGAGTTACTGTTGGTTTTTTTTACCCTTTCCCTCACTAGACAAATAATTTTCATCAGGAGGAAGAGAAGAAGAGAGGAAGAGAGGAAAGCTATATGTCATCCAAAAAAAGCCAGTTGCTGTGCAAGTTTTCATTTCTGATAGGGACTAAAAAACCATATCAGTTCTCTTTCAATCTCTAGCTTCTCACACCTATTACATTAAATTTCAGTTATCTAACTGCATTACCCGAAACAGAAAAAAACCCAAATCAAGCACAAATATTTCTCTCCAGTTTCTCTCTAAATAATTTAAACTTTAACAGAAATTCAGTGGTGGTATAATCAATGGTGCTTCTTTGAAAACATGCAGATTCTCCTGTAATCTTCCAAAAAATTACAGAAGTGATATCCAGTACTGAAAGATAAGTATTTTCTGTGCCATTTTAAGTGCTAGTTCTAGGGCCATGCTGAACAAAATAGCCTTACTGTTAATGTCATTATAAATTAACACTGCTGGGCTTCCTTTCCAGGCAAGGGTTTTTTAGATTGTAATCAATTTAACCTAAGTGTGAGGAAGAACTTTCTAAAGATAAAAACTGAATGCTCTGAAAGGAAGTAACTTGAACAGGTTTCTAGACAATGGTAGGCGTTTCCACCTATAAACAGTTCTAAGTGTGTTTACAGGTAGTTCTAAATGTTCTAGATCACTATTTTAAATTCTTCTTGAGAGGGATGAGGCTAGTATCAAACATTTGAGCCACAGCTTACCCAGGAGCTTCCCACACACTCAGTGACAGCCACAAGTTAAAAAAGAGGAATTTAAAAATATATGTGAAGCTGAATGACAAATACAGAAAATATGCCGTTGTTTAAATGATTTAAATGATACTGGCAACTGTATCATGACTGATGATTTCAAACCTGTAAATATGGTCATGGAAAACTGAACAGGGTAAAAGGTTTAACACAAATAAAAATAATAAGCACTTAAGGGTTTTCTGTTCTCTGACTTGGGAATATTTTCTTAATACATTGAATGACAGATTTAAATGCTTCGTGTTGTTGAAAACAAGCTAGATAGATCAAAGTAGTACTGAAGAGTCATGTGTACAATAAAAATATTTGGAGTAAGTTTGTGCCAGCAAGTCTTCCAAGGAAATAAAAATCTGATAACACAGTTTGATAGTACAAACCAGTCTTCATGTAAATCATGTACAAAACGAGACTCTGCCAAAAACTCTATAGGTGAAACCCAGAAAACTTGTTCAGATATTATACTGATGAGGGATAAAGAAACAGAAAAACTGACTATATTCCAAAACTGTCATACTTGAAGGAAATCTTCTGATGTAACACACACTTTAATGACTGCCTTGATGAAAACCTGACCACAGAACCCAAACAAAGGATGACAGAAGACATTACGATTTATGACAAAATTTAGTCATTCCTTTTGAAGGATGAGACTGAGAACTATGGACTAGCTTCATTCATACAGGCCTGAGGATAAGAACTGCACAAGGTCACTAGAAATAGCAGTTAAACACTTCAGACACACCCCCAGACTGCTCAGACAAAATGCCTGAGGATATTCTTAATAGGTTTGTTTCTTCTGCATTGATAATTTGCAGCTGTTCACTGGAATGACCCTGATAAGTGAACTAGTCAATCAGATAAAAGCACACTTAGCAGAAGTAACATGGATTCCTCTTGACCTGTGATACTGAAGAGACACACTGTATAAAGGGATTTTGGTGGTGTAGCCTACTCATGCTTTCCAATCCCAAAGCCAACTCCTGGTGTAGGGTATCATCCTGAGTGATTCAGTATTTGAAAAGTTGTATCAGTACAACTTCCTTTTCAAGAAGTCCTATTTCCATCCTATTAACTTTCACATGTGGCTGAGACCACATGAAGCCCAAATTACTCTCCAAATAACTATACCCTCCCCAAAACCCTAATTTTTTAGCTTGGAGTGGGAAGACTACAAGTAGAGTTATTCATCTAAGAATGAGTGAAGAAGAAGCCTCCAGACTGTACTTAAAAACAGAGGCCAGCTGCATTCAGGTAAACACTTTAATAGGCCAGAGAGAATTCACTAAAAATTCGAAGAGTACTTTATAGGACTTTAGATATCCTTCTGTAGAAATACACCAACTCATCATCAACTTTCCCCACAGCAAACAAACACAGCTTCAGCTACTTGTCTGACTAAAATTAATTTACAGACTGTTCAGATGTCTGCACACTTTTCAAATACAGACATTTTGATTGAAGGTATGGGCATGTGGACAAGAGACTTTCCTCACCATTTACTCCAACTCCAGTCTCTAAGATGCTTGGTAGTTATCCTAACTAGATGTACAAGAAACTTTTTTTTTTTTTTAATTTTAGTGTACTTCAGTAAACTACTTATTTAGATACACATTGTCATTTAAAAAAAATATAACAAGATTATCACAAAGCTTGGTTAAGCCTGGCTTAACCAAGTCAGAACTCTGCTACGTAAGGGGTATTTTGGTAGAACACAGTTTTGGCTGGGACCATGCAGCTAAGAGTAACAGACTGCATTTGAACAGGTTCATGTCCTTCACTATTAAGAATGGGGGAAAAATCAGTTTAAGAATTAAAGAAAGCAGATGCTTTTTTTAAAAAGATATCACATAATTTCCCACATCGGACAGGGAGGGGGAATATCTACAAATGACTGATCAACTACTTCAAAAGGCAGTAGAATTGCTGAGTTGCAGAAGTAGATATTACAGTCTGGACAAATGAGGAAATTGTGCTATTTCTTCTGTACCTAAAAGAATAAATCAAGCAGTGTAACAGGACTCATGGCAAAGACTCCATGGGGATTTTTGGAGCTAAAGAGAGTTAAGAAACAAAGAAATAGGAAGTTATTACCTCACAGCTAATACTGCTAAAAACCTGCAGGAACAAAAATATCCAAAAAACCCCACAAAAACAAAAAAAAGGTGGATTAAATTACCTGAAAGTCATCATAAGGGAACAGTAGCATCTCACGTAGAGGATCATTCAAAATCTGTGTTTTCCTCTGAACGATGACATTTTCATAGTCTATTGGTTCTATGAGCTTTGGTTTTGCCTAAAGGGAAGAAGAAAAAAATCAAAATAAATTTAGGTATATTGAGGAAAAATTAGAATTGTTGACTTATTTTAGAAGTTACTCTTTAAAAGACTGGTGGAATGATATTGCATCTACATCAAAAACATACAGTATTCAAAATGCAGACTTTGTCATATTATACCATATGGGGAAGTGCAAGTGACAATTAGAGACAAGCATGCTGATTGCCTCAGAACTATTTCACAAAACACAGCAAGTCAGAGCTTATTAGTTTAATCACATATGTATTCTCACTGCAAAAAAATTATAAAGAAATTACTAGTCTCTTATGTTGATGGTTGCCTTTGCTTGATACAGCCCAGAAAGCTCCGATCTGGGTTTAACAGGAATGAAAACAACCTCAGCTCAAAGACAGAGCTTTGTTTTAATTCAGCAGTAACCTGCAGGAGGGGCAGGCTAATTGACATTCTTCCTTCTTTATGTTTTTTTCAAAATTCCCATAGGCCCTCTACTTCCCTCTTAATTGCACCAGTAGCTTTCCTCAGTAACTGTGCATTGATTCCACATTAAAATCCCTTTCCGCAGATGAGGCATTACAGCTGCACAATCAGACAGCGAAAAACCTTCACCCTGCCAAGCACTCTGTTAAGTGGTCAGATGGCAAAGCAGGTTTAGACAGAGCTCTGAATGAGGCAGCTCTGCCTTGGAGTGTGCAAATTAATGCACAGATGGGGTTACAATCTAGCTTGAACTTTCTGCAACTAAAATTGAGCATCACAGTAAGAGACATAAAATTACGATTTTATGCAAGTGACAGTTACAAGAGACTTTACAAATTATACTTTCTCAAGATCAGTGGTACTAATTTACAAGTATGATATATTAAAGATATATTAAAGATAATTGTAGCAGTAAGACCAGCTTCTGTCATCATTATAGGTAAAGTGACAAGACAGGCATTGCATATTGTATAACTCATGACAATAATCTTCCAAATTCTAGTGTACTACACAGAACAAATATCTCTATCAATAACTGCTATTAATCACTAGTATATTAATAATATTCCTGAGAAACCCTAGAGGTGTTTTCTTCATCCAAAAATGAATCAAATAAATCTGTTTTTCAAGGAACTAAGAAAACTTTGGTCAGAGAAGGTTTTCAGATTCAGTTCACAGGCTACTCAAAAGCTACTTGAGATTCTCTAATATGTACCACACAGTAGTTTTACTGGTAAGAAAAATGCGAGAATGTAACAAAGCATAACAGCTGCACAGGCAAAAAAAAAGCAAAGTCTGGAAAATATATCCACCAAAAACGATGAACAAAATGTAGCTTTGTCAAGAAAAATAGCCATCATTTACAATCACATGGGAAGGATTTACTAAAAGTTCATGGCTGTATAACAACATACTCAGCACAGACCAATACTTCTAGGAGTCATGATGGAAAATTATTGTGTTGTGTTCGACATTTTTCTCCTCAGATGAGATGGAGAAGGGCTTTTCAGTTCACTCCATATCATACTCTGACACATTTTGAGAGCTTAAGATTTGAGAGCGTAACCTGAAGATTAATTTGAGAGCTTCACCTGAACCCCAGCCACTGCTTCATCTTCTCCTGTCATTTATGAACAGGAGTTAGCACAAAGCCAAGAATTAACATCAGGGTCCATGAGAAAAGGCGTAAGTTTATGCTCATACACCCATCTGTAGCTGAAATGGTTGAACAATTTAGCTCAGAAAAGCATAAGAGACGCAGGCAAACACAACCTAAGAAAAGATTACATTTTCCCTAATGTACTAATTACACAAAGTATTTTGGTTGCAAGTTTGCATTTGAGTGTTCAGACAGCTGCAGTGAATCCCAAGCTAATGAAATAGGGTGCTCCACACTTCCTTAGCACCTACTTCACCCAACTATTTAAAATATTTCCTACATACTGACACTGCAAAATTACCCCTTCACAAAATTTCAGATTGAGCAGTCCCCCTCTAACAGATTGTCATAACCAGTTCTGATTCCAAGGAACAGTAACTTCACCTACCCCCTCCAACTCTTCACTAAAGCAATAACTGTCCATTACAAATTTTATTCCTTAAGCAGAGGTAACAGAATACAAAGAGCATTTCAAACTCTGATCTATAAATTAAGTACAAGGTAACACATCAGTCAGAAAACAAAACAAAACACCCTTTGCTCACCTTTCTCTCACTTTCAGTTTAACAGGTCTCTCTCTACCTATCCAGGCAAGCAAGATGCCCACCTGCCAACCACTGAGCTTGAGCTCTTATGCAATACTCTCTTTCTTAAGTTAAAGCAAGGTTTAGAGACTACCAGAGCAACATGGCCCAGTCACTCCATTTGGTCAAGTTTGCCTTTCCTGTGTGACCACTCCTTCTCAAGAGTTTGTCATGAGAAATTATACACAACATGCTGCGGTGTCAGGTTGGTTTGAGAGCGGTGCAGGATGACTGACCTCTGGGAGAAACAAAAATAAATCATGCATATTAAACTGTCCCTAAAAAATGACCAGCAGAAGGACCATTTGATTTGTGTATACAATCAGTCTCTTCAGTTAGCTTAAAAGATTTGGCTTCACAATTGGCTTAAACTAATTAAAAGCAGGGCTGACACTAGAAGGACCCTTCCCCTCTCTCGTGGCACGTTTCTGAGCCTTCTCACACTAAGACCAGCAACAGAGCCAGAGCTTTTGTGACAGATTAGGAGATGATCTGGCTTGAGAGAGTTCCTTCCAGTTAGATTGTCTCTGAAATGCTGATTAGATGGCTGTGAGACCACTTGTGGCAATTTGGGGAGCTTTTCGAAAGAAAGAATAAACATATGCATGGTCAGTATTGTCAGAAAGCTCACATACCAGGACATCTACTATCTGAACTAGCAAGTGGATAGATCACAGCCCCAGTTCCACAGCCTGGCAGCAAGGAAAAGCTGTCATCTCGAATGCATAATGGATTTTTACACGGTGCTGCACATGATCAGCATTCTCATCCACTTATCCCTGGTGCTGAAGAGCTACATCCACCCTCCTGTTAATTCTCTTGGGAAGGTAATAGGTGAAGACTAGAAGAAAGCTAGTTCTGGCTTCTCTCATTTTACCAGCAAAATCAAAGGAAAAGGATTACTTTTAAAGCCAATGCAACCATAATTATTTCATGGGCATGCAAGCACACACACACACACTTGACTAGCACAGCTAATTCAAAACCCAAAGATGCAGCTTTAAAAATCATCCAATTAATTGCAAATACCTTCCTCTGCCCTGCAGTCACAAAAATGGTTCACCACAACTATAAAATTTATGACAAGGAATCTTAAAAGAATATAAGCTTTGTTTACATTTTGTTTGCATGCTGTAAAGACAAGATTAAAAACAAAAAAATCCTCCCTCAAGAGAAGCTTTTAAAGAATCCAAAGCTCACTGTAGCTGAGGTCTTGAATACAGACCTCTCCTATTTAATCAGTAAGGTACTTTATTTGCAGAAATATCATTTATGTAAAAATTAATGAAGAATTTGCTCCCTCAGGTTTCCCCTAAATGTTACTCATTTCTTTCTTAGTCATTTGTCAGATTCAAAAGGAAGAGGATGTTTTATCAGTTTGGACCAGATATGAAAAAAGAAAACAATAAACAACACACTGATACTGGCATTTAGCCAGACATAAAACAGCACAAGGAAGCAGATTCTCTCTCAGGCTCTTCTACATTTAAAAGAAAAAATCTGATCTAGTATTTTATGTGATATAAAAGAAAATATGTTGGGTAGTTACAGGATTGTTAAATGTGACTTATGGACCAGCTGACACAGATAAAACTCAGCCCAGTCAAAACTGCAACATCAAGTTTATAGGCACTAAAAGTCAGTCTTTCCAATAAGGCTTAACTTTTCCTATTAATCTGCAGCCAACAACATTTTTATTTCTGTAATCTAGGAAAATGCTAAGAGCATAGGGTTTCACGGGGTCCTGGTCTCGAGCCAGCCAATGCTATATTTGCTGAAAGATAAAAGAGCAAATTATCTGTTGTACCACTTTGGGTTCTGCCTGAGTATTATAGGCATGGAAACTTATCAGAAATAAGAAGTATTTCAAAACAGCAGTCATGACACCCACATGGTAAGCATTTTAATCTGTCAGAATACAGTTTATATATTAGGACAAGCAGCATCAAAATTCATCAGCTAAAATAAATTTTAAGCTAAGAGTTCAGTTATTGCCTACATTACATATTACAGAAAAAACCCCACAGTACATATTTTTCTTGCATGCTTATATTGAGACAATTGCTATTGTCCAATTCTCTTCTCAGAAAACAAAAGATGGCAAGGCGAAGCCCACTGAATATTGTAGCCTCCTGCTAAAAAACATTATTTACCTTATGAAAACATGTTTGGCATATACACCTGCAAATTAACAAGTTCCCATAAGGAGTAAAATGGAGCTACAGGCACTAGCAGGAGGCAGCATACAAACAGATGAACAGGTGTTATGTATTTCTTAATAGTGGCCTGAGGCAAGCCACTGTGGACATACAATAAGATTATTTAATACTAAACATGGGTAACAGCTCCCTGTATCTTACTATCCCACAATAAACATAAAATAAATTGCCCTAGTCAAGGTTTTAAAATTTAATTCAAGAAATTATTTGTATCCTAGAGCTTACTTTCAACTATTGCATTTTATACTGACAGCAAGTTTCCAAGCAGAAAGATGAACTCCAAATGATCCAACTTCCCAGAAACATCATCTGTTTTGATAAGCAGTTACTACCTCTGACTATCAAAACGCAGCTGGACAGCAGGCATATTCATCCAGTAACTTCTAATACAGCTAGCACAACAACAGTTCATCCCAAGCAGGGTTTCGAGGCACCACCTGGAAAATCTAAATGTTTTTTCCATGGGCTCTTCCTGCTTGTTAACCTCAAGAGCAAAGCTGTGACACACTCTAATTCAAATCACAAGAACACAAGAGAGCACACATACTGACAGACTGACACTGAAAGAAGCAGATGACTCTTTCTGTGAACCTACCCACCTAACCAGGAAAAGGTAATTCAGGCACAGCACTCAATCAAATAACATTGTTTCAATAACACATGGGATGCTTCCAGTTATAAATACTTAGTTCCCTCAATACTCCAACACACTCTCAAGTGAACTACATTTAAAATAATTAATTGAATATGACCTAAATGAATATGACAAAAAACCTGTTGCTTCCTGACAGCTGATTCTATATCATCTTCATGAAGAACACTTAAATTGAGTGCTAGGCAAATCACATCCTAATAGTGCAGAACGAATACATCCACACCTGAAAGAATGTTTTAGACAATAGTCGATGAGAAGTATTACTAGAGTAAACAAGAAGCCTACTGTTCCATATGCTTTTGAGGATTGCTATCTAATGAAATTCCCAGGTTTTTAACCCAAGAAACAAGAAATTCTGCTGTTTAGAATTTGTTAGAGCAACTAGCAACTTTGTCAGTCTTAGTTACGACCATACTGCACCCATGACAGGATACCTACCTTCACTGTGCCAGTAAAAATGTAGTGCAACATCACAGCCCAGTGAAATAAAAATGGACCCAAATGTCAGTGTCAAATGGAACATTATCACCTTACTTTGCTTCCTGCTTGCCAGCACACTTGCTGCAGGTTACTTGCACCACTTCATCTAGCTTTCCTAAATAACTAGACAAAAGGGATCTATAATTATGCTATATATACACACACGTATATATATATAAACAGATTAATACCAAAATAGAAACTGAAATGACAGTGAAGACATTTTTTATGTGACCTATGCAAAACCTTAATGTTCTTCCCTTTAAATATTGACCTTTGTGTTGAATGCATGCACTTCACCTAAAAATGAAAAAAGGAGAGCAAACACTAGAAGTATATTATTCCATGAACATTAAATTAAATAATATTTGAAAAATTATAAGGAGGTGCTTCATAAATGGTGATAAATAAATACATATATGTTGTTTTATGCTTTTTTTCTTCTTAAATAAGTACATGTGCCTTGCTGACTAGCTGCAGTACTCTAAGTATCTGCAGAAACACTAATATCCTCTCTGAGTATTCATGGGGGAATAAAAACAATTCTAAATAAAGTTAAACATTCCAAAGGCAGGAAAGCACACAGAAGATTAGCTCATATTGTACTGATGAAAATCTGGACCAGAAATCAGAACACACCCATCCAAAAAAACTCCACGTTTTACTAACAACTCTCTGAATAGAACAAAACTAAAAAAAAAACAGTGACAAGGAAAAGAAAGTTTGCCTTACTAGCACACATGTAAGCTTTCAGTTATATACAGCAACAATTCCCAAAAAGTTACAGATGAGTATTACTAAATACAAATGGCCAAAATGTTTTAGTTCAATTCTTAAATGCATAATGTGAAGCTCAAATAAGAGGGAGGGGGGACACTATAATTTGAGGATCACCCCACTAACTTAAACTACAGCCAGACAAATAAAGAGGATCAACAGCAGCAGCAATTAAGCATGAAATAATACTAAATAAAGTTGAAAT
Organism: Machaerirhynchus nigripectus; assembly: GCA_013397975.1. Lineage (NCBI taxonomy): Eukaryota > Metazoa > Chordata > Aves > Passeriformes > Dicruridae > Machaerirhynchus > Machaerirhynchus nigripectus. Next base: position 968,834 of record VZRQ01002060.1, read on the forward strand.
TTTAGTAAGAACTATCAAAGTACTTCTTTCTACTGATATATAAGTACTAGTTTAACAATCCTCCTCTGAAGAGAGTTGGTGGATTCATTACAGCTCGCTTACTATGTTCTCTTGCTGTACTATTAAAGTTCCAAAGAACTAAGTGTCTAGCAGTGTTTCAGACAAAATAGTGCTTATTTGATTATTTCCCCCACATACAGGAAATTTCCCTTTGCCTTCACTGGAAGCTATTTTAAAACTTTAGATTCCTAAATAACGTGAAAGAATTGAAAAATAAGTGCTTTAACAGATAGATACTTCAACAGAAGTACTCATTAATCATTTAGATAGTTCTTTGATCATTTAAGTAAAATTTAACTGTTACACACACACTTTAGGGAGTTCATATACATATTAATTGGAAGATATGCTGGGCAATCAAAAAAATAGAGGTGCTAGAAAGTACTTTGAAGCGTGTGTAGTTTCCATGCTAGGTTCAAAGAGCTATACAACTATGCTAGACAGAAGAGACTAAAAAGCAGCTAGTCTGAAAGCCAAATTCCAGAGTCAAACTCAAAGAGAAGCAAAGATCTGGTAAACCAGAACAGCAAAAATAAATTAAAAAGTCAGACAATACACAAAGAATCAAACCTAAATCCTAAATGCAAATTATTCATAAGTAAGAATGCTGGAACCTCTCATCAGCGTCAGATTAAGCAGTTTTTCATTGACAGGGAGAACTGGAATTATTAAAGGGAAGAGACAGTCTGTTAAAAGAATTCTTACCAGCACAACCACAGGACTCTCTGCTTCCACTTCACAAGGACCTGCATCCTTGCCCTTCTGCGGAGATTCTATAGTAAGCTCTTTCTTAGGATTTCTGTTTGTTCTTGCCTGCATTCTTTCATAGAAAATACAGACAGCAGCAAAACTGTATGCTTTTTGGCATCAAAGTAATCAACATGCCAGTGATCCAGTGAAAACAAGAGCTTTTTCCCTGGCACAAGCAGCACAAAGTACAAACTAGTCTAACTTCTCAGCTGCAGTTTGCTAAATCTGTTATGGTGGGAATGCATGACAGACAAAGGCCAGCCCCTAAGCATGCTGTATTCCTCTGGGGAGGGAAAAGGAAAAAAAAAAAGGTGGATCCATTCTAATGCCTAAGGTTATGAGTCAAACACAAAAGAGAATGTGTGTATCTAAAATTACCATGTAAAACAGGCTGAACCCTTTACAGCATGTATAAAATCAAGGCTTCAATAATTTAAAAAATATTTTTAGTTTAAGAATTAGTCCCTCATTGACAACTGTGTCTCTTTAGAAGTATAAAACCCTAAGTATTGTGGTTCTTAAATATTTTTGCATCAACACCACTTACTCAGGTGCTATCAACAATCAGCCACTAACCAAGGACATTCTCCATAATCAATGTCCTGAACAGATACACTGCTCTTCTTTGGGGGTAGGGTGGGCATGACCTTTTTATCTTAGTGCTAAATCCATATTAAAAGTTTTGCTTAACACCAAATTGCCTTCACAGTAGAAATCTTACATACTCTACAAAGATGCTAAATCAAAATAAAATTCAAAAACCATCCTAATACCTTTAACCCTTAGGCACTTAACTCTTCAACTACCAGCACCCCTCTGCCTCTTTGCTCTCTTCAGCCAGTTAGCTCACTGCTGTATTGCACATTATTTGTGCTCATCACTCACTCCTCACAACCCTTCAGCACTGTAGGCATCCACCACTGATCAGCATCCAAAAACACACAGAAGACAATGCAACAAAACCTTCACACATTTTGAGAGAAGACACTTGGGGAACCTCGGTTCTGCAGCCACGCAGACCAGCAAGCCATCACTCACTGCCTTTGGCCAGTACAAAACCCTGCAGGGTGTCTCCCTTGTCTTATGAACAGTTTGCACAAGTGTCTCTTGGCCTCCAGATACCCAGGCTACAACAGTGCCCAGTCGTTGCTATCTTCATTCCTGTCCTTAATTACAACATAAACTCAAGTCGTGCTTCAACTTCGCTTTTTTGACCCAACCTACTCTCTTGCTATACCACTACTTAGTGACACTGTTCAGCACACACATATAGTGGCAAAGTAAGAAGCAGCAATTTTATTGGAATAATTTCTGTGCAATTGCAAAGCAATTTTGTATGCAACCTACCTGACATTTTTGGAATTTTTAAGGTTTGACTACTCCAACTTCCCCACACAGTAGTTTTAGCATATGCTAAATTCCTCATGAAAAAACAAAGTGAACTTGTGATGAGCAGTTTTTTCCAGGTTTTGAGAGAAGTATTTTGGTTTTCCCTTTGTTTCTTTTTAACACTAATGAGTTGCAACCTCCAAGTTCACAAACCTCAGTAGCTGAACTTAGCAAGCAAAAATACATCTGAGAGAAAATTCAACTCCCCAGAGAAGCACATCCCTATTTTAGACTCTCTGTCCAGTAAGGAACCAGACAGCTGTGGAAACTAAGCCACCACCTTCATTCAAGTCTCAATTCTCTCGGGACAGTTAGTTATCTCACTTCAACATAACTCACATCCTAAATTTAACTTGGCATGAACTTTTATCTATGCTCTAATAGAAGAGAAAGTCACCTTAAACTGCAGAAAGCAGATGAAGTTGTGGAGAAGCACAGATATCCTCCTTTATTGCTAGAATTTTAAGAAGGCACAACTTCAGGCAAGCTTTCTTATTCTTTAAACCTAACGTAAGATGTTGATACCCCCTTCTCTCCACTCTCACACTTGTACAACATACTGCTATTTCAGCCTGCACTCCTGAAACTGAGTCTGAACAAGAGCTTGCCCATCCCATCCGCAATGCAAGTACATTTCTAAAGAGTGGATTGAAAGAAATAATAACATTTTAGTTTAGACAACAATGATTTATTATATTTTCTGTCTTTTTCTGTAGGAAATACAAGTTCAATCTAGGTACTTCTTAAGCTGCCTCTCTCATGCTGAGACACCAAACTCCAGAAAACAGTACTTTATGAAGCTTCACTAAGAGTTAAGAAGGAAACCAGCAGTTTAGTCAAATTTACAAAACAGATCTTCCTGTGTAAAGCAAGGCAGACAATAGTTCAAGAACATTTAGTTACACTTTTTATTTTGCACCAGCCCCTTTTGTTTTCAGAGAACGGAAGCACAGAACAGCTTAACCTAAATTACACCATTACTTGAGGATGCAGCTGCCAAACAGGAATTTGTTTCATTGAGATGGTCTGCAAATATACTTAAATGCAACCAGAAATGCACAATCTTATTATGCAAAAGGCATATGTGAACACTCACACAAATAAAGACTTAAAAAATATATACGTTTTAAATAGTATTTCTTCTCCGTAATTTAGCAAAGGATTCTTCTTCTACATGGAACATTATTTTAACCTGGTCAGGTACTTCTCTTGAATGCATCTGGATTACTTTAATTCAGTATAAATGTGATTTTCTTTCCATGCCATTCTTCCTATTCTTCTCAAATCATGACGAAGAACAAAAAGAAAGCCAACAGGCTACCATTTTTATAACATCAATTTATAGAAGCTATTTTTCCTTACTGAATGACAAATGTAATTTCTAGCTTGCATTTCACTAACATTAGAAGAGGTTCTTTTATTTAACAAAAACAGAAGTGTGAGGCAGTACCTCTGGAACTGTATCCTGCATGAAAGAGACCTTAATTGATATGCGTTTCCAACATTTATTTTCTGCTGAGGTGATTACCTCAAGAATTTAATTCATTTAAAAATACTTAGGGGGAAAAAAACAAACAAACAAACAAAAAACCACAGCAAAAATATTAAAGCAAACCAACCAAACAAAATCCCAGGAGATATTGCTTATCCAGGCATCACACAGCCAAAATATTTAAGCTACTTTAATAAAGTAGTGTATTGAAACAATTTACCAATAACACATTAAGATTCAAAAAGTGAAAGATGAACACAAGAAATCTAAATATTATGAAAATTTATCATCTTGTAACATGACCTGTAGTTTTAACCTCCTTAGTGCAATTTAAGAAAAGAAGCAGTAACAAAAAAAAGTACTCAGTTTGTTGCATCAGTCAGTTAGTTACCTCAATAAAGACCAACAGAAAATCCAGGAGAGCAACGCACACACAAAAAATGTCTCCGTACAAAAGGTGACTGCATTTCCAACACGGCTCCCAAAACTGTGGGAAATTACTAGCTAGAGACCTATCTGCAAAATAACTCACATTATTACGGAAACTATGCAATTCATCTTTTTATAAACATGGTGGCTTGAAGGACTTCATGTGGTACTTTTAACAACAGTAGTTTTCACACCACTTCCAACAGCCAAATATTTGGCTCCCTTCTGGCATCACGTACTCCTAAGGAACAGCCTAAGTAATCACAAAATTACCTAGGTAACAAAGTTCTCAGCATTTCTGGCATACCCCAGTGATTCATCCAGCCAATTTGCTGCCCAAAAGACAAGTTCCATACACTCTCTTATTCTTTCACACCACTTCAAGAACTTACTTAGCTAATGCAGAATATCACATAATAAAAAGTGAGTGATGGTAAGGGAACTGGCAGCATATGAGAATTTTCTTTGAACTTTAATGGAAGAAAAGTTGACTACCCAGCTTCCCTGTAGAAACAACCTAAATCTGAGTAGTTTGGTTCAATGGCCCTTCTTTTGCTTCAAGTCCTACTTAAAGTCTGCATCAAAATCACTAAACCTACCACCTATAATTACAACCATCAAACTTGCCTCTGTAAGCTGTTCTAGGGAAAGAACTGTCCTTAACCTGGAGCAGCTGGGGAGGGGGAGGGGGGGGCAAGAGAGGAGGAATAATATTACTGTAGGTTTGCATGTCCTGTATACTGGAAAACAGAATGCTTTGATATTATTTACTAAAACCCTACACCTGTTCTCTACTCCTTTGTGGCTTTAAATTTCCTGGCAATTCACAGAATCTCTCAAAAAGCAATTCAAAAATGAGAAGCATGAATAACTGCACAGGGGTTGACGCTTTGTTTTGTTAGAGCTTTGGGGGTTGGGTTTTTTGGTTGGTTGGTTTTTGGTTTGGGCTGGATTTTTAAGGCAGTAGCTCATCTGAAATGATGGACCCACTTTTGCGGAATAACAAGGACATTAAAAGCGTGTACTTCTTGCTCTCATCTGTATTAGTACAAGATATTCAAGCGCTGCCCTCCCACACTTGGCAGCCTGCCTTGCAGCTGTATTCAAGGCTAACATTTCACTAATCAGTGGAAGATTGAGTGTTGCAGCTATACATATCTCAATGCTGCCAAGTTTCGTAAGTGACCAACAGATACGCGCTTCCCTGGAAGAACATATTCACAAGTTCAAGAGAAAGGCTGATAGCAGATGGAATGCAGCATGCAAGTCACCTGGCAATTCCCTGCCATCCACGCTACACTCAGATGAAACACAAAGTCATACAAAACTCAGTTAGGAAGACTCCTTCTAAGGCAAACACTGCAAAACGTGTAATTTGCAGTCCCACCGATAAGGAGAACATTCTCAATTGGAAACAGAGATGAAAAAAGAAAATCCGTAAGACACAGACATGAGTGTGCTACATATTATGCAACTTTTCATGTTCACTTTCTTTGGAAAAGCAAGAAATATGCCTATTTTGTAAGAGGGAGAACAACACCTCTTTGCAGAGGTAGCTCTAAATCAATATGAATGATACAATCTTAAATTGTGCATTGCAGGTAAAATTACTCTCAAAACATTATTTTTAGGGAGAGAGTTAAGTAGCCTGGATAGGACAGAGATGCTGAGATACTACACAGAAGAGATCTGGATCATGAGTAGGTTGCATCAACGAAAAAAGGTAACACAAATGTACAGGTCTGTAGTACCACTCAAGAAGCTCAAATAAAAAAACCTTCCTTTTAGTAGCAGTATGAAATGAAAGGATTCTCCCAGTGAACGTCTCTATTGGATCCATAGTGATTCTGCACAGTGCATTTTTTAAAAGCTTTATTTCACAGAATAAAGATTTGGCTAAAGTTGTTAACACAAACATGGCATAACTCATTATTTCTCAAGTACACAGATATTTAAAATACAAGATACTTTAGTTTGGACACTCTTACACTGTGACAAATAAAAACTAAAACAAGTGTAAAATCATGTCACACATTTGCATACTATTATATATGCGGTATCAACTTGTGATGCAACTCATTTCATACCACCTTAGTAGGCATGTATCTGTTTTCAGGGAAAACCTGACTTCCTTATGGTCACAGGGGAAAAAAAAAAAAGAAAACAAATCAGTAGAATTTAGTATAGGAGACTTCAAGGTTAAAACTGCACTTCTGATCAACTGAATTCTGAATTACGGTTCTGACATATCTCCTTACAGACAGGACATACACAAACAGACTGACTGTGAGAACAGTATTGGACTAAAGGTGGCTTTTTTCCTAACTGGACAGGACCTTATGACTATCAAAAACTGAGAGGACAGCAAAAAGTGAACCAACCCCCCAAGTCTGAAGATCACTCAGATGGAAGTAGTTCTGTGCCAGGCAAGCCTGAGGGTGGGTGGTGGGGGGTGGGGGGGACGGTCTTCCCACTGTGTAGAGAGAATCTTACATGACTTTTTCCAAGAAAAATTTGCTCCTAGAGGAGAATGTTAATTCCCCTCTCTCACTGGGCTGAAGTAAGAGTACACCTTTGTTTGCCCCTCAACTGAAATACAGAAGTGTCTTGGACTTCACACTGGAGAGTTTTAAGAATCAAGAACATTGCAAGAGTTAGCAGGTGGCTCCCAGCTTTGGGTCTTCCGCACAAGACCCACCTGTTGAGTGGGTCCACAGGAGGGTCACAGTGCTGAAGCACCTCTCCGGTGACAGGCTTAGAGAGTTGGCATTGCTCAGCCTGGAGAAGAGAAGGTTCTGGGTAGACGTTAGAGCAGCTTTCCAGTACCTAAAGGGGGCTGATGACAGAGCTGGAGAGGGACGTTTTACAAGAGCCTGTAGTGACTGGACAAAGGAGAATGTGTTTTAAACTGAAGGAGAGTTGGTTTAGATGAGATATTAGGAAGAAATTCATTAGTGTGAGGGTGGTGATGCACAGGTTGCACAGACAAGTTGTGGACGCTCCACTCCTGGAGGTGTTCAAGGCTGGGTTGGCTGGGGCTCTGAACACCCTGGTCTGGTGGAAGGTGTCCCACGCTGCCCAGGGCAGGGGTGCTGGAACTAGATAATCTTTAAGGTCCCTTCCAAACCAAACAATTCCATAAGTATATTATTTACTTCAATTGCATTTAATTTCATGACAGAATAGGGTACCTGCATCTATAGATAACTCAAATGAGCACTTCAGGCTGTTCCTAAAGCAAGTGGATAAAAGTATTGAGAAAGAGGAGCAGAGAAGTCAACTCCTTTGCATGTGCTCATTAATTCTAGACTCTAGTCTTAAAAGCCCCACCCATGCAGATTCTCCACCACAGAAGTCGTCTCATTCCCTAAGACCCTATAAAACTTCACAGGGGTGGTTCAGGAGATTTTTTAATGGGGTTTAGGTTTTTAGGGTGGTTGGGGGTTTTTTTGTTTGTTTTTTGTTTGGGTTTGCTTTTTTGTTGTTGTTTGATAGGGTTGTGTTGTTCTTTGGGGTTTTTTTACCTCCAGACATTTTGATTTCTTTCAGCACAAGACATCCTGCTCCCCCAAGATTCCCTGCTGCTGCATTCAAAGGGAACATGTTTCCCACCTGGATGTAAACTGGTGCCATACTTTTGGGTTGGATATCTTTCTGTGCCAGTCCAACCTATACTGTCATAGATGAACAATGGTTTATGCATGTAGACTTGACCAACTATCCTGGTTTTGCCCCCAGGCCTAAAGACTTTTTTCCTGAAGATAGAACGCTTAATGTTATCTTCTGCATGCCAGTGCACTGAGTGGCTGCCAATCTGTTTCTTATCTCCTCTCATGCACCCTTCAAAGATGTTACTTGATGTAGGTACTACGCACTTGGTGAATATGTGCTGCAATTGCCCCTGCTGAGAGGGCAGAGGAGTATAAGGAAATGGACATTCAAGCAAATGGACATTCCCAAAGGAATCTAATGGAAGGTCAAAACAGAAGAAGTCTACAGAAACCATCAGGAGATTAAGCCAAAACTACAAGTCAGCACATCAGATGCCAGGTTTTTATTTAGCCAGAGCAGTAAGATGAAAGGAGAAAAAAGAATTGCTCTAATTCAAGTGACCCATGAAAAAACCCCATGCAACAGGTAGATGCTGAACTCACACATATCTGTTTCTTCCTTATTAAGAGGTCTAATGAAGCCTAATGCTCCCGTTGCGGATGAATAAAAGCCACTCATAATACAATTACAAGTTGAAGCAAGTTATGAGAGTGTAACAACAGATTAACCCATACAAACTGTCTGGACACCATTACAGAACTGCTGCATAAGCTGTTTAAGCATATTAAAATAAAACAAATTCCACTTACTCAGCACAGTTACTTCCTTAGAACTGTTTCCTTTACATATTTCTACTTTATTTCTACTAAACTTTCCACCTCATATAAACAAGTTTATATTAATTTGAAAATTCAGACAGCAAGAACACATCTTAACATAAGCTGTTTAAGGCTAGCAGGTTTATGTAAAACACAACACATGTTAAATTAAGGAGACTCTTTTTCTAAAAATTATACACATGTAGTTTACTTTGAAATCAAAGTATCTGCAACTTGAATGTCTTCTGTGGAGTTACTTCCAGAATGATGTAGCTCACTGCTGTCATTAGTCAATCTTCCCACATGTCCAGACTTTGGTGTATCTTAAGGATGTCACAGTTTATTAATAAACCAAATGACTCATGAGCAGCACAGAAAAAGCAGTCACAAAAAAACTCAGGAACACCTAACGATGACACTGCTGTCAAGTCAACTGGTGACACAGACTAAGAAACTGCAGCTACTAAAATGTAGCCGGTTCTGTTTCTAGCCAATACGTAAATCCACCCTATTTAAAGCTGTACATGTACTGTTTCAAAATGCCTCACATTTCTTCTCTGAAATTGTGGAAGCACAATTTAGGTAACAGATATTTTCCGCATCAGACATAATAAATTTAAAGACTACTTAAAATTATTAGGCCCCATCTTGCCCAAGCTACAGCTATCATACTACCTAAGTAGGTTTACTTAACTATAACGTTCTAAAGCTTAATGAGAGAAATTGCAGCACGGAATAGGCCATTAGAAGCAAACTGAGCAGAAAGCATTTCAAGCATGGAAAAGAAGGGGTTGCTTTCTGCAATTTTCAGAGAAATATATAAAAAAAAGTTAATGTCCCTCAGCCCAGTCTGTCTCACTTCAGAATTTTCTAGCTCTTCCATAAGTGCTAGCAGCGGACTCAGCCCAGCTTCTTTCATCATTGAATACTTCAAGGGGCTTGTTAGCAAACTTCAAACTTTTTAAATGTTGCTTGTTCTATTATCACCACATCACTCAACCCCTGCTCATTTTCCACCTTTGTCAACCATCCAAAACGGCTGTTTAGGACCTAACTTGTACATTAACATTTGACTCTGAGATAATGATTGCTTATACTGTGATAACAAGGAAAGGGGAAAAAAAAAAGGAATTTGAATATAAAAAGAAGTAATATGCCATATCATTCTGAAAATTAATTTTTAAAAAATCACAGGAGAATTAAGACAAACTAAGTATACAAGCTAGTATTCTGAAATTACATCCTTCAAGTTACTACAAAATTAAGCACCTTAAAATGTTTTCTCAACATTTGCCAAAAAAAAACATGCCCAAGATGGGTATTTGGGGAAAATATAATTTCATTAATTATTAATTAATGACGCAACTTTTAACAGCATCTCAAACTAAATTTATAACCTTTTATTAAAATAAAGATGCTTATCCATGTGGACCTAAAGACCGTACAAGATCCTGTAATCTAGCAATACAAAGTGACAGGTTAGAAATGTTCCTGAAGCTAAGATACAGCATTTTCATTGCAAGTTTGAATGACATGAGATGGACAGAAATAAGTGTACTCCTGAGAAGACATTCTCACATGGGCTTTATTTTATCTTTCCTTCAAGCAATCAAAAGAGCAGGCTCTCTTAAGATAAAACTGTAATTAGCTGTAACTAGACTTTAGATTTAAGCTCTTGACACTGGGTTAAAGGGTAAGTAAGAAAAACATAAGCTACATCAACTGCCTCTGCCTCCTTTCTTCTCAGAAGAGGTGGTTTTTCCTTAAAGGGAGCTACTTCCTGAGAGTTTCCTATTCACAGTAAATTTTCAGGTTTTCAACACTGATTTTACAAGAGGATCAATGTATTGTTAAATTAAAGGACCCCTTGAAATTCACTGGTGTTTTGACAATAGCTCTGTATCAGGAGATATTTGATCCGAGGTGGCTAAACAGACCTGATAACAGGTACAGCCAAACAGGCTAAGCTAAGACATTGCAGCTCAGATATGTGTTACAGCACAGACAAAGAGGTGAAACCACACACCCACTTGCATCTGTTGCAACAATCACCAAAATAAAAAACAACACAAGCAAGTGACACTGCTTTTGGTGTCACTCTTTTGGTCTTGGCCGGACAGGTTCTCTTCAGAGATGAGATTCCTGGGGCCTTCACCTCAGTGCACAGCTTCTCTAGTGAGGAGCAAGGTAATTTCTCCCCTTGAAAGCCACCACTTTGGAAGGGAAGGAGCTAGACAAGCTAGCTTTAATAGCAAAGAGTATAGACCTTACGTAATTTAAGAGATACCAGCCTTATATACTTCGACGAGTTCCATAAAATCACTTGTCACTGTTGCCAGGATTGCAGTATCTTTCCCTTTCTTCCCATCCTTCAGAGAATCCCACTTTCCACTCCTCAGGGGTAGGTCGGCAGCAACTGCTCCCCAGCCTCAGACAACACCTAAGAACGCAACAGCCAGTGCCAGCTCTGATTATCAAGAGCATGACCTTTAAACAAAGTCCTGGTTTTTTCTTGTAAAACCCTGACTTTTATTCTTATGGACTACACTGGTCCAGTACAACAAACAGGAAGTCATTCTGACCCCTCAATTCCACTCACTCCTCCATACTAACCTTCAGGTATTTTTCCCAGGAAAATACCTTACCTTGATCCACTACTTCCAGTTAAACAAAGCTAGCAAAGCCATACAGGAAAATTAAAAAAAAAAAAGATTATTTAATAGCATCTAGACATTTTGGAGTTGAAAAAAATCGAACCCCCTAAGAGAGAGATGTGGAACTTCAGTTGTAAATGGCAGATTAAGCATATCTTGTGATCAATCTTGCCAGTTTGTACCAATTCTGTAGGACTAAATTAAAGAAAAATTATTGCTGGAACAATACCATGTGAAACAAAGAAGAAAAATATACCAAAAAAATGTCACTGCATACTCCAAGTTACATTAATTCATATTACATTATAAAAAAGAGAAGTATTTCTTCATTTACTCACCTACCTATACGTAGAATTCCAGGCCAGTAAGGGTGTTAGGTTTAAAATTCAATGGGTTACAAAAGTTATTGAAAGTGTTCATTACACAGAATTTAACAAATTTCTAACAATCTTCTGTATAAGGCTAACTTAAAAATGGCTAACAGTGTAAAAAGGCTTCTAATACCCAGAGGAAGCCATTTTATTTTTAATATCAAACCATATTAAGCAAATGCAATACTATCATGAAGGGTAATATACATACTATAAGTTATTTTAAGGATGAAGACAGCTCAGATTATCCTGTGTTCTTTCCTAGAAGCTTGTGTGTGTATCCATGTATAGAAATACACATATATGTGTGCATACATGTACACGTGTATACAGATAGATAACACATAGATGTGCAACCACACACCGTTTTATTTCCTTATATTTCAGTTCGGCAAAAGAAGGACCTGAACAGCACAAAGGCAACAAAGCTTTATGAAATTTCTAGAGAGTTTCCATAGCTGCAATTGCACAGCATGGGTACGCCAGCAAGATACAAGCTTGTCAAAATCTATCCAGCTATTTCAGTGTACCACGCCCCTCCTAGCCCAACTGCCGAGCCAGTGACAAAGCAATTAGCACGTAAACTCAAATTGTTTTGAATTAATATTTAAATCCTTAACTAGCCCAATTGTGAAGCAAGCTGTGCACAGTAGTTAGCTCCTGCAATTCCACTCCCTCAAGCCTAAATGTAATACACCTGACGCACAAACACGTCATTAACCTGGAGGGTACAAAGACCACAGTCTCACTTTAAAGCCTCGTTTCTTTACATCAGGAAACACCTAAAAATACCTAAAAAGCCTTTGAGAGCAAAGCAGGCTCAGGAAACAGTTATTGCTCTCTTTAACAGTTTTTTTTTCCTTCTAGAATGCTCCTGTATCCCTTTCAGTGAGTTAAACAGAAATAGAAGAGTTAAACAGTTTCAGAGCAAAAAAATACACTAAAATCCATAAGAAAAAAATAAACCTTAAATGCTGGGTTACTGTTTCCTCAACAATGCCTTCCTTACTTTTTTCAAATAACATAATCATCAGTTGTTCCTCAGTCAAAGTGCCTAATACATTCCAAGAGTATGTTTAGAAAGCTCTAACAGCAGACAATCTTCTATAACAATTAACAGAGTGGAAACTCTTCAGAGCTATCAGTACAAATCTAAATGATATAAGAAATATGAATCTTAAGCTTTAACATTACAGCTGCATGCACACATATATAACATGCCACATACATGCACTAGCATCCTACAATATCAGGACAAGATATATATCCATGTCTGTACACAGCAGATGTTAAATAAACATGCTATTCTGTTTTTAGTTTAGCTTTCAATTAGCAGATAAAATTATTAATGAAACAAGTTTTTTATTTACCAGGAATGAATGAATGAATATTTCTGAATCTTCATCTGGCAAGCTGAATGCTGTGTATTCAAGGGCATTGTTTTCGCCTGGCTGTTTGCATATATAACCACAGTTTCTCTCAAAAACTGTACGAATGCCTTTAAACAGAATCACACTTGTCGTGCAACCCATTCCCAATCTGTTGAATTTTGCATTTCTAGCAGCCCTGATTGCATTTGCAGAATGTCTTCTTCCGTTGCTCGACTCGAGTAATTTTCCTGTGCTTTGCAGAAATATTTCTTTGTACAATCCTCATTATGTCCCACATTTAGTATGTTCCTTGACTAGAAACCATCAGCTACTGAAATGTAATCCTATTTGCTTAAGCCAAGCACTGCCAAAAATCCAGCCGCTGAAGACAAAAAATCAGAGGGCGATGAAAAGCAAAGGATACCTCAGCTGTAGAAGATAGGAGGCTTTCAGCACGTGCTGTACTCCACCACAGAGATGAAAAGATATTCCAAGGGGTTATGGAAAGAGCTCCTATATTCAGAGATCCTTAGAACATAATCAAAGATGAAAGGAAACTGCAAAGATACTGCTGCAGTTTCTGCTGCCAGCCACAAAGAATCCTCATCTGCTGCAAGAAAGCAGTCTCCCAGAATGCTTAGCACAGAGTTCGTACTGGCAATCACTTCTTTACTTGACCTATATGTGCTTTTTAATGTCTGAAACAAAAAGCTTCAGTATAAAAAACCAAAAATATGAGGGAGAAGCTCTTAAATCACAGCTGCTGTGGAAAGAAAACAGCATGCTACATACACTTCCTTCAATCAAATCTGTGTCAGAGCATGCTATTATCAGTTTAGGCAAACCACAAGGGAGCTGAAGACTGTCTTTACTTTTCCCTTTCTTTCTTGCATGCAAAGCGATCCATCAATTCCCACATGCTAAAACTGAATTTATTAGTCCTTGATTGCAAATAATCAATAGTCATAAAAGAATAAAAAAAAGGAAAAAAAAAGAAAAAAAATACTATCTAGTTCAGATCAACATCCACCTCTAAACCAAAAATACAGAATGAAATTTAAAATACATACATTTCTTGGTTTTATAGTGACTCACACCTGTACTGACTGAATTTATCACTACAGGACTCTACTTCACATACTGCACTGGTATATGTTGTAAAAGTACATAAATATCTTTAACTGACACTGTGAAGAAATGTTAAATTTTTAAAACTACTCTTAAAGGCAAGAAATTTGCAAAAAATTACTGTCCCAATCCACACCACAAGAGTGCCGTATCACCCCATCAGAGATTGCTGGTGAGTCTTCTGTTTCTGTTAAACTGGAAGTATTGAGATGTATTTACTTATTCACTTACCACATTGTAAAACTGGATGAAAAAGTAATCTTACAAAATCAAAACTGTTGCAGTGGAGTTAAAACAAGCTAAATCAAAAACATGGAAGGGAGGGAATAAACAGATTCAAGATGTCGGCTACAGAGTTGCCCCCATGCAAATTTTCTTCTCAAGGAAGTATTTGCAAACTATAATGATACATTTACAAGAAATATTTCAGACTTATTAGCATTTTTCCCTAACATCTGCCTAGTTAATATATGTCAATATGCTTCTCATTACATTTTTCTAACCTAAATACAATATAATAACATGCAGACACATCAATAAAAAACCCCAAAAACCCAACAATATTTGACAGTGATCCAAGTAGTTCCTGTCAGTCCCATATTCACAAAGGCAGAAGTTAGACCATTTCTCGTAGTAAGAAATACCAATTGTTTTAAGGCAGCTCTGCTAATAATGAGCAGCTTTTTGATGAGGGAGAACAAAGAAGGTCATGGTGAAGAACTTGGCATGAATTCTACTACAAAGGACAGAGATACTTCATACATAACCATGAACCTTGCACAGCAACGTCTCCCTACCTATCCTACCCTCTTTGAAAAGAAGTAGGTCAGTGAAGGAAATGCAGTGCTCCATTCACTAAGGCTGGATAAAGACAGCCTTTCGAACATGCAAGGGAAAACAGTCATGGGAATTACCACAGAAGGCATTCCCCAAAAATACATTCAAGTTAACTGTTTCTAGTGCAGCAGCCCCCTTCATTCCTATCTGAAATGCAGGATTACAGAGACCTGACAAAGTTCAGGTTACAAACACGATATCAAAAGTTAAGAGATCATTAAAAGGAAGCACTATTTAGAGGGTTTTTCATGCAATTTCAAAGACTTCATAGTAGCAAATGTCTCTAGTAAAAAAAAAAAAAGAAAAAATAGCTTATGCCTTAAGAGAGTATGAGAAAAACAGGTCCGTTAACAAGAAGTTATCATGCACTAGACAGTTCTTCCAAATGTCTAGAAAATTACCTTACTTGTAAAATACTAGGTAGGTTGCAGAGAAACAGGAAGACAAAAAAAATTAATTTAGAAAGACAAACACATGACAGAACCATATTCTAAGTCAGGTTGGAAATGGCCCTGGGAGGTGTCCTAATTCAAAACCAATTAAGAGAAAATTTAATTCCAACTATGTCTTGAATAAATTTAGCATCATGTTTCTACAGTATTTTAGAAAAAGCAACTGAAACTGACAGGGAGCAACATGATGCTAATACCCATGACATGAAAAGCATCCTCATCACAGTCTACAACTTCCACATTGAGAAGAGAAGGGGCAGACACTGATTTCTTCTCTTTGGTGACCAGTGACAGGACCTGAGGGGATGGCCTGAAGTTGTGTCATGGGAGGTTCAGGTTGGATATTACAAAAAGGTTCTTCACCCAGCGGGTGTTTGGGCACTGGAACTGGCTCCCCAGGGAAGTGGTCACAGCACCAGGCCTGACTGAATTCAAGAAGCATTTGGGCAATACTCTTCCAGGCACATGGCGTGATTTTTGGGAATGATCCTGTGCAGGGCTGGAAGTCAGACTTGATGATTCTTACAGGTCCCGTCCAACTCAGCTTATTCTGTGATTCCAAATAGAGCTTGAAAGGGAAATAATTACAGGGACATGAGGGGTGGGAAGAAACCACAGGGAGGAGGAGAAATCTGAATAGTATACAATGAAGTCTGCCAACAAACAGACGTTTTAATAATTTTGTGCAAAGTGCTTCCACTATCCACTTTCCAGCTTCATCCTCGAATTGTAGTGAGTAACCACAGAGGCAGTGACCATCCAGGCAGCAATGTGATACAATGTGATATTACTCACTTCGGTATCACATCTCAAAGTGAAATGGTGGTGTGATTTAGTAATGACATTCCCCAATTTCGTGTTCCTGCTGAAACACTCCAAACCATGCACCGCTCATTCAGTGCCCCCTTCTCTTCCATGAAGTGGGTGGCTGGAGAAGAGAATTGGAGGCATAAAGTAAAGATCACAGGCTGAGATAAGAACAATTTACTGGAAACAGCAATTAAGTAAGAAAACAGTAACAGCAGCAACACTAATAAATAACAGTGTACAGGAATTACACGACTGCTCACCACACACCCCCACTGCAAGAGACCCCTTCCCCTGACCCTGAAAAATGACATAAGGTGGGATAGAATAACCTCTGGGAACTAGCCATGCCTCCTCCTGGTTACTGCAAATATTAACCCTGTCCTGGCCAGAACCAGGACAAACGGGAGGCTGGAAAAATTCTTAGAATATCTTAATCCAATGATAAAAAAGCCAAAGCAGAACAAATCAATATATGAACAAGCCCAGACTGTACATACGAGCAGCAAGCTATGCATTGCAAACTGCTTTTAGCTGAGCCTGGGTTATGGAAAGGTCTTTTTCCATAGGGCAGAGAGCAGAGGGGAGGAACCTAAGGCTATAAGGAGGAGACAACAGTAATGCCTGTCTTCTCTTGGTTTATGAAAATGGGCCTGAACCAGAGAACATGCAGACTTATGAGCTATACTGCATAATGCAGTATACATTACAAATATTACAGCCCTAAGCCAAACCACCCATTTATACGGGGACCAACAAGCTCCTCCCTGCTATATACTATATTCAATCTGTACTGACTGCACCATGAGGACATAAAAAATTAATTAGCTGTGTTAGCTCCAGATTGTTCAGAATCATGTATTTTTGAGACATGGTCTTTTGGAAAAGTAATAAAGAAGCTCTAGTTTCCTTCCAAAAAACAAAATTGCTTTAAGGGTCTAACCACTCCTCTGATTACAGTAAATTACTAATAATCACTTTGCATTTGGGAACTGGAGGATTTCATTATCAACATATTAAGCAACCCTTTGACAACCAAATGAGTTCCAAGAAGCATAATGACACAGGTACAAATTAAATGTGTGTTAGCAATCAGACAGTTCTAAACAATGTTTACAAGTTTCCATTTGACAATGTTTAACATATATGAAGGTTAGGGAATCAACCTGAGTTGATATAAAATCTTCAGCTTATCCTATAAAATTCTCACCATCAAAATGAGACCTTAGAGGCTCCTAGACAGAAAATGAACAGTTAAGAGGATAGAGATCAAACTGGGGACACCTTCCAGTTGAATGTGTTCAAACAAAACATGCTTCTGTCTTCAGAAAAGCCACTGCTAAAGGAAAACATTTCATAAAGATACAGGCAGAATTCAAGCACCTAAGTCCTAGCATAAGAGCCACAAAAATATCCTTATTCTCTTGAAACATTAGAAGTAGGTACTTATATTTTTACCTACAAAGTTGTCCATGACATTTAAAATGCCCAAACTGATGCCATCTTGACATGACTGAACATCTAGGTCCTTAGAGATCTTAACCCATCCTGACTGAATTCTGCTTTTCACAAAACATGATTTGTAGGTGCAGCACTACCTCTCATCTGGCAGCTGCCTGTATATTGGCTCAGAACACTAGAGATGGGGCCCTAAAGCCCCCTCAGTCCAGAGGTTAAAGCCAACATCACTTGGCATTCTTTGGAGTGCCTTAACAATCCAGTGACAGTATTTCAAAGGCAACATACTCGCTTCTGCCTGAAAAAGCTGCGCTGCAGAGAAAAACTGAAGATCCAACAGCCCTGCAAGAGTAAAAAGAAGTGTATGTAAAAGAGTTCAGACTTAATAGGAGTGTTCATAGAGAACCAAAAAGTTCAGGTTCTGGTTCCTGTTGCAAAAATTGTTTCTGCAATGATTGCTGCATGCAGATTTCACAGAAGAGTTTTACCAGGTAATTCTCTTCAAGAATTAACGTTTCTTCAGAAAGAAGAAACTATGCTGAAAGTTTCTTTGTGGCCACAACAGAGAGTTGTATTTTGTCTTAAAATTCTTAAGCACTTGATTTGTCAAAACTAACGCAGAGCATGTGTTTGAATATGGATTATCCTCAGGAACCCTCATATTTGCTCTCCAAAATGGTAAGGAGGATATGGAAGATTCACTCCAATCTCCAGGAAAATTATGATGCAAACCCTCCTGGAAGCAATTTCCTGACATATAAAGAGTAAGAGATATGTATCAATTCCAAGTAGACCATAGGGATTTTTCAAGGATGAATTATGCCTGATCAGTCTGTTCGTGTTCTGTGATGGGATGGTTGGTTCTGTGGACTAGGAGATAGCAATGGACACTGAATACTGTTGGTAAAAGAATGCTTCTGACACAGTCTCCCACAGCATCCTTGTACCCCAGTTAGCTAGATATGGTCTGGATGAGTGGATAAGGATGACATCCTGTTGAACAGCAAGCAGAACATGCTTAGCAGGCTTCTCAGTGCAAGAAAGATATTGATATATTGGACTGAGTCTAATGGAAGGCTGTCATGTATGAGATGGAGGGTGCTTCATGTACGAGAAAAATATAAGAAATCTTGTATAGTTCAGCCTTAAGTGAAGGCTAAAAGGAAATTTTATTGCTGTTGCAATATCCAATTGGAAGCTAGAGAGAAGAGCCAGATTGTTCTTGAAGTACAGTCATAGAACAGGAGGAAATGGACACAGAATACTCCATCTGCATAAAATGAATTATTTACTTTTTTTTTAACCATGAAGGTTGACAGCTACTGGGGTTAAAGTATTTCCATCTCTGTGGATATTAAAACCAGATTGTCACAGTCTCTGAGAACCTGCTCTAACCAGATCTGCTTTGAGCACCTGGCTTGCACTAGGTGACTTCCAGAGATTTGCCTTTCAGCCAGTGTATTTCCATGATTCTGTGGTGGTACACTGGATAGCCACTGAAACAGAGACAGATAAAAGCTCCAAGAAAATCCCGTCCTTCAGAAGAAAGAAGTATAGTTACCCCAGGAAGTAGTCTTGAGAACAGCGTGGTTAAATTCCCACATAATTTTGACTGAGCATCTGCACACTCAACAAGACCGTAGGAAGAGATTTGCATCCGGCAGAAACAAAAAACTACCGTGACATTAGAAATAATGAGTACAGCACCAGGATGAAGACCAGAGGCAGTTTATCATTCATACAAGATGCCTTATTTGACTAAAGTCAAAGATCCATCAAAAGTAAAACGTAACACTTATGAAAACTGGAGCAAGATTTAGTCTGTCCAACCTAGACAAGGTATTTTTGTGCCTATTATGCCTTTTATATATTTAGACAAGCGAGGAGGCATAAATGAAGCAACCTAAGAAATGCTATTTCAAATCTTACACAGACGTACGTACACGTGTGACACGTATTACGTACGCACTGATGAAGACACACACACAGATTTAAAGCCCTGCTAGTCGCAAAATGCTAAATATCTTAGGTAATAGTTTTGGGTTTCATATTTGAGAGCTGCAGAAAGCTCAGTCTTCTCACAGGTCCATTCTTACATGAGTAACAACACACTTTGATCCACGGATGAGCAATGGGATCTGCCAGTTCTGTGCCCTAAGTTCAAACTTAACTCAAATATATCTTGAGGATAGACACACCAAGAACAACCCAAAGAACTTTGGGAAGTTGTCCAAGCCAATCTAAACTGAATAAATGAGCATTTATTGCTAAGCATGAGACACAAAACACCTACCCCTTTTAACACTGCAAGCCATAACATAGGATTTCTGATACTGAAATATGCTCACTGGACTCCATCTAGTGGTCACGTAACTTTCAGCTTTGTGAAGTTGGAAGTGATTATTCTGGGATCTTAAGTAACTGATATGATAACCATAACAGAAAATTATTATTACCATTAGAGAGCTACAAACCAAGAAGGTTATTATAGGATATTATTTCAGAAACACTGATGAAACCATGATGGAATAAATGGCCAACAATACAGCAGACTAGGAAAAAGAAAATTAAAATCCAGTTTTTTAGCAAGCTTACTATATTCAGGTAAGAGCAGCAGAAACTTCAGGCTCAGACATCCTTTTTTTACTTTTAATTTGTCTAAGAAGGTCATTCAGGTTCAGGTCTCTCTCCTTTCCTTTGTTCCGAGCTCTGCCAGGAACAAGTTCCAACCTCCCCCACAGGAGATGATTTGCTGCCAAAATATTATGCTGGATGTATTGTCCCTTGAACTTTATCAGCAAGACTGTATACAGCAGAATTATTTGATTGTTCTTTCCTATTAGGAACCTCATATTTAATCTGAGGAAAAACTGGATCATGCTGTATGCTCTGGCTGGGAAGAAACTAATATAACAACCATACTAAGCCATATATAATACCAGGCAAATAACTCCAAAGTGATAACAAGCCTGGCAAGCAAGAATCCCAGGACAATTTCTGAAGGAAACTAGAATAGCATCCTTCAAATAATCATGATGTGTGTCATCTATTCATTAACCTGAATGCTCTTTTTAAACTCACTGACGTTTGAGGACCAACACAGATTTAAAATCCCTTTGGGACTAGCAAACAGTGAGAGTGTGGCCTCCTTGAACATCCCTTAAAGACAAACATACTACTAAAATTTTCATGTAAACCACCTACCAAATCAGACAACATGACATTGCACATATTTAGTGCCAGTGCAAGTGGGTGCAAATATGCCTGGCAGCAAGACGTCTGAAATACCAGTTGACAACACCACTGTACTGGGAAAAATGAGACATGGGCTAGATGAGATCACTTTCAATCTTGTTTTCACAGAGCTTCAGTTCTGTATCACTCTATTGCCTGGCTGTAGTCTCTTACCAACATGGCTACAAACAAGCCTGGAAAGGCATCAAGTAAAGGGCAAACAGATTCTCTGTCAGAATCAGCATCCTGGTGAAGAACAGCACTTCTTCTGAAACCAAGGGATATAAAGACTATTATGAACCATTAAAGAACAAAGAGTGTGAAATAGTACTGTCAATGTGATCAAACTGGAAAATGGGAAGGGGAAAACCCTTCCACCACCTTAAAACTCAAGCCTCTTTCCTGAATGTTAATATCCACAGTGCTAGCCAGCATTTCCATTTGACTTTTAATTTCTTGACAAACCTGTTAAAATCAGAACTATCTTACTGACATTTACCTCTCTGTGGAAAACACCCAGCTCTTTCTGTGGAGCATCTACTTTCTCATTCATCTATGTTTCAGCACTCCTTTCACCTTATGAAGGGCAGCCATGCCTTGGGTAACCAGTAAGGTAGCAAGATCATATATCTCCATGTCGAAATACAAGAATCCAAAGGCAGTGGAGGCTCTGGATTTGCAAGCTGAAACCAAATTTTATGTCTACAAACTCAGCCACATTGAATTCCAGGCTCCTGAAATTAACTACTTTACAATTTGGGTGTTATAACAAGTAAAATGTATTACATCCTGCACTGATGTAACCAGATCTTTAAATGCTTTCTCTACTTCAAAATTATGCAAGCATTATCTATTCTGATTTAAATTCTCCCACTCCTTGTTGGGAGAGTAATTTTACAGTAGTCAAAATATAAGCTCCTGTCTTATCTCTGAACTTAACAAGTAACTCCTCCCCACCCACAGAGTACCTGGAAGTACTAAAAACACTTTAGTCTATGCCTCAAATTTCCAAACCTAGATCAGTATCTGTCAACATGCCATTTCTTTTTAAGTCAATAGCTACACCTGAGTATCAAAAAGCACCCAGAAGCACACAGAGCAGCAGCTAAGGATTATTTATTTACACCGATGGATCTATATTACAGGCTTCTCTGGACTCGCAGCTATGGATCAGCATTACTCCTTCTCAGGTTTGTTGTGACTACATTTATCTGTTCACCTTTCTTGTTTTTTTTTTTTTTCATTTTGGGTGGTTTGGCATTGTTCCTCTTGTTTTCTTTGGGTCTGGAGAAAAGTTGTGTTTTAAAGCATATTTAGGTAGTTTAGGTAATTTTATGTGAGGTTACTTAATAACACTGCATGAACAAATATGTTTCTTAGCAGAAGGAACTTCAGAAGGGACTATATGATTTTGACTTGTAAGGACTGTAACACTATTCATTCTTCCCTGAAAATTTCAAACAAGTTTGGAAGAGTGAGATATCATTATGAAAACTGACTAATTTTGTAGATTTGGTATCCTACATTTTTTATTTTCTGGTATTCTTTCCTAGAATTGTTAGTAGAAGAAACTTCTCATGAGTACTATAAATACAGTTAGGAGAAAAAAAGCCACTCTAAACCATGTTTCCTTAATTTGCTCAGAATTATAAAGCTGGCACTTTGTTATGGAACTATCGTTCCTGAGAATGTTGTACACAACAAGGTCTGCTTTGCATTTAACCTTTCCACAGAAATACTGTGAATCTGATTTTTTAGGCAATGTGCAGTCTCAACTGACATATTTCTTCCTCCTCCTGGTCTGCAGATTGAAAAATGATCTAGAAATTATTTTTTTTTTTTTTTTTTGACACAATTGCAGGGGTTGAGTTACAAATTTTCTTCTAAAGCTACCTGGGATCCTTTTCATCAGCTACTGAGCTGAAAAAAAAACCTAGCTGGTTCTGTAGTGGAATGGGCCTTTCTATTCAGAGAGGGCCTCAACCCAAAACTTGGCCTGGACTCAGAGGTTTAAAACTAGAATTCCAGACAAAGCCTCCATGAGCACTGGCAGCAGTAAGTACTCCAGTCTGAATCTCCCTGCAATCTGCTTGAGCCATGGATGTACTGGAGGGAGCACAGCAATGGGCCATAAAGATGATTAAGGAATTGGAGCACCCCTCCCATGAGGAAAATCAGAGAGCTGGGACTGTTCAGCCTGGAGAAGGCTCAGGGGAATCCCATCAATGCATATAAATACCTGCAGGAGGGTGCAAAGAGGACAGAGCCAGGCTCTGCTCGGTGCTGCCCAGTGACAGGACTGGAGAACGGGCACAACCTGAACCACAGGAGTTACCTCTGAGCATCAGGGAACTGTTTGCCACTGTGAGGGTGACCAAGCACTGGCACAGGCTGCCCAGAGAGGTTGTGGAGTCTCCATCCTTGGAGATACTCAAAAACTGTCTAAGATACAGTCCTTGGGCAGTTGTCTCTAGGTGACCCTGCTTGAGGCAGAGGGTTGGACCAAATGACGTCCAAAGGTCCCTTCCAGGCTCAGGCAGCCTGGGACTGTGTGACAGAACAACAGCACTCCTTTGCATCCCATTCCTTGGAGAGATCTTTCCTGCTGCCTTTTTTTTTTTGTTTGGGGTGGGTTTTGGGTTTGTTTTTTTTTTTTTTGGGGTTTTTTTGGGTTTTTTTGGTTTGGTTTGGTTTTTGGTTTTGGGGGGGTTTTTTTGGGGGTTTTTTTGTGGTTTTTTTTTTTGTTGCTGTTGGTTTTTTTATTGGTGGTTTTTGTTTGTTTGTTTGTTTGTTTTTGGGGGGTTCTTTTTGGTTTTTGTTTCTGGTTTTTTTTTTGTTCTGGATATTCACCACTAGGCCCAAGGTAACACTGCCTTACACGGGGCCCTAGTCACAGAATGGAATGGTTACTTTCACCAGCCTGAGATGCCAGATCCAGACTTTTTAACAAAGGCTTTTTGTTTCTTCTTCCTCATTTTTCCCCTCACTTGGACTGCCAGGAGTCTCTGGACATAGCAGGAGAATGCAGAGAACAGTGCCTGGATTCCCCATTCCTTCTCTCATATCTGATTCATTGGGCACAGATGAGGAGATGAAAAACTGTTCTAACAGATGCAGCAATCCATCCTTACACTAACAAAGAATTCCATCCCTCACTCTTTGCAGTAAGATTAAGCCTTTTTATTTTCTGAATTTATCTGCAGCAAAGCTGCTATTTCTCCCAACTGATTGCAGTGGGAGTGTAAGTAGAAGAAAACCCCAGCAACAGATGTTGAATTTCTCTGACCAAAGCTTTGTGGTCCACAAGAGTTTTCTTCCTAAACCCTCTTCAGAGCTTCTGACCAACTTTCTGAAGACCTTTAGACAACCTAGTACACTTTTTTTTCCCAAAGCAGAGTCCATTCTAGCAATGAAATTTTAGCCCTTGCTTAATACAAGAAATCTAGTCCATAATGTTAAAAGGGTTAGGTTTTAATGCCTGTTAATTTATTGCATTTTTAGTGCTAGAAGAAATCTCTATTTTGAGATAATACATGCTCACTTTCATTCCCACAAAAAGAACTTTACTTACAGTAAAATAAAATCAAAAAACAAAATCCCATCGCTTTCTCAAGATGCAATACCTACCACTATCTCATAGATTATTAAATTTAAGAGACCAAAGACATCAGTGCCTCTAAGTCTAAAACAGAATGTAAGCCTCCTTTCACAAAGCTATCTATCTTCCAAATCAAGGTCTTGAATAAGCTACATGACCAGAATTATTAGAGTATCATCTCATTTTCAGATATAAGTTATTTCAAAAATATTTCAATGAGAAAAGTGCTTTGTAATTCATGGACTACTTGTGCAACTTTATGCCTTTTCTGCCTTGCATAATTAATGCTTTTCATGGACCCAGACAATCTAAGGAGGGGCAAGGGAAAATGGTTTTGTCTTTACTCTCGTAAAGATGATGGAGTACCCATGTCAAATTAAGTACTTGAGACTGTTCAGTTTCAAAATCAAAAATAAACACTAGCTAAGGAAAGAAGTTTTACATACATATTATTTTAATACTTACTATTTTTTCAAGTCATTGCACTAGTTCTTCAGTCACCATCAGAAATTTCAGGTCCAAATAAGAGCTTCCTGGACATCAGCACGTAAGATGCTATTACACCCTTTATCTCCATTAAGAACCAGTTGGATCAAAACACCTTTACAATTACACAAGTTCTTAAATAAAAGCAATATAGGCAATACATTTCTCAGGAGGCCAAAATCAAGCTTCTTGCTATCTTGAAGACTGAACTCTACTTATTTGCTTCAACAACTTATTCATAACCTCACATTATTTTTAGAGCAGACCACATGAATTTGGCAGAATCTCAAAGTGACCTCAAAAATACAAATATCTGGTTAAATTGACAAGTTCATAAATTGTTGATCTTGCATACACATTTATATCTCTGCTGGTCATCTAATCTCAGGAACACACTACTCACAAGTGACCGCGCAGCCCAATGACCACATATGCTTAAAAGTTGAACATTTAGACCTAAGAAACAGAAGAAACAGTTTACACTAAAGGTCTAGTTTTCAAGATGAGTGGTTACAGACCTTTTTGAAGCATTTGCATTGAAGCACAATGCAGTATAACCAATGACTTTAAGTGAGATATATGGTTTAAAGTTTATTGCACAAGATCTTAAAAAAACAATAATCACAGAGTTGCAAAAGTCCCAAGTTTAAATGTAGGTGTAATGAGTTCTACTTCCATTAAGATAGAAAAATCCTCATTGAGGATTAAAGGGCATGAGTAGGAGGAAGAGAGGAAAGATAAGGTATGCTGTGGTATCCCATGTTGCATAAGACAGAAACCCCAAACCAGCATCACATACGTCTGACATTTGCTGTATTAGAAACAACTACTTATAAAGCACTTATTCTTCTATCTTAAACATAATTATCCTTATCTAGCAGGAAAGAAAAAATTCCAGAAAATAATAAATAAATAAATTGCAGCTTACAAGAATGACCTAATGCTGTTGAAAGTTTAAACATCTACCTGTTCACACAAAAAACTCATCTGCCCTGTATTTTGTCTCTCAAATTGCCTTCCTGAGCAAGAAGTTTAAAATTCAAATAAGTTTAATGGTATTTCTTAATAGAAACTCTAGTACTGTAGTCCAGCCTCTGAATCTGTACAACCACAGAAATGTCTATCATACCAGTAAGTCTTCTTTGCAGTATCAGACTTTCCAGCAATAAGTTTTCTAACTGCTATCTTGTATCCAATCAAAAAGGTTTACATATGCACTCTGCAAAAATAAAATTAGCATCTTTATTAAAAAGATCTTATTCTCTGAGAATAATTTTTCCTTTACAAAAGGTAAGCAGTACGTACCACAAACTAAAATAACTTCTCAGAGTCGAGTACTAGGCCTTTTCCCCCAAGTAAAGAAAGTTCAGCAGTTCAGAGTGACTGAATTAGCATTACCGTTTTTAGCACGTTCCTACAAGATGAAATATGTTATGGTGATGTTCATTGCCAGCAACAATTTTTCCTTTAAAATCTTGAGTATCAGTTCTCATCTCCCTCTTTTCACTCATCCATTCATAACAATTTGGTTCTTCCAAACTCCTTATGTATACGATTTCACATTCCATTTACAGAAAGCTCAAGCTTTATCCATGTTTCCAGCTTTTCTGTACCCATCAGCTCTGTAAGATCCCAGTCCTCCCTCATCCCTTTAGCATTACATACCACTTTTGAATTCCTACTTTCCTAAAGGAAGCCATCAACTCTCTCTTTTCAAGACACACAATACAACTGAAATCTGGCAGTTAATGAGGATCCAAATACTCAGTTCATCATAGAAGCTGCTTTGGAGAGAAGTACACAAGCCCTCTGAGCACAGGGCATATAAAATAAAATAGGAATCAGAAAGGAAAATGCCAACCCAAAGTGAATACTACCTAATCCTCCCACTATTTCTGGAGAAACACAGGGCAATAATACAGCATAGAATGCACTTCTCCATCTTTTATTACGGAGTTGAGATTCACAGGAAGCAGAGGTCAGGATTGGAAAGACAAAGTTGACATAAGTTTTCTCATAAAGAAAAGAAAGAACACCAATGAATTTGAGATCAAAGATGAGAAGGACTAGGAAATCCAAGCATTGCCTTTGTGATACACTGATTTTCTTCCATGTCTGAAAAGCTGAATTTCTGGAAGAGTTTTAGAACTCAAGAGCTCCACCAGGTATCTGAACTTAATGTGTAAAGCTCAAGACTGTGTTAAGATACAGTTCTAGCCTTTAAATAATCAAAGTCTATTTTACATATCCAAATCAAAAAGAAGAACTGTATAGAGCAGTTTAGGAATCACTCGGATTTCACCCTATTTTCCCACATCACAAGTTTCTTCCGTACAATATTAATTTTGACTTGGGGGAAACAACTTCTGCTGCATTACTTGGCTTATTTAAACATTTTCATTATCTGCATATTTGATAAAGGCATTTTATTGACAGCCAGGCAAAAGCAGATCAAATTTCATATGCCAAACATTATCTTAATTGCTTATTATCCTTAAATGTCAGCTCTAATATAGGTATATTATTTCTATAAATAACCCTAATATAGAGTAATTTTGTCACGGAGATAAGTTATCATTAACATACCATTGAACAAGACACTGATCAGTATGCAACGTGCTTTGAGTAACTCATCAGCACTTAAAGACATCACTTCCAATTATGCATAATACTAAAACTGCATCGAAAACTGCTCTTGGCAAGATTGCTGGTCTAAGAGACACACTTGTCATCTCCATAATCTTGCCTCTCAGACATAAACGTATTTGGGTGGCCAGAGGCATCAAATTAAGTCACATGACAAGTCTGAAGTCAAAACAACATCAACAATGCACAAGAGGATATTCAGCAAGGATGCTACTGTCAAGCAGAAAATAGTAAAAACTGAATCCAAATAATCAAGAAATACATTATGTGCCTTACAACACAGTGAAAAGCTGATTGCCAAATAAGAGGATTTCATTTCAGCCAACCAAACTTTACTTGTTGGTTCAGCAAACTACATCTGACAGAGAGAATGTATGAGATGTCAAATGCTGACAAGAGAGCTTGCTTCATTCTGTGAAGAAAACTAGCTTGGCAAGCCACATCTGCTTCATGTTTTTACTACACAGTCAAATTATTTAGTCTGTCAGCTGGCTGAAAGTCTCTGACTTTTTTAGGTCCAATGAAGAGCAATCTGAAAACTTAAGATATACCACGCTATCCTACTGACATGCTGTTTTCAGTTCTCTTTCATCAATATAATCTCAAGAACATTAATAAAATGGAAAAAAATAAGCATATTTTAGTAATATGATCTAATAAACCTCATTTAAAGATGGGCAAAGCTTTTTTTTCCCCTTTTTAATCTAGCCATACATTGTTGATTGTAAAAATGGATGGAACTGTTAAACAGCAGCCACAATATCAACTTACAGAATCTACTCAAGCTCAGAGGTATTCGTAGTTCACATTTATCTGCTACTGCAAGCGATGACTGGATGATCTGCATCACTGCTCAGTACATTCTGCTGCAGAGATGAACAGTCCAAAGCAATAGCTGGTTGTAAAGATCTGGACAGATCACCCACCATGAACTACTAGTTTGAATTAATTCTTTCCTACCTCTAGATTCTACACAGCAAGACTAGTCAATGGCGAACAGCTTCAGTAGTTTTTCAGTACTGGAAAACCCCAGCACTCGCTCATGGGCAGTAAGATACCTTTAGTTACCAATGCTGAACTATGTTTTAAGCAAGACATTTTGTTGACAACCCAGCTGAAAAAATTCTGGGAAAGTGCTATATCAAAGAGCTTTAAGAGGCAGCTTTGGAAGGAAAGTGGATCTCCTTTACTTTAAGCCCCACATCTGAACAGAGTATTCCACAACTGCTATAGTACTCGTAAGACTCCTATTTTCACCAGGTGAGCCTAAGAGATTTTTCAGATAACAAAGCCCAGAAACTGCAACAGCTTAGAAACAGGTCAACCTGTCAAACTTACAGATGCAAATATTTTTTAACGTCTTTTATAGCAAAGAACAATACTATCCCACCTAAATGCCTCCTTTTAAAAAGTACTATTTCATTCCAAACTTAAATGTCCAACAAAAAGAGCTACAGTACATTAACAGGAGGAAGAAAATGTAAACGTAAACCTGCAATTACTAGCCTTTTACTTCATTATTTAAACAGTGTGTGCACAGGAACATTGGAGTTCAGTGATAAAACGAACAGCATTCATGGTAGTCAGAGAGATATAGCAGCAGGGGCAACACATGGCTGAAACAGGAAAGTGAACTTCAGCACAAGACTGTATGTGGGAGAGATGGGGATTCAGCTTCATGCATCAAGCTAACATAAAAGGATCAAAAACCTGACATAAAACATGAATGTTAAGTCACTATGAATGGTAAGTCACTACTTTTGCTTTCTAAAATACTGATGAAGGCCTTAGTCAGAATAAGATCAAGACAGTACACCATTTGCACCATCACTTCTTTAACCTCCATAAAATTCTGCAGAATATGCTGTTGTGACAGCATAAAAACACCTGGGATATTACTGCCTATCACCCTATTACATGTTTGGTCAACCTGAATTAATTAAAGATGCATATTAATAGTTTCCAACTCACTGACACTAGTCATAAGTGAACTAAGGAAAAACCTTCTAAGGGCGGAGGAGGGAATGGCAGGGTTGCAGACTACTGCAAAAGAAACATTTATATCATGAAAATACCTCCATTTCTTTTGTGCTCCCCCAAAACGAAAAATATTTTAACATACATATACTCTTCTTCCACAGTTCCCAGTAAGCACTTGACCCCTGGACAAGTGTTACGACATTTTGGATGTTCACTCTATGCTATCACCTTGTGGAAAGCTGTCAGTATCCAGGTGGACTCCGAACAATGCATATTAGGTCTTTTAAAACTTCTGTGACCCATAGATAAGTACGAGCAATTTAAATTTAGAGCCAGTCCTTTAAAAGAAAAAAACTGGTATTTGTCTTTCAGTCACAGCTACAGCATTTGTTACTCTCACAACACACAGCTATGACACGGCAGTGCCCCAACAGGAGGTTTAAAAAAGTTAGACAAGATTATACTTAGTATTAGCAAGAGCAAAGAACAAAGGACAGATCAGCTTCCAGGATCAGGAATCCCAGCACCAAAACTTCTTCACTTACACAGAGATAAATGCTTATTGAAACACTCCCCTTGGAGATAACAAAACCACAAGGAAAACAAATGCATACCATGAATAAGAGTCCCTGGAGAGAGGCCCTGAGAAGTCTTACTGAGGCTGTTTAAGATGTCATCACCTGCTGCCTCAGTACAGCATCTAACAGAGTCACAGAATTGCTAGGGTTGGAAAGGACCTCTGGAGATCATCTAGTCCAAATGCCCTGCCAAGGCAGGGTCACCTGGAGCAGGTGACACAGGAACACATCCAGGTGCGTTTCGAATGTTTCCAGAGAAGTAAACTCCATGACCTCCCTGGGAAGCCTGTTCCAGTGGTCTGCCACCCTCAATGGAAAGAAGCTCTTCCTCATCTTGAGGTGGAAATTCTTGTGTTTATGGCCATTGCTCCTTGTCCTTTTGCTGGGCACCACCAAAAAGAGTTTGGCACCATCCTCTGGACACCTGCCTTTGAGACATTTACACGCACTGATGAGATCCCCTCTCAGCCTTCTCTAGACTAAAACAGCTCGTTTAGACACCTATTTACACGAATTTACTTTCAGCAGTTTAAATTAAATGAACGCGCCCAATTGTGCACTGGAGAGAGCAGCAACCATGTGCTAGCACGGTAGAGGAGAGCCGAGATAAACAACACACTAAAACATTCCTGCTACACTTGCCAGCGCTCATCTTCCATTCTGCACGACACAACAAAAAACTGCATCTTAGTTGTAAAGAGAGTAGAAAGCAGCAAAATGAAAAACCACTTTTGTACCGCTATTTCGACACACGCGAAAGCGATTCGGTCCCGTCAGGCCGGGCGCCAGCTGCTCGCTCCACAAGTGAAGAGTTTGCAGGGGGCGGGCGGGAGCGCCCGGCCGTGCCCGCCGGGCGCCGCATCCCACGGCG
>VZRQ01002060.1:1000612-1017395 GCA_013397975.1 Machaerirhynchus nigripectus
GAGGGAGCTGGGCCTGTTCAGCCTCGAGAAGATTGAGACAGGACCTCATTAATGTCTATAAGTATTGAAGGGAGTGTGCCAAGAGGATGGAGCCAGGCTCTGCTCGGTGGTGCTGAGCAACAGGACAAGAGGCAAAGGGCAGAAACTGATGCACAGGAAGTTCCACTTGAATATAGGGAAGAACTTCTTCACTGTGTTGGTGATTGAGCACTGGAACAGGTTGCCCAGAGAGACTGAGGACTTTCCCTCACTGGAGATATTCAAGAACCACCTGGACACAATCCTGTGCCGTGTGCTCTGGGAAGACCCTGCTTGAGCAGGGAGGCTGGACCAGATGTCCCACTGTGGTCCCTTTCGAGCATTTCTTATGCATGATTCTGTACCTGTAGACACACATACCCATGCACGTGGGGCTGTATAAGTGAAAGAGTCCAAAACCTTGGGAAATGGGTGCTGGAGCTGCAGCACCCACAGTGTGGAATGAGCGTGTGCTCTGCTCATGCGTCCAACTTCTTCTCTGAGGTTTTCCTTTGTACTTTTTTATCCTCTCAAATAGTATCTATTTGTAGGAAAAGTTGCACGTGTCCTTATGTGAGTAAGGACCACAAAGGTGGTGAGGGGTCTGGAGCATTTCTTATGAGGAGAGGATGAGGGAGCTTGGCCTGTTTAGTCTAGAGAAGAAAAGACTGCAAGGGGATCTCATCAATGCATGTTAATATCTCAAAGGCAGGTGTCAAGAGGATACTGCCAGACTCTTCAGTGGTGCTCAGCGACAGGATGAGAACCAATAGCCATAAACACAAGAATATCCACCTCAAGATGAGGAAGAACTTCTTTCCATTGAGGGTGGCAGACCACTGGAACAGGCTTCCCAGAGAGGTCACCTGCCGCGGGTGACCCTGCCTTGGCAGGGAGGTTGATGAGATGATCTCCAGAGGTCCTTTCCAACCCTAAGAATTTAATTCTGTGGTTCTGTAGAAGTGTGGGTGCCTCTAGCGTGCTTAATTACCATGAACTCCTGCTGGGAGCCTGGCTAGCAGCACTGCTGGAAGGTATGCAGGCATTAGACACATTTAAATGCCTGGAGCATTTGAGAGCATTAGAGCTTGTGCACCTTTATCTTCTTAAGCACCTTTTTATATAAACTAACTACACTTCTGTACACTGAATATACAGCTTAGCACTGATGAAGGGAGGAAGGGACTGCTGTGGACAAGGGGTAAAGGGGCTTTCAGGTGAAAAAAAATAGCGCAAAGTGTTTATGTCTGAGGATATGTACTCAAGAAATGCCTGCTGGACAGAGGGCCTACTTTTTTGGATGTTTCACAGATACATCTGTAACTAATAAGAGTCCAAGTAATTGAGGTAATTCCTTCAGAAAGACAGAGGATAGAAAATGTCCAAATGCACAAATTTGTATCTGACACAGAGTTTTTGTCCTTGAATGATTTTTCCTACAGATATTCTGCAGACCTGCATCAAAGGCTCATTTATTCAAATGCACGAGCTGGGATTTTTTAGTAGGATGTCTGTCACAATTTGAGTGTTCAAGCCAGTTTATATCTTAAGAAAGACGTAATGTGCAGAGAGGGTGACTTGCCAGGCCCGGTAAGGATCACTAGAGTTTCTGTTTTCATAAATCCAAGACCTGGTGTGTTTGTGAGTCAGTGTTTAGGCTGATAAATCAGAAAATTGCATACTGGTGAGACAGATTATTGGAATACAGAACTGGATGATCAGCTATGTAAACATTTAGCTAGAATGAGCTATCTTATGATCATCATTTTAATTTTTATATCTCAATCTGTAGGATATGTCTAGATCTCAAGCCTGCACAAGTAAACATGCCCTAGATTTTATATAAATAATAGATGATTATTTTCTAAAATTAAATAATTTGTTATTTTCAGAGCTCTCAGGTGCTTTAAATTCTGACAATTCTGACCAAAATAAAAATACTTTAATCTAGAGATTTTAATGGTTGCTTGAATGTAAAATGGGATAATTTAACTGTGTTGGCATAATTTAACCATGTTTGTTATCCATAAATATTTCCAATGTATATTACGCATTTTGCTGGAATAGAAACAGTGTTCCAAGCCTGAAAAAACTCTGAATGACACCTGTATAGGTAGAGATTTGTAGGAAAAATGGGTAAATGACAGTTTACTTAAGGAAACCACAAAGGATACCCAAAAAATGAGGTTATGACAATCATCAGAGCTTCTTTTCAGCTAAACACATTCAGCTAAAGAAAGAAAAAGAAAGTGACAATTCTGTGTATAAAAACAGGAGGAAAAATATGGAAGCTGATAAGCAGAAATGGTAAATTACAGTTGTGAAACAATGAGAATGACTAATAGTAGCTAAATATAGGAATGAAAAATCTTGGATCTTTGCCTAAAGGGCAAGGGGAATAAATTTTTTAAAACATCAGGATCAAGAAAGAAAAAAATCTAGACAATGGCCTGGTTTGCCTGCTACTTTGAAATACACAACTTTCAGTAACAATGCCAATGCATAAAAGCATTTATTTTTTAACAGAAACCTGGATAATGCAGTAATACTTCATGGATATAATTGCAAATGTTTTCTTCAATCAGTACTTAGTAAGGATGCTAAATAACGACCGGTAAAGGTTAAAACATTTAAACTTTCAAGACCAACTAAGTCATGGCACAGAATTTTATGGGATTCTAAATCATTCATGGTAATAATCGACCTGTGTTTATTCCAGAAATGAAGAAGAGAAACTGATTTGGTGTCCATTAGGAATGTAAAGCAAAGGGGGTTTGGAGCTGAAATAACATGACAAGAATCTTTGGCAAAATCATGAAAGTCAAAAGTAAGAATCGTATGTAGGAATTAGAGAATTATTGAGTTTCTAATATCAACATGATTTGCTGAAATTTAGGCCTGTTGCTTAAGGGGATTAGTATTTCACCTGGGAAGGGTTACTGCATGGTTATGAGTTTTTATGAAGACATTATGGTATATTCTATTGAATGCTAAAATTCTGTTCAAAAATATTTTTATACAAAACTTGCAACATAGCTTTATCTGAACAACAACAACAAAAAAATAGATGCAGCTATAAATATTTATAGGGAGAAAAGGCATCTAAGTACAAAGAATATTTTAAAGTCGAATTACAGAGCTGTTATAGTGTGGTTATGAAGAACTCAAAAAGATTCATACTTATGGTACAAACTTTGGATTTAAAAGTGAAGGAATATTAAGAAGTAATGATGTTATTTATGGCATTCATCAAACTTTTACTGAAATTGCGTTATTGCATTTTTACACAGATAACTGACAAACTGGAAAAGCCAGGAAAATCTGCCTTGCAGTGAGAGACTGAAGAAGCATCTGTCTAGCTTATACAAAACCTTGATCATAATGTGCTGGGATTTGCAAGAGAATATCAAATAGTAAAAGTCTCTTTAATCTGTCAGCTAAGATGACAGTGAGAACCAATAAATGGCAGGTGAAATTATACTCATTTAGAGTAACATCCTTCTCTTTTAGCCACATGAGGAGTTATTTGGTATTATCCCTAAGGACCCACTAAGCTCTGTTTCCCAATTTCTAAATGAAGATTCAATAGTTTTTCTAAATCCTGTGATCTAAGTCATCCCTCAAGTTATGGACTCAAAGCAAAGCTCACATTATAAAATTTCTTGGCTTTTGTTGCTGTGGAGGTCAAGATCATCATAACCTTCCTGGCCTGAAAATCCTTTCAGTTAGGGGAAGAGCTGTTGAGCCAAAGGCCACTGAAAGTACTGATCTCTTCACTCTTGCGACCAGTGACAGGACTTGAGGAAGCAGCATGAAGCTGAGTCAGGGGAAGTTTAGATTGGCTATCAGGGAAAAGGTTTTCCACCCACAGGGTGGTTGGTCACTGGAACAGGCTCCCCAGGGAAGTGGTCACAGCACCAAGTCTGTCTGAGTTCAAGAAGTGTTTGGACAAAGCTCTCAGGCACGTGGTGCGATTCTTGGGGTGTCCTGTGCAGGGCCAGGAGTTGGACTTGATGGTCCTTGTGGGTCCCTTGCTACTCAGATTATTCTATTATATGGCCAGAGTAGGTGCTAAAAGATCAGAGGAAGCAAGGGTGTACGCACTAAATATTAGCTAAGCAGACAGTCTGGAGGTTTTACAAATAATAAACAACTTAAAAATGGATCTTAAAATTCAGGGAAGATGTGTGATTTTTTTTTTGGTTCTTTTTTTTTGGTGGTCTGAAAGGCAGAAGCATAAAAAGCTACATTTTGATAGCATTTTAGTAGTAATTTAAAATGAGTTACTAGTTCTCTATACTTGTAAAAGTTAAAGTAAAGCAATCCTGCTGGCAGATAGCTTTTTTAGCATCTTCAAACATACTAACCCATTCAATGATGTGCTGGAGTAGGTTCATTTCAGCTCCTTTTTAAAATTCTCCCAAAGCCTGAAAAGAATAATGGAGTGGTTTTGCTGAATCTGGCTAAGGCTGACTTTGTCCCAGATACAGCTAATCTACCCTTCCAAATATTATACAAGCAGTCCACACAGATATTTCTGAATAGCAGCATTTAGTTTTTCCTCACTGCCCCCAGTGGAACATAAGAGCGTGCCAGAGTTTATGTACAGAAAGGTACAAGCATTTAAAAATTACTTTGATTATACAACACTGATCTCTTCTTCCCCATGAAATCCATAATATGCCTTTTTAAGATAACACCATTTTGATATCAGACGGTGTCCCCAGGTCTACAAAGTTCATCCTAACTTCAAATACCTGAAAACATCTCCTTAGTGTAAGGTAGAATAAATATGTATTTCCACTGAGCAGATATACTGTAATTTACTTTGAGATTGTTTCCTTTGATTATATTAGTGAAGAAGAGCACATACACGTTTCTGCTGCTCATAAATGGAAATGCAAAAATTATTCTGGTTTATTCCTTACCTGGAAATCTGGCTTTATCATGAGGTGAAAGGAAGGAGCATTTAGTGGAAGTTTCTCTGTGATTTCCAGCATGTTACTGCTCATCAAACTACATCCATTGCCTGCTTTGCAGAATGATGTAATTAGTTTCAGTGTAACTCTGTGTTTTAGGCTTAGTTCCTGTAACCCTGCCAATAGAAACTTGAGGAAGGACCAAGTAAATATTCCATGATCTTTCTACCCATTCATGTGCAATTTTAAAAGCTCATTTTTCCAGTTTTATTTCTCATGTTCAGCAGAGGTATTACAGAATTAATATAAGCAAACTAAATCTTTCTCTGCACTGATGCATGGCATAAATGTAGCTTCTTTTTTTCTTGAAAGCAGAGGTGATGTTACCTCCCATGACCTGGCTGAACTCCAACCAGGGTAACTGTAGTTCTATGTAAATGAATTCCTCTGCAAGTTCAGGAGGATACAAAATAATTCACTTTCTGTCTTTCCTACTGACTCATAAGACAATTCTGACGCTTCTTTCAGTTTATCAGTCAATCAGTTTCATTCAGGCTTCTGGCATAATATTCCTTCTTCAGCGTTAGTTATAGGAATCTACCCATGAGTATTGCTAACATGTTTTGGAGAGTTAGTCATGCAGTATGAACCGAGTTCCACATAATTTTTTTCTATTTTCAATGGAGTACGACAACTGTGTGATTTTAAATCTGATAGAAAATTGATGCAGGACTTCTGAGTGGCTGCTCTGTTTACTTTGGTTTGTCTAAACACAGTTTAGATAGTTTTGGTTGGACCAAGTTAATGAAGGCTACACTTAACAAAATTAAAAATAGATACATAATGTTTTGTACCAATAAACTTATATTTTTAAATTATTTAGAGTTTAATTTTTACAATTTTAAATGTTTATTTACCTTCACAGCTTTCCCTGAACTGTTGTTTAGGAATGCTGTGTGCTTTTAGGAGATGTTTCATGTCATGCCATGACCACCAGCAGATGCTTAAGAGCATACCATGGGATACATCTTTCTTTTATCATCAGCATAAGGATTGTTGAAACCTTTAGAAGAGGATTTCTCTTCTCAGTAGGGATGGAGATTTCCAGCTAAGCCAGACCATATGCTGATTCTCGGATTTCTTATCTGTAATCAGTCTTTGATGTTGTCAAAGATGTTTCCATTAAAACTGCAGAATGATTCTGGTATTTCATCAGTTTTCATGTGCAATATTTACTATTATGAGACTACATCCCTTACTACACAAATCAGTAATACATTTCTTGCATTGTTAATGTTTGTGATTCCCCACCCGCTTTAAACTAAGAACAGCACAGGGGAGATGGCTGATAACCTCTTAACACATAAAAGTCCTGACAAGGTCTCCTGCAGACACTGTAATTCCAAGTAGTCTGTACAACCACAAATCCTCCATTATTCACTTGTCTGCTCATTCCCTTACGTCAACATAGCTCACATTTCTTAGGAGTAGGTAGCTTCTTCATACTTGAAGAATTTGGATAAGTGCTCCGTGTTTCAGGGTCCGTTTAGACAAAGTTCCAAGACATGATCTGAGAAATAAATAGTAGGACATGATCTGTGTTCATCAAAGAGATTGAGCAGTGATTGTTTACACTATAGGCGAGTCCTAAAGCTCACAGTTCTTACCTCCATGGCAGAGGAACTGATGCAGCAGAGATCTTTGCTGGCACCAGGGA
Source organism: Machaerirhynchus nigripectus (assembly GCA_013397975.1). Taxonomy (NCBI): domain Eukaryota; kingdom Metazoa; phylum Chordata; class Aves; order Passeriformes; family Dicruridae; genus Machaerirhynchus; species Machaerirhynchus nigripectus. The sequence continues at coordinate 1,007,267 of VZRQ01002060.1, forward strand.
ACAGTTTTCACCATGTGCTGTTCACAAGAAAAGGAAAACGGATTTTTTTGTATATTGCATGCTTGTCCAGTATCTGTTCAAGTAGTGTGTTTAGGAGCTTGTTCTCTGGTATAAATATATACTCTAAAATGCTAGGCTTTGGTTCCTGTGCTTTCTTCCTTGCCAATTCTTCTGGCTGTTATTTGTAATAAACATGGTCACGGTAAGAAACACTGTCATAAATAAATGCAGTATACTGTCATAAAATAAAATTATTGTAGAATATTTTATTGTAAAGATTTATATTTTAATACAACATACTGCTATTAAAAATAACTGCACAATTGCTAATTTCTACTGGCTAAGGGTTTGGTTTGGCAGATTTTGAAACTGCTTGCTAACTGCTTGCTGTGGTTGACTTACCTAAAGTAACTCAGTGGAAGCAGTTTTTAAACTTTTTAAAGCAACTTTTAAATAGCTGCAGGGCAATCTTAAAACAAAATTAAACAAAACAAAGCCAAGCAAACCCAAAAAACAGTGCATGTCCAAAACCAAAAGAAAATATTTAAAGGGTTTGAAAGTTTCCTGTCCCTTTATAATTTTTGCATATTTGTAGCCTATGATGGTATACCACAACAATAAGCCTTATTCACATGGGGAACCACAATGACACTACTAGAAATAATCACATGAGGAACAGCTGCAAGAATGAATTTGTGGATGTGGTGTAAATTAGAAAATTGTAAAATGGAATGCTGGAATTATCATGACTAGTACAGAACAGAAGGGGAAAAGTCAGACATCTTTCTAAGAAATATAAATACTAAAAAAGTTAAATACTTCATCATCAATTCTGGTCTATATGACAGACTGAATTTATAACTTGGTGAAATACTACCTAAGAGCAACATCTCCTAATCAAGACAGTAATTCAAATCATTAGTTGAAACCTTTCAAATGTGACTGATGATCAATGTGACTTAGGATAAAACGCAGATTTCTTAGAAGGACAGTTTAAATTTGTTAGGTTGTTAAGCACATTGGTCTTGGAGGAGGATCCCTGTGACTCAATCAGATTACACTGTCTCCTATTTTCCTATGAAACATGATGAATGGAAGCTCATGAGCATTTGTCGGCCTTCCTTTGCAAGGACAAAGGAAAAAGGTCATTTTAGGTTTGATTTCCTAGATTTTCTTGGTGTACTGTTTAGTATGTATTTATGTTGTTTCAAAAAAAGCAAACAAACAGACAAACAGAAAAGAAATTTGCATTCAAAACTGGTCCTGCTTGCTCTATAGGATTTACATCACTTGGCTGTTACTCCTCTGTCCCCCAAAAACTACCAAATAGGCCTTGCATTTAATTTTAATTGCATGTGCGATCAAAAGTAGTTGTCAACAAAATGATTGGGTTATTGTCTATTTGAAAGCTACAGCTGCCTTGTTATGTGTAGTAGTAGCTGTAGCAACCATAAAATCTAAGAGCCTTCCAGAAGCCTATTAAGCAATGTGAGTAATACATTTTTGTTTGGGTTTGGTTTGCTGTTTTTTTAACTCACGGAAAAATGTGCGTCTGCTGGAATGTTTTGGCTGCTTTTTAATAATTCATATTCCATCCATTCATCCACCAATATACTATGTTTTTTTCTTCTGTTAGACAAGAGAAATTCACGGAAAGAAGCATTCAAAGCCTGTGGTGTAGGGTGGGGAAGTAATTGCAGGAGATCCCTGGAAGTCTCTGTCTCCTCCCTCGGAAGTCTTCTTTGTAGAGAAGTCTCACGTGTCCGAGGATGGAGCAGCCAAACCCAGATTTATTTTGGAGCCATGATGTCCTTAGGTTCTCTCCTAAACACTTTGCAGCTGTCCTCTAAACTGATAAATCCTTCAGGAGTTAACATGGCTTATATTCAAAATACAAAAGCAGCTGTAAGGAGACACAGGGCCACAGATTTACTGGCACGTTCCAGGGGCTGCAGCAGTGATAAATTGTCTGTAAAACTCACATTTGTGATGCAAGCAACCATATAAACAAATACGCTATTTTTATATTTTATGTATATAATAAGTAAGCAAACATAAAGCTTTGTGTTTGTCATTTCTTCTGACACAGATTTTGTTTCCATTTCTCAGCATTGTTGCTCAATCCTGTAACAGTGAGTAAAATTCCACTAAATAAATATGCTCCTGTTTTCAACAAGCTTTGCATTTATTTTCAGAAAAACCGCTAGTGTGTTGGGCAGTGTCTTCAGCCCTTATCATCTCTCAGATCTATGTTCAGATAACAGACAGAGAGGATCAAACAAACTGTCCTCTGTCCCTGTGGCTCAGTCAGCATTCCAGCCCTGTCCTTTCTCACTTTCTCACTTTCTCAGGGTCATCTCCTTGCATCTTAATTTAAAGAAAAGAGGTCATGTAAGTTTGCAGAGCACAGATCTGTTTGGGATACCATCTGTCCTGCAGCATCATCCCTAGATTCCTTGTTTGCTGAGACTTATTAAATCATGCCTCACTTTCTTTAGATTTTCTATTATGCTCTACTTATCTCCACTCATAGTTTTTAATTGTCTAAAATATAATTTTAAGAAAAATCCCTTTCAACTGAATTCTTACATTATCTTCTTTTCTTCTCTTCCTTTAGTTTATGAAATGTATTTCAGTTCCCCTCCCTAGAACAAATGCTATTTTTATTGTTCTTATCACTGTCTCTCCTGCTTACATTCTTTTTTGTATTACTGGCCATGTAATTAGGAAGCCTGGAAAGGAGTACAAAATATATTTTCACCTGTTTCAAGAACTGGACATGTTCATAATAAATTTAAAAGAGAAGGTGCCATAACCTGAAATGATTGTTGGAAAATGCTGCTTTAGATAGATAATCCACTATGAGGTGAAAGACCAAAGAACAAACAGTTAGAGGTTGAGATCAGATAGAGGAAAAGAAAAAAAAAGGAAGGGAAAAAAAAAAGAGCAAAAAAACCCCAGTCACAAATATACCCAAACAATGTAGCAGAAAAGGAAAAGAAACAAAGTATTTAAGCTAGCTTTAGGACTAAGCATAAGGGGAATGGTGTAAAGGAAATTCTGACTTCCAGTTAACAATCCTGCTGCTGCAGTTTTAACTTCTTGTAATTGTAACCTAAGAGTTTCCTGGAAGCTGCTAGCACGGAAGCACATTCAGCCTACTGAAAGGCAAGTTTTGCAAGCCAAACATTCTACTTGCTGTTAAAATGAACTTGAAATCTGAATTCAGTCCATTTTTTAAAGTGTATCACAATGGGTATTATAAAGCTGCAGTGAATCAAGGTAAATGGTTACAGTACTACTGCCCTGTGTCACCTCTGCTTGGAAAATTAACTCTTCCCTTGTCTGCAAGTCTATATTGGTTTAGACTGGAAAGAGTGAGTAACTGATTTCAAGAGCAGAATGAAACTGTGCCTTTCCACACAGGAGAATATTTTGTTCCAGCAGCCAGAGGAGCTCCCTGAGCATGGGTGTGAGCACCGCTCCAGGGCAGCCCCTCAGTATCATTGCCCCAGCAATAAACAGCCCCTAGCTGCCACCACAGCATGTCATTCCCAGACAGCTCTCCAGTCCCTGTAGCCTTTCCATAGGCTGAGTTTCCCTTAAGCCATACCTTGTGTCATCTCCAGGTGTGGCAAAGCCAGTGTAAACTCCAGTGTGGAAAAGTCAGTTAGGTCTGCAGCACCCCATGGAAGAGGCACTGCGTTGTGCCAGACAGGGCGTATCGGTGAAAAAATGTTAAGGAGAAACTATTCTGGTGGTTGGACAGTGCAAAGTCTGAACTTCAGATACTGGCTTCTACCACAGCCTAGGTGAGCTGTCTTCACACAAATGGGTAATAAAGCCTGTTAAACCTGTGATTTTTATAATCGTAGAACTATTTTTCAGGTGGCAAATAGTTGGCAGAATGCCCTTGTCATGCCCCATCAGAGTACCCTGAGAGCAGCACTGGCAGAGACCATCTTGACTATGGCAATAGCCAGGTGTATGCTAGAAGGGATGTGAGCTTGTTCGGGTTTATGCTGAGTCCTGGAGAGATACATCTGCAGTCTTGAGGAACCTGCACATTTCCAGTAACCTTGGGATCCCACCAGAGGCTCTGCATGTGACTTCCATGTGGTGAAGGTCTAAGCAGATCAAATGGCTCAGTTACATTTCAAAACAACATTGATATTGGGGTACGTACACCTCTGCACCTAAATAGTTGCCTAAACCCCACTATATAGATAAGGGACAGCAACAAGTACCTCTGGAGGGCAGTTTGTTCCATCTACTTCAGCCGTCTATCTTAGAGTGAGACAAGCTGCTCGCTGGAGGTGTCCCTTTCTGACCATCATTGCTAAAGGAAGCACAATGCAACTGGTATGGATATGGATATCCATCTTTTAGATACCTAACTTTCCTCCCCTCTGCTCTGCTATGTGAGATTCCCTCCCAAGCTGTAGCCTGAGGAGGACAAAAGTGTGAAACTGGAACTTTGACAGGGATGCTGATAGGATATGCTTGCACCATACAATCAGAATGAATTTTAAAATCACAGGGTGGCTCCTCTGACAAAGTTGTGTCAAGGAAGTCAGCACAGTGCATGTAACCCGTGCTCCTTACAAAACAAACATAAGATTGTGATCTGAACTCCTCCTGAGTAGTAATTTCCTTTGGCACTTCAAATTGGTTTTTTCTGTACTTTTCATTTGGAGATGCGCAATGGAATAAATTTGCTTCTGTTTTATACTCAGAAATACACATGAACAACACACCCTTGCCATGTCGTGCTTGGGAGTCCTTAGATCAGGCCTGGATTTCATACACTTTTAAAAAGGAAGGGGGAAAAAAAAAAGGCAGAGAAGTTACTCAAGGTAGTATTTGCATTAATAGAATTATGTGGATTGTTTAAATATTTTGTACAGTTTAATAACATTAGGCTCTGAAGTATTTTACATGTACTTCAATTATTTGACTGGTAAAATGAAACAGGACTTCACATAATACAGTTTGTTGTCGATAAGCTTTCAACAGAAGTGTCAAAGAATGACTTACCTGTAGTCATAACTAGTTCTGATTCTAATAAATACATAAAAAATTTAACAGGACTTCAACTTACAGATTTACCATAACATGTAAAAATAAACTCCTGTAAGTTATTACATAAATTAATAAAAGATCACATAATGTTCAATGACATCTAGCAAAATCAGCGATCTGATTACTGTTAAAGTCTAGCTTAAGCAGGTTTCCAGCTTTACTTGTCATAAAAAGCATTGTGTTTCTGAAAAGCCCCCTTGAAATGAAAATATTTGTTGGGAAATATGGTAACAATCCTAAAAACTGCAAAGTTTTGGTGTTAGAATTGCTAGCAGAATCAGACTTAATAGTGTATCTGTAAATATAAAATAAGTTAGCTGTTCAAACACTCTCTCACCTACTGATGATGTGCTGTAGGCGTCTATAAATATAAAAAGATATGCAAAATGTATGTTCTATTTAATTTCTCTAGGCATCAAAAGCATAATGATTTTGTTAAAAGAATCATTTTCCATAGCCGGGTTGGTTGACATACAGTGGATGCTGACACAAAATTTCAGGGGACATGTGCTGTGGTAAGAACAAGTACTATTCGTACTGGAAAACTAGTTAAGCATAAACTGGTGTAGAAGTCAAATTAAATGTATGCTTAATTCTGTGAAGATAATTTCTTTCAGGCTGACCAAGCCTTTGCTTATGCCCTTATATCTAGCTTTAATGATGCTTTTCTAACCTTGCCCTTCTTGGTGACATCCTTCCTTTTCAAGGTCTTCATTACCCTTAATGTACTTTTTCCCTCCTCATTGATTCAGCTGCTCTTAGGGTTGCCATAAGTGTGGCAGTTCAATTACTTTATTCCTGCCAACCATTTCCTTTTCTCATTAAAGCTGAACATGCAGCTTTGAGAAGCAGCTGTTGCAGCACACTCTATGTAAGATGGCACTCAGAGGTATGAATGAAGTAGCTGACAATGATGATAGTCCTTGTGAAAGCTCTGCTTTGATGCTTGAAAGGCTGCAATGGTCTCCTGTTTGTCACTACTTGTATATTGGCTTGTTGCAATCGGATCTTTAAAGTGCTATGGGGTCTGGATCCTCTCGTTTGCAATGCCACTTCCGTCCCAGTGACAGCTGAGACAATCACATCTGCTTTGGTTAGCAGCTCTGATATTAGTAGGTGACTAAAATAGTAAAAATAGAAAAGAAAAAAAAAAAGCAAGAAAGGCCACCTCCAGTCAGGTGTCAGGTCCTTGACTCTGTCAGCAGTTGATACAACAGATTCCAAGGATATGTCAAAGAAATGAAAATAAGTGTGTTTTAAAATGTTTGCTGTCATACTTACATAGCATGAGTTTAGACAGGGCTTCATGGGACAAACAGTTTTCTTTCAGGCAGCACTAGGACAGAAGCCAGGGCTGGTCACATCCACATCCAGACATGGTCAGAAAAAAATTCCAAAGGAGTTATTTTGCTTTTCTTGCAATAACTGTGGGTCTTTGAAAAGCTTTCCACAGATTCCATTCTTGGGGTGCACATGAACTTGTGGCTGCCTTGTAGGATGTGTGGATTGTCTACACAGCATGAATGAAGACTGAGCTTGGTTAACTGAGTGCCTTGGGATGGAGAGCCAGTCTGGGTGGCTACAGGGAGTGGCACTGCAGTGCCTGCACTGGTCACATACACGGTTGGCTGAATGCAGTATTGCAGGTGTGACTTGTGCACTTTATCCACTTAGGTGCAGAAGCTGCTTCCTGACAGTCCCCAAGAATTGCCAGCTGCTATGAAATACAGGAAATGCCCCATCTTGCACAGAGCAGTGCCAGAGATCCTGTAAAGTCTGCAGCAATCCCAGCCCTGGCTGATTAGTATCACTGAGGGCTTGGGCATGCCACTGTTACTGTAGTCTCACCAACCTTGATAAAAGCACCATTCTTATGGCAGGTTTTTTATGCATCTCCTTCTTGCTAGAGTTAATCCTGTGGTTTTACCATTTTTGGATTCAGTCCCTGGATATCAGCCCTTTTGCCCACCCCCAGCTTTGCAGATGCTTGCAAAGCCACCTGCAGCAAGTCAGTAAATTCCTTTCAGGAATCTGTGGTCAGTCTTACCAAGGTTACTGAACATTTCAACTAGCCCAGCTCCCAATTCACCTAGAGAGAGAGTGAACAGAAAAAATCAGTAGACACACCATTAGTCTCTTGCTTAAAGCATTTCAGTGTTGCAGTCCTTGTGTGGAGAGGGACTTTGGACTTGCTACAACCATCCTATAGTCCTGGCTGAGTGGCTGCCAGGCCACTCTCCTGAAGGTAGTGCATCCCTCTTATTGATGACCAGCTAGCCAGAGTGGGAACAGATTTTTTTCCCTTGCCAGCCTTTAACTGCTAGAGATATTCCCAAGTACCAGTGGCCTTTGGCATCACACTGGCTCACACACCTGAGTGCAAATATCCCATTTGTTCTCCAAACAATGCTTCCTTCTTTCCTCCCTTGCTTTGCTCACTCATTCATTCCCCTGGCACGCTGTACAGCACAAAGCATTCCTGTGAGCCAGTAGGGCTGCTGTCATCCCTCAGAGCTTGCTGTGAGCAACCTGCTACTGCTGGCAAGCTCTTGCAGAGTGATGTAATCCTGGGCAGAACTTACGCCACCATCCTGATGCCAGATATTGTGTTGGCTCATGTTGTTTGTTACAATGTGCATGGCTCCTTAATTTTTTTGTTCCCCAAAGGATTTGAAATTAGATCCATGCTTGTCTTGCTCGTTCTCTTTTTTTTTGTTGGAGAGCTCTGAAATCTCTGTGTCTGGCATCTGTGGAAGGCTCTTATCCTTCCTCTTGTATGTTCCAGCTGGGCTAGGTAATTTCCTCTGTTCCACAAATTCTAGTTGTTTTGTTAACATTTAACCCAAGTCTTTCAGCTTTCCAGTCTTATGTTCCTGATCCAAATAGCCTTGCTTCATCTGAGTCAACTGTTCAAACCAGCCTGAGATCAGTCAACCTTCTCCTGTCTTTTACCCTCTTTACCTACCTTCTGATGAAAACAGTTTTTTTAAATGCTTAACTCGTACATTTTCACATTCTGTAATACCCTTTCATGATTCATCCCCCTGGTTTCATGGAACAGTATCAAAGGTACAAAGTGCTTCAGCTCCTTGCCAGAAACAAAGCCAGGACCTGGCTGGTTTCCATTTTGCTGCAGCTGTAGTATTGTTATAGTCATTATCTTTCAAGTACCTGGGTGAGATAAATTTTTTAACAAGGCAAAATACCTTTCATTAGCCTGAGTTTTTACAGACACCTCTCTGATTTGTCCTCCCAGATGAAGGTCAAAAGTGTCCCTGCTTATCCTCTACATTTCCTGACATTTTCAGCATTCAGGGACCAATATGCAGCTTCTCTGTCCTGCTCGGACATTTTCTTGGTTTCTTCTCTTCACTATAGTGTTTGTTTGCTCAGTGATGACTCAGAAAAGAAAACTATGAAAGAAGTCAACCTATTTGTTCCCCAGCCTTCTAAAGGTGCAGTTATCTACCCCAACAGGAAATTCAAGACTTCTTTGTGAATGGATGTTACAGAGTTAGAGCAACACGAGAAGCCACAGTGCCATGGTCTGGCATGTATGCAAGGTGACTTGGCCTAAATAAATTAGACTAATTGAGTGGAAGTAAAAATCTTCCCTGAATTAAATACACTGAAAAGAGAAAGCATTTACAGACTGTGGTGCGAGGAACCTGAAAAGGTGTTTCTCCTCCTCCTGTGCCCTAAAACCTGTGCAACTGACTCCTGCAAGGAGCTTGCGCAGGAAACCCCTCACCAGGTTCATAGTAAACCCTAACAGGTGATTTGTTCAGACTCAAAGTGTTACTAAATGAGACAATATAAACAGTATTACAGCTTGGTAGTTGCTTTGTAACATGGGAAAACACAGATGTTCCATCTGTGTAAGATACCTGACACACAGCAGGGTCTGAATATTGAGGAATGCTGTAGAAATGACTGGAATCTCCCTCATCTGTCGAAATGCATGTGGATTGGGATCAGCAAAGCTCACTGAAGCAGATGTGTGCATTTCAGGATTTTACATCTACTCTTTGACTGCAAGGTTACAGTGCTGACTCAACCTCCAGTTTACTTCCCCTCGGATTTCCCCATCTTCGGATTTTGTTTCCTCTGTCTATTGTAGGAGTGAAATGTTACAAAACAGGCATTGAGATCCCTTTATAAACATCGCTTTTGAGTAAAATTCTGGATTAACGTAGAGTTATAAAATTAGATTTATTGGTTATTAATTGGCAATAACTGAGACCTGAAACTTTTTTTTTTTGATGATGCACACATATTTCTTGTTCATGGTTGAAAGACATATAAAATTTTGATTCTGTGCTCTTGACAATTCTTTGGCAGCACTCTCTTCAGGGTCATGTACCTTACCATAAATATCCTTTTCTTGCAATCTACTTCATGATCCATTACTTTAGGGTAACAAAAATCAGAATTGTTTAACTTTCAAGGAGTAACCACTGGAGAAGTTATGAGTTTCTATTTCCTCACTTCTGGATGAGATATGGAGAATGGGGCAAGAAAATTTGGAGCAGCTCCTTTAATATGGAGCAGCCTGGAGAAGAAGGACTTGGGGGTACTGATGGATGAGAATCTCAACATGGGCAATGTGGGCTTGTAGCCCAGTAGGCCAACCATATTCTGGGCTACATCAAAATCAGCATGGCCAGCAGAGTGAGGGAGGTGATTCTAACCCTCTACTCTGCTCTGGTGAGATCCCAGTTGGAATGCTGAATCCGGCCCTGGGTCCCTGTCTTGGGGCGATTTTATAATACTGTATTCCCTTATCGTCTTCTTATTGCCCAGAGATGGGTCCTGCAGCTGTAAGCTGGGTCCGAGGGAAAGGGGGGGAAGCCGGGTGAATTCTTCAGCGCGGTTTGTGTTCAAGGACTCACACACTCTCCCCCGCGTTCTCTCCGCTGCAGAGCCGAGGGAGCACCTTCCTGCTTTTAGCCAGCCTGTTAGCTGAGGCAACAAATTTTCCCATACCGGCATACCTGCATACCAAAATCCTCCGTAACTTCTTCTTCTTCTGGAACTGCTCGGCCGA
>VZRQ01002060.1:1019529-1033346 GCA_013397975.1 Machaerirhynchus nigripectus
AAATCCACCAGCTTTCTCTGCATCGAGGAGGTTTATTATCTGATATTACTAATTTTTTCTGTGCCTGCCAGCACTCTGCTTATTAAACAAATAGTTTTTTCACTTTCATCCGAGGAAATTCCTTTCGTATAGGTGGGGAGGGAGTGCTGAAACCTGTCTTCTGGGGAGGAGACGTTCCTTCCAGAGAGTTTCCCCCTGACTTGTCTCAAACCGAGACAGTCCCCAAGATAAGAAAAGTGTTGGAGCAAGCACAGAAGAGTACTACACAAGCAGTCATATGGCTGAAGCATCTCTTCTATGAAGACAGGCTGAGAGAGTTGGGGCTGTTGAGCCTGGAGGAAAAAGGCTCTGGGGAGACCATGTAGTGGCCTTCCAGTACCTAAAAGAGGGAACAAGAGAGCCAGAGAGGGACTTTTTACAAGGGCCTGTAGTTATAGGACAAAGGTGAATGNCAGTACCTAAAAGAGGGTACAAGAGAGCCAGAGAGGGACTTTTTACAAGGGCCTGTAGTTATAGGACAAAGGTGAATGGCTTTAAACTGAAGCAGGGTAGATGTAGATTAGATTTGAGAATGCAATTATTCTCTCTGAGGCTGGGGAGGCACTGGAACAGGTTGCCCAGAGAAGCTGTGGATGCCCCATCCTTGGGAGTATTCAAGGTCAGACTGGATAGAACTCTGAGCAACGAGGTCCAGCAAAAGTTGTCCTGCTCTCATCAGGAGGTTGTAACTTGATGATCTTTAAGGTCACTTCCAACCTGAACTATTCTATGATTCTAATATTCACAAGTACCAAAATCCCACTTGGAGGGTTTCAGCTGCTTTGTCTATTCTATTAGTAAATCCTTATGTGACTGTCACTGAGTGGCAACCTTTTGGGGAAGGAGAGGCAGGGCAACTTGCCTGTGGACAAGTCATGGGTGGAATGAGGATTGTGACACAGGGTTTCCTGCCTCCCAAATCGCTTCTGGTTCTTCTGGATCAGGCTGCCTCCCAAGCAGGTAATTACATGCATATCAGTCATACCTCTTATAATTTTCTTATCTTTATTTATGAGCTGTGATTCTCCTACTTAACTCAGTTGTACTTCACTGCACTAATTAGCTGTGCTTAACAAAACAACTTAAAGAAGTATTTAGTTAGGGTGTTCATGAAGTCAGTTCCAAGAAAGGTAACTAAGCTTCTAACAAGGCTAGACAAAAAAAAACAAACCCCAAAGCCCAATTACAATATATTTAAAAGTGCTTACTTCTCTGCCAATCAAAGGTGGCAAAGCCACTTAATCACCCACAACTATGAGGGTGAACTAGTTGCAAGGAAAATTATAGCTGCACATTTTATTTGTTTTCAGGAAAGAGATTTGCATGCTTAAACAAAATGAACTTTAAGACAGTTAAAAAAAAAACTTACACATTTTGTGAGGTTTTTGTATAAAGTGATAAAGAGGAAGCTGTATCTTTTCTCAGTTTTGGAGGTGGAAGAAGGCAAATCTTCAACTGCAATAAACTGTTTTGTTTCAAGGGAATGAATGGATAGAGCTAGATTGTTTTAATCCATCAAATGATCTACATCAAATACATGAGACTTTCAATTCTGAAATTCATTTTGACAGGTGAGGAGAAAATAGCAGTTTTGAAAGCAATCCTGCTTACACTTTAAGGAAACTTATAGATTTGTTGTTTTGTTTCATTTTCCATGTCATTAAACAATTCTGCTCTCTGTTCCAGTTATTTTATCCTGTGGGCCTGGTGGGTTTGTTTTAAAAGTACCTCATCCTTTTGATATTTTATCCAAACTGCATTGCTTCACAGAATCACAGAAAAAATTACAGAATATTCTGAGTTGGAAAGGATCCAGAAGGATCCTTGAGTTCAGCTCTTAAGTGAATGACCCCTATGGGGATCTTAATTGTTTCTGAAGAGTTCTTGCCTCTCTATCTCCATTTAAGAAGGGGCACATAGCAAGCAGGATGTCAGCTGTGCAGACCAAGACAATGGCTAGATGATATTGCCCAGCATACCTAGAGAAGTGAACATAAAGTCTGAGCACAGAGTTTCTGCATACTTTAGGCTAGTTTGAATGTACACAGCCATGATTCATTTCTCAAAATTAATCACTTTCTGATCTGCTGTTTCTGACTCCTTCTGATTTCCCTATAGAATAGCTGTGTCAGTTAACTGTGTTTTAACATCACTATCAGTTTGCCCAAGAATTTAAAGAGAACAAAACAGGACCATCGCTCTATCCTTTGCATAGCTGGTCTGAGTGAGAGAGCATTGCTACTTTTACATAGTAAGAGTAATAACACTTTATAATTATTATTTTTGGTACAATCGTTTCCATAGGCGAAGTAGGGCGGAGGTGACCCTACAAAATACTGCTAATTGTGTTTTCCAAAACACATGAGTAAGCCTCCACAGATAATAAGGTGCCTTCTATTAATTTTGGTGTTTTCTTTCTGAATCTCTGGGGCAAAGTTGCATCACATTTTTCAAACCTTTCTTTGCAATGTCAAGGCCTCAAAGCTTTTCCTTTGGAAAAATAAAAGCAGGGATTCTCTGAAAATATCTGGATTTCAGATAAAAGAAGACCACATAAGGTACTAAATCTTATAATAAAATTACAGAATGCTGTAATACATCTGGGCTGCTTTTCTATTTTGCTGTGCCTACAGTATTAAGGTAGAATGGCAAAGGTAGGTACTGAAACACACACTGCGACCAGCTTGTTCATACATGTTCTCCAGACAAATATTTCTGTGCTCCAGGGCTGTCAGTTGTGATGAGCCAAATATATAAATGTGCGTGTATATATATATATATACACACACACAGACATATAAAAACAAAATCTGAAATCACATTAACATGAGAGGAGATCAAACCTTTACCTCTGCTTAATTTTTGAGTACTTGTTTACTCAAAGAACAGCCAAAACTGAAAAGGAATTAAATACAATCAGCACATAACCTAGTCATGGGGTTTACAGACAAGGAGAAATTCTCATACAGCCATCCAAGCTGTTGACCCAGGATGCAGAAATAACCCCATCTGTGTGCTGTATTCATGGGCCATGTGGTGTAAGACCTGAAATAGCTGAGCAGGACGGCACCACAGTGTTTGACTCCCGTGTAAGGTGTCACTTTTCTTGGAGGTAGTATTGATGAAGGTCATGGTGGACTGGGTGAGTGAGCACTTTAGCCCCACATTTGATTTCCACTTGTAAACTTGTGGTGGAAAGCAGCCTCTTTAGCATCATGGCCTTATTCCCAGCATCTTCTTGGCCGGTGAGCACAAGTTATGAAAAATTCTGTCAAATGTGTTTACATGAAGGAAAAGCCTGAAACAACACGTGCAAGAAAGAAGCTGTGCACCAAATGATAATACTGAGTCTCTTGCTGGTGTTTTGTGTGCAAAAGCTATTCTGTGTTAGGTTATGCTAAACCTCAAGACAGCTTTTCTTGTAAAATAGGAAAGTCCATGCAGAGTGCAGATATTAAATAATTATTAAACTCTAATTATGTCTCATAGCTCTTGCACAAGAGTTTCCATACAGGAAGCCTTAAAAAAATGTCACTTGACATAGGTGGAGAATGGATGAGGCATTTGGCCCCCGGCACTTAAGTCATAGAGCACAGAATCACAGAATCATAGAATCATAGAATGGTTCAGGTTGAAGAAAAGCTCTAAGATCCTTGAGTCCAACCATTAACCCAGCACTGCCAAGCCACCACTAAACCACGTCACCAAGTGCCATGTCTACACACCCTTTAAATACCTCCAGGGATCGTGACTCAGCCATGGGCAGCATTTTCCAATGCTGGACAACCCCTTTGTGGAGAAATTTTTCCTAAGAGCCAATTTACATGTTTCTGCTACCAGCTGTGCTGTGGTGCTGGCAGCCATCACCAGAGAGATTGTAACAACCTGCTGTAGGGGAGCAAGGGAGAACAGTAGTATTAATTACATAATGGCCCGTGATGGCACTCAGGATGATCAGTTCCATGACCTTCCCCAACACCGAGGTCGGGCTAACAGGCCTGTAGTTCCCCAGATCCTCCTTCCAGCCTTTTTTGCAGATGGGTTTTACATTTAGTAATTAGGGCGTCCCATTTGCTGACTTCTAGCCAACCAGGACCTCTCCACTGAGCCAGGGCTGCTGGTAAATTATGGGAAATGGTTTCGTGACAAGTTCTGCCAAATCCCTCAGTGCCCTTGGGTGGATCCCATCCGGCCCCATAAACTTACGTGTGTCTAAGTGCTATAAGCATCTGAGGTCACACCTCCATTTTCATTCTTTTGAGCCCACACAATTTAGTTAGGGTTCCCTACTGCCATAAAGCAGCACGACTGATTGAAAGACCAGGTTATCTGTGCAAAGAAACTGTGACAGAACTACATTAGCAGCCAGTTCCCTCATGCTTGGGCAGTGGGAATATGTGGCACCAATTAGTCAAATTATGAGTACTGTCACAGCAAGAGGGAGATGAAATAATCTCTGTTGGGTCTGAGGACAGTTTGATTATGAAAGCATTCAGCAAAGATTCCTAGGCCTAAAAGTGATTTATCAGTCAGACTACCCCATTTTGTTATCATACTGTGAATAAAACCCGAGACACTCATTTGTACACTGTGATTTAAGGGGGTAGGGTTAGTGGTCCATAAAGCCTTGTGGGACACAGGAACATCTGTTGTTTAATCACCTTCTCAAATAGGCCAAAATCTTGAGTTCCTTTTAAACATACTTACTCTTTTGTTTGTTTGTTTGACTAAATTATTATTTGTAAATCTATTCAAATCTCCTTCATTCCTCAGATCTGTGTGAAAGCCAGCCGGGGTGCTGACAGACGGACCATAATTGCTGCAGTCTAACTAAGACAATATCAGCACCTGGATTGAGATGTCTGGTTTTTTTCTCATGAATTCAGCTTACCTCCTAGATGTGACAATCCAGGAAAGAGAAAATACTCTGCCTTTACCTCTACCCACTGTGAAAGTCTATATGATTTTTTTCCCACACTCTAATTAAATCCTTGAAGTTCTTAATTCAGCAATGACTAATCTACTACCCCTTTGGATCTCAGTTCTGTTCTCAAAGTCTAAAACATTCTTATCTTGTATCCAGGCCAATGTCTTGTTAATCATGGCTATGTCTGAGAAGATCATCTTTGTTGTTACTATATCAGCAAGACAAAATGAAGAAATTTAATATGTGATGAAAGACACACACCTTTTATCATTTTCCACGTCAGTAGTGTTTCTCAGGCCCCACCCTACATTCTTACCATAGCTGGTTGCACAATGTCACTTGAATTAAGTGATCCACTTAGTGATTTTCTTCCTTGAGCTTCTTTCAGAGAAGGGAGAAGCCAAGTTTCATGCTCCATGGATTTAGAAAGTATTAGCCTCTTACTTGCAAAGAACTTTGAAACTTCCTTAAGAGTGCTTGTAGTAATCACCCAAACACCAGTGAGCCATCAAATTTCAGTTCAAAGTCTATACAGTTGAGTTTTCACTTATATCAGGATTTTTTATAACACAGCACAATTAGATCTCTTCCCATTTTCTGCTCTTGTCAGGGAAAGGTTCATTCTCAAAGGCTGAAGCTGCTGATTGGGCTTTTTAACCATTACTATGAGATAGTCACAGATCAGCCCAGATTTTCATTAAGTGCTTTCTATGATAGAAGTACCAATAGTAGAAAAAATTACTTTTTAAACTGTGGGGTTTTTTGCTGGAGCAGTATCCTGATCTCTTTAGCAGCCTCCCAGCACCTCCTTAGTCTGGCTTGCAGAGTATGGATTGTGTGTATTGTGGTTCTGTGTGTGCACATACAAGAAACATTTATAGGCCAGTACTCTCCCAGAAAAGTTACCTACCTGCACATTATTTGGAGGCTTTTGCTGTGTGTTGCATACACCCACACTCAGAAAGTCCTATAACATTTGCATTTTACACAGGAGAGACACTTTTTGCACTTCTTTTGTACCTCGTGTTGAACATGAAGTTACTCAGAATACAGAACACACCCTAGTTAGACAGTGCAGCTCAGAAAACCCTTTTGTTTCATGAACTCACAGAAAAAAAAGAGACTCAGTGAATACCACGTACAAAGCAACCAGAATTCTTCAAGATAATTCAGCAACACTTCTTTTAATATTTTCCTTTATTTCATTTTCTTTTTGATATTTTCTTTCTCTTTTTAAAAATCGTCATGCCACCCTGCACAGACCACCTGGGCTCCATCCTATTGGTGTTACCTTTCCTGTCAATCCCCCTTACCACTTCTCCTCCTCAGAGCTTTTTATGGATTCCTCCTCCGCCTGTGACAGGGGTTAAGACCTGCCAAATTGCATAACCCCAAGTGTGCCTCTGTTTTTTTCTCCTGTCTCTTGCTCCACCCTGTGCTAATTCCGCACATTCCACCCGGCCTTCCCCTCGGACCACTCCCTTCCTCTCTCTTTTTGTTCTCGCCTTAGTATCTCCACTCATGCCATCGCCATCCGTGTAGAGCAAAGGCGGCCTCCCACTCGATGTCAGCTCTGTATCCTCCCGCTCCCGTCTCGAAACAAAGCCGGAGCGCGGCAGGGCCCATCTGCTCCCTGAATCATCCCGGCTGTGACGGCCACTTTCCATCTGCCCCAGCTTGCTGCTGCACTGTCTGCGGTTTGGAAGTTTAAAGTGCACCCATCTGAGCCAAAGTCTGCTGAAAACACAGCAGGCTCCTTCTGGCTGATGAATTCGGGGCACTGTGAATCAGGCCATAAATCACCTGGGGCTGACATGCTCTTTTTCTGTTGCATTTTTTTTTTCCTTTCCTGTTTTACAGCATAATGTACTGACACATCTCAAGTGTGGCATCAAATGCAGATACTTAAGCCCTAAATCGGTGCTTTTCTTGGGCATGGTGTCTATCTACACAACAACCTTCAGAAGAAAGCAGTTTACTTACAAGCAAGCAAAATTTCTGGGATTTGTATGAGGCAGCCTAGGATACAAACACTTAATTTTGGCCCCCGAATATACATGTCACCAGCAAAATCATTGATGTTGAATTCAGCTTTTGAGCTGCTTCTCCTGTATACACAAACATATCAGTTCTTACTCATACTGACTGGACAATAAATTCAAATAATTTTTTAGTAAGACCTCCACCATGCCGTTGTGGAAGGACTAACTGTAGTGAAATCTGGAATCAAAACCATAGGAGAATGGCTGAGAAAACTTCCTTTACAATATACATTCACACACAAAATTAATCAACTGCAGTGTCCAGTACTCGTGAAGTAAACCAATATGTGTACTAATCCTATCTTGTCACCTGTGTAACTTGACTTCTGTTGAAAATATATAGTTACAAGTATAAACATTCAGTGAACAAATACATACTTAAGGAACAAATGCTGCAGTGAATCCATGTCTGGTAGGTATAAAGGAGTGTATTGACTTTGCTGGTTTATTTTTCTCCCACTTGAAAAGTTTGCTAACTTGGTTTACAGTAGGGACAAAGCAATACACTTGAGTTTTAGTATGAGCAGATTTATAGCAGATTTCATAACTATTTCTCAGGGGCCAAAAATGGCCTCGACACAACCTTTAGCACAACTGCCAGATCAATATATGAGCCAGTAGGACATCTCTGGGCTCCAGCTGCCCAGCATGGCTGGTTGTCCGTGTTCCAGAGGAGTCTGTGTGGCAAGAGCTCCAGCATGTGTAAAATAGAAAAGGTTAATGTTATGTTTTACACACCTATTCAAATAGGGCCTTCCAGTTCCTTGTCTTGCCATGAATTCCCAGTTGCTGTCTCATTTTTCCTCAGTTCAGCTGCATTTGCTTCAGAGGAGCCACCAAGCCATCCAAGAGCAGGGAGGCTTGCAGCCCAGGCTGTTCTGTCCAGGCTGAAGGTCATGTGGAAAGATCCCCTGGAAGCTTCATCACCCAGGCATTTTGGGGTTTACTTCGAAAATTGTGGAGACACAAAATGTCGGTGCTTTTTTCTCTGGTTTAACACCCCAGTCAAGTCTGTCCTGAGAGCTCAGTGGCAAACTACCCTCACTGTCGTGCCAGCTGACCAGAAAGTGACACTGTCCTACCTCCTGGGTGAGGTGAGGAAGAGCCCAAAATGGCAGCTGAGTGAGTCATCCTGACAGGAAAGATTTATTTGCCTCTCTTGGTGATTTCTACTACAACTAGCCCCACAAACAGATTTTTGTAGTACCCCAATTTATAAAGTGCTCTAAGTATTTTAAAAGTATATTAAATATATTAAATTGTGTTCAGCAAGTTAAACAAGAAATACTTCCTATGTGCAGAGAAGGCAGTTAAAGGAACAGTAAGAATGCCAACTTTTCCATTTAATTAGTTTTATATTTCAGTCTCTGACTAGATCCAATCTACAGTTTTAGAAATCTACCTAGCATTACAATGCCTGCAGCAGCAAACAATGCTGGAAAAATAATGGCCCATGCTGGACAGAGTACAGCATATAATCAAGAATAATTGTAAAAAAACATATTTTTTGTGGTTTTAATAACCCCACTGTAGTTAAACATTATTTATCAATATAGTGATTGTTTTTACAGTAGTTCCTCTTTCTGATAATGAAAAGCAGTTTGGTTTTATGATGGCAATTTAAAGGACACAACTGGACAAAATACTACACTTTTGTATGCTAAAGCTTTTTGACACCTAACTTTGCCATTAGTAACATTTATGGAGGAGAAAAGAAAACCTAGGAATGCTTAATTCCTATAGGTGTACATAGTTCTATTGCAAATATTGTGCAAGTACATTTCTGGGGTGAACATCCTTTCATTTTTTGTAAATTCTTCTGAGAGATCATTGTATTTCAATAAAATTATATGAACACAAACTTCTTTTGATTTCGGTAATTAGGTGAAAAAAAGACAAAACTATTCCTTCATGTTCAAATTTAACTCAAACACAAATGAGATACTGAGAACTGCTTAAAGCCTTATTGGTTTTTTTAATCTCTTAGCAGTGTTATGCTACAGGCCTGATAGCATCATGATGTGGCTCATCAGGTATTCCCTTAAATACAGATTTGCCTCCAAGTGTAAACACAGGTGATTAATAATCTTAGCATTGTGTGGAGATACACAGATAGCATTAGAATATGGATGTAAAGCAAGAGGATGAGGATATCTGAGAAATATGGGCAGGTATCAGGGAGAAGGAAGGCCTTTAAATGCCCCTATAAATATCTTCTAGTATCTAATTTTCAGAATAGGCAATTTCAGCACAGTTGTACCTGTGTGGAACAATGCAAATAATTTTCCTCATCTTAAAGGCTCAAGCGTTTTTGCTACCACTGATACTTATCTTGGGTAGTCTAGCATATGCTCCAGATCTCAAAGGTACTCTTTGACATAAATTCAGTCTGAAATAGACGAGTAGTGCTTGATCTCTTGTATGCATTAGAGAATGCAGATATGCAAAGTACATTGTGTTATGCAATGCTATACATAATTATTTGCCCTCCTAATGGATTCCTTAATTGGGTCTTCTGAGCACTAAGCTTAAACATTATCATTTTGTTAATGCTTACTACGTTTCACAATTTACCTTGCAGTAAATTAATGGCCTTCAAATGAATGATCTAAAATGCAGCGACAGCTGCTCAACCAAGGGTAGCTGGACCAGTGTATTTTTAATTCTCACAAGAAGTCTCATCTAAGTTAAATAAAACATGAACATAGGCAGATTTATTTGTATGCTTCTTAATTGTTGATTTTAATCTGAGTTTTTAATATTCTATCTTAACCTTGCTTTCCCAATATGTTTGTATTAGGATCCGGTTCCTGGTTATGCCTACCATATGTTCTTGTTTTTCACAGGATCTCAGCCTTCACTGGAATAAATTTATTGAAAATAAATGTGACAGGGAAATAAATTTATTGAAAATAAATGTGACACTACCTTTAAGGCAGTGTTTTACAAGTACTTAGAGACCAAGCTGCTGATCAAGTGCTTGGTGCTGCACCTTGAACACAGAGATGCCAACATTTGTGTGCACGTGGTGCCAGTGCTCAGGCACTAAATTATTTATAATAGTGCGATACAAAATCAGTTGCAAAAGTAACTGACAAAGCCCAATACTCCTTCAGACACTCCATTGCCCCTTATTAACTGTAAGCCTACCAACTCTACATGGAAAGAACTAAGCTAGAAAATGTCCTGTATCTTCTAGCTACAGTAAAAAACCCCAAATCTATGTAATAAAAAGATCACACAACACTTTAAGAGGACAGCAGGTCTGCTGCAGTAAAAAGTTTTGTTCATTTCTGAAGGAAGGAGAGTAATTCACTAATTTTGGAAAGGTACATGTTAAATCAGTCTGATTTCAGCCCAGTGAGTCTCTGCCTTCTGTCCTTCCTCCTGTTCCCATGCAAGCTCCTATCAGCAAGCTGCACTACTGCTCAACTCTCCTCTGCAGGGTATGGGTGTCTCACAGCTCTTTTCCTTATCATCTTCTGTAACTGAACACAAGGGTTAGAAACTCTAGGGAGAAGTTACTGAAATAATTAAGTTTAGTATTAACCTCTCTTTAGGTATTTGTTAATATTTCAGATAATTGTAGTAACTGCAGGTGCTACTATGAATGCCATGGAAACCCTAGACATCAAAGAGACATAGACCACTTGCAATTAACCTGCAGAATCATTAACCTGCACTGAGTTTAGTCAGAAAATTCCTAAGCGAGGTATTACATTTCCATCCTGTTTTACTCTGCAGCTGTCCTTCATTCTATATGCCAGGGGAGCATCTGACTGTTGGAGATTAATTAGTAATTAAGAGTTGCTTCAGAAACATCACAAGTTCAGAGAAGACAGCAGCCTATTCATGTTAGAAAATAGTTAGAAATCTAAATTCCAGTCTCCTGGGATTTTCTTTTGAGCAGGAAATTTAAATAACTTTATTTTGACCATACCAAATTGACCCCAGTAAATAGATGTAATAAACAAATGGGAGATATTCAAGCTGACATTTGAGCAGTGTCAAAGCTTTCTAAGCTTGTTCTGAGTAGATTAGTAGATAAGTGCTAGCCTTCCTATTCTGGGATATGTTCCAAGGCAAGCATGAGGACTGATGATTTCATTTAACTCCAAAGTAGTCAACACTGTATACTTAAACAATACAAGTAATTTGCTTAATTCTTATGACATGCTACCAGTTGACAGCAAGGGTGTTGTGTGCTTGGCACTGTATCTGAGGGCGAAAACTGCATTTCCTCTACTATTCAATCAGTATGTGAAACTATAATTATTAACAAGGTGTGTGCAGTTTTCTCAAAAACACATAGTGGATCTCATCTGATCTAATCCCAGAAATACTGACTTAGTAATATATTTTTTTAAAACAAGGGATATCATCAGGTGTTTCACAGACTCCATAATGTACTTGTAGACATTAATGAGATAGTGGCAAATAGATTGAGAGCCAGCTCCCGGCATTCCAGCAGTATTGACAAGCCTGCAAGTGTTTTGGTTTGCTATTGGGAGAAGCTTGCCAGCTATTGCTACTCATTCAGCTTTGCTGTATCTGTCAGTGATAACAAGTCCACGGAGCTGCTTTCAAAATGGCCCTTAAATATTTGCCCAAATGCATCCTCATTCAGTGGAATACATGCCTAAGTCTCTAGTATGTTCAGTGATTATGACTTGAATCCAATTCCAGTGCCTGACGTTGCAGAGGAGAATCCCTCTAATATGATTACCTTGCAGGACATCAACCCAGGGAAATCTTCAAAACAGAGCCTATAAAACAGAAAAAACTCTACTTCTTGGCTCTTAGGACTGCAAACGTATAAATTAATGATTGTTCTGTCACTCAATTCTGTGAAACTGTGAAACGAAATAAATGCAAGCTTTATCTTCAGCACTAAAACAACATTCCTAAGCCTATTACACAGGCAATAGTGGAAAAGTTTTCAGGTTTTATCCTCACCTATAGTAAAGCCAGATCCACAAAAAGGCTTAATTACTTTAAGTGAAGGTTAGTCCAAAAAGTTCAAAATGGTAATTAATTAAACCATGAGTACCTCATTATATCCCTAAAGCTTCAGGAAGCACCCAAGCTTTTCCCGAAGAGGTTTCACGCTGGAACTATTACAAGATTTGCAGGCTTTGCACCTCCTTATTTACCTTCGCTTTCCTTAGAAATGAGGGTTGCCTGTCACTACTGCGGTTACAGGCATTCAGCAGTGCACCGGCAAGACAGAGTTTGCATATGTAACATACAGCAGCCAGAGTCATTTGCATTTGAAAGAAAGAAGGAAAATTTCTGTAGCAAATAATTTCTTCCAGCTGTGCTTTAACAGCAGAGAATAAGCTGGTTGTCTATAGCCAAAGACACAAAGCACACGATGGGTTTCATGCTGTGAATCCAATTTAGATTCTTTTCGGAGGAAAGAACCTCAGCTTGGGATAAGTCAGGATTTCCAATGTGCTATCCCTTTGTCTCTCCCTCCTGGCTGGTTTAGACATACCTCCTGCTCTGTGAGCGGATTGTGAATCCCAATCCTACCTGCTTGATGCAGGCCTTGTACAGAGAGGACAAGTGAGCAACAGAATTCCGAAGTTAGTGCTGGAAATTGGCCATTTTAAAAATACATGCTGATATGCTGAACTTAGCCAAAGTCTTTGTGGACCAAAGCATATGGTCTTTTTATGTCCCCTTGGCAGTGCTTAAGAGATTATGTTTACAAAGATTCAGGAACTCAGCATTTCTGAGTGCTAGTTAAAAGTTGCATTTGAATGCAAATATTAAAATGCATTTTTTTATGGTGTATTAAAAAAACCTGAATGTAAGAAATATATGACTTACCTAAAAAGTTTTTTACTATTGGTTGCCTACTTAAAAATTGTTACCTAGATGACAAGTCACATTTTCCAGTTCCAGAGTGGCATTTGTTTTCAGTCCTGTACTGCAGTAAGCTAAGTGTGACTTTGAGGCCCACAGTTCCATCACCACACAAGAACAAAGCGCACCCACCTTGTGCTGCAGAGCACGGTCAGCTTTTTAAATGCCTAGCATGACTTACTTCAGTGAAGTCTGATTTCTACAACGACTTGAAAATGTCGGTGAAATTTGGTACCCTAATAATTTCAGCCTTATCATACCATATCTCTTATGAAATCGGAATTTGGCTCACCTCATACTGGGTGCCTACCATGCTGGTAGGGAGCTGGTATCTGATGTGCCATTAGAGCTCGTGGTGGTCTGTTCAATGCCGTCCCTAGGTGGAGCCTAGGGAGCATTAATTTGATCCTAAAGCAGGCACCTTCATTTGACCACCTGAAAAGCTCTCCGGACTCCGCTGTCTGTATTGACTCTGTCTCCGTTAGCTGTAATGACAGCTTACGCACGGCTCCTAATGAGACATTTACCTGCTGGACTCCCAAATTACGGTGAGCCCCGAGGGCCAGGGTTTTCCGAAGTGTAAGGAGCCAGGCTTCCTCGAGGCACCTACAAATTTAAAATTTAAATCGGGATGTATCATGAAATCACAGAATAGTTAGGGCTGGAAGAGGCTTCTAGAGATCATTTGGTCCAACCCCTCTGCCCAGGCAAGGTCACCCGGAGCAGGTGACCCAGGAACGTGTCCAGGTGGATTTTGAATGTGTCCAGAGAGAGAGACCCCCACGCCCTCCTTAGGCAGACTGTTCCAACGCTCTACCACCCTCAGTGGAAAGAAATTCTTCCCATTTATAAAGATCCGAGTAATTACAGATAACACACGCAGACTGAAGCCCCGCCCGTGCCCCGCCGCCCGCCCGGCGGGCCCGGCAGGGGGCGCC
>VZRQ01002060.1:1033427-1111616 GCA_013397975.1 Machaerirhynchus nigripectus
CTGGCGGCGGCGTTTGGCCCATCGCGGCCGCCTTAGCCCTCCCCAGCCCCGGCCCCGGCCCGCCGCGGCTCCTCAGGGGCTGCCCGACCTCGGGGGTTCCGCCAGCCGCGCCCGCCGCCCGGGCCGGGCCGCTGCCATGTTCACCAGCACCGGCTCCAACGGGTTCTGTGAGTACCGGCCCCGCCGCGGTCCGGGGAGGGCTGCGGCCAGGGGTGGGAGCCCGGGGGGCGCTGCCGCCGCCGGCCCCAGGGGAACCGCTGGCTTCGGTCTCCTCTTGGCTGGACTTTTAAACGACGTGACGGCGGGAGGAGCCGCGGGGGTGTCTGTGTATGTCTATGTGTCTGCCTGTGTGTATGTGTCTGTATGTCCGTGTGTGTCTGTGTGTACGTATGTATGTATGTATCTGCATACATCGATACAGACCTCCATGCCAAGATACGTATCAGAAAAAGCAAAACCCCCTCTTTTCTTAATGTGAAATCAAACTTACTTTTTAAAACCAGGTTATTGATAAGGCAAACGTAAGGACTAACGTGTCTCCAGCTCTGTTTAGCTTTATTTTTTTACACGCAGCACATGTAAATAATTTCATGTCCCGGTGCTACCTGAAGTGACTTGACAGGTATCGGGGTTTGGCTCTGAGCTTGTTTACAGGGCACAGAATCTGCAGCGTCTGGAAGCAGCAGGGAGGAACTGACTTGGCTGCGACGTGGACTTGGGCACTACAGTCCTAAGAGCAGGCGAGGGCAAATGATAAGTCAAAACTTTGCTGACTAACTGCGTGCTCCATACAAAATGGGTGGGAGTGCCTGTCTGCTGGAAGGCTCTGCAGAGGTATCTGAACAGGCTGGATCAATGGTCCGAGACCCAACAGTATGAGATTCAAAAAGGTCAAGTGCCGGGTCCTGCACTTGGGTCACAACCGCCCCAGGCAGCTCTACAGATCTGGAGAAGAGTGGCTGGAAAACTGCCCGGAGGAGAACGACCTGGCACTGGTTGACAGCCAGCTGAACATGAGTCAACAGTGAGCCCAGGTGGCCAAGAAGGCCAATGGCATGCTGGCCTGTATCAGAAATAGCGTGGCCAGCAGGACCAGGGCAGTTATTGTCCCCCTGTTCTCGGCACTGGTGAGGCCACACCGCGGGTACTGCATCCAGTTCTGTGACCCTCAATTTAGGAAGGACATTGGGGTGCTATAGGATGTCCAGAGAAGGGCAATGGAGCTGATGAAACATCTGGAATGCATGTCCTATGAGGAGCAGCTGAAGGAGCTGGGGTTGTTTAGACTGGAGAAAAGGAGATTGAGGGGTGATCTGATCACTCTTTTAAAGTTCCTGATAGGAAGCAAAGTGGGGGTCGGCCTCTTTTCCTGAGTAACCAGTAACAGGACAAGATGAGAGGCTGCACCAGGGGAGATTCAGGTTGCACATTGGGAGGAATTTCTTCACAGAAGGGGTGATTAGATATTGGCATGGGCTGCCCAGGAGGGTGGTGGAATCACCGTCCCTGGAGGTGTTTAAGAAAAGACTGGATGTGGCACTCAGAGCCATGGTCTAGACATGGACAAGGTGGTGTTTGGTCACAGATTGGACTTGATGATCTCAGAGTTCCAACTTAATCGATTCTGTGATTCTGTGAAATCCAAGTTTGGGTGTGAAAGCACCCTCTGACTAGGGGGGAATAATTCTGGCATTTAAGAAGGGGTGTTAGTTGTAGCTGTATTTTGTATGAGGAATCCAGAGAAGGGAAGAGTGTTTCTTCAGATTGATCTGATAATACTGTACCTTGATTCACAGCTCCTGATTTTTTATCCCTCCCCGTGCCCCCCAATAGATATTATAGAGGGACTTTTCAATGGCACGTATCTGTGTATAATTCTATGAGAAAGAATGTAGGGGGAAAAGTATCCTTGTTTGACTGAATGGGTGGAAAGTGATGGTCAGTATTTACAAGTTTTTCCAGAATACATCCATCAGAAGGATGAGTGGGAAATGGTTGTCATAAGAGACATATTTGTGGTTAGGGAAAAAACCTAGACAATATGTCATTCTGCAAAAAGAAAATCATGGAATCATAGAATATCCTGATCTGGAAAAGACCCACAAGTATTATCAAGTCCAACTTCTGGCCCTGCACAGGACAGCCCAAGAATCACACCATGTGCCTGAGAACATTGCCCAAACACTTCTTGAAATCTGGCAGGCTGGTGCTGTGACCACTTCCCTGGGGAGCCTGTTCCAGTGCCTGATCACTCTCTGGGTAAAGAACCTTTCTAACCTAAACCTTCCCTGACACAGCTTCATACCAAATGTTGTACTTTTTTTTCCTTCTCAAAAGTGGATGCAGCATAGTTCTTACTGAACTCGCCACTTGACCTAAAGTGGGTTTTCACAATAAGACTTGGCTGGTACAGATGCACTGACGAACTCCAGTAGAGGCGTGGATTTAGGTGGCAGTGACATATGCTCACCTAGGGCACAACTGTAGCAGTTTAAGGTGTCCTTGTGCCCTCAGACGTTTGTTTCTGTCTGTGTAGCAGAAGCTGCTGTAGTAGCAGCAGGTGTGTGGGATTCCATCACTGATGCACAGAATCTGATGGTTCAGGTAGTTAATGAATCAGTGCCTGATGTGGCACCAGGAAACTGTATGTGTGTGTTCTGCCCCTGGGGACTGGGAGCAGTAACCTCTGGCGGAAGGCAGTGTCTGTGGATAATGGGACCTGTATCAGTGACCCTGGATAAAATAAGTGGACACCTGGTTCAGCAGCAATAAGAATGATCGTGCCAGGTCACACTGAAGGCTCCTGCAGCCTTCTGTGCCATCTCTGATAGACTGATCAACATCTATAATGCTGGGACAAGGAGACGTGAATAAAAATAAACATACCTGGTACATGGTACAGCTATGAGATAGGGGAGCCAGGAAACAAAGAACACCACCTTTTAAAAGGATAAACACAGTTTGCCCTTGCTGTGGAAACTGTTTCTGGTATCTGGAATATTGGAGGAGCTGATACGCTCTGGAAAAAAGAGCTGGTGACTCTGGGTACTAGTAGGAGACAGCACAGACACATGCAATGGTTTATCAGAACACTGACCCAGTTGAGCTGACTTGTCAGAGAGCATTGCAGTGTGTTCAGGGGGCATCCTACCAGCACCTGGTTTTAGGGGTGCTTGAGAGGTGGGCTGTGGTACCAGACCCAGGCTGGTTGCTTGTGTTGCAGTCTGCTGGCGGCTTCGGTCCCATGAACAATGCCGCTGAAACACTTCAGCAGTTCTGCAAAGGCTCGCATGAGTGTGTGAATGGCCTGGCTGTTTGCTTTACTGTAGTGCTGCTTAGTTTGCCAAGAGGCTGCATCCCAGGAGCAAAGTATGATACACAGGAAGGCTTTCCATTATAAGACACAAAGGCCTTACCAACAGTTTAAACCGGTTAGACCAAAACCAAACCTTCCTGCAGACATTGTAATATCCCCTCTCAATATTCTTCATACTGTTTATGTACTGCACAGGAGTGAAGTAGGAAAGGCTGTTAAGAGTTAGTCTTTCTTAAGATAAAATTTGAGTCCATGTTTTAAAGCATATACACTTGTTACATCTGGAAAATACTTGACTACTTTGACTACTGCACACAAGCTACTTCTTGTAGTAGTAGGGAGTGGAATCCTTTCAGCTCGCTAGTGCAGCTTCGGCTTTTACCTCTCTGTGAACCTTGTAGTGCAGTGCTAGCAATTTGTAAAAAATCCCCAGGGCAAGAAGGGATCTCTGTGCTCCTCTGCTTGCATAACTGGCAGGACTGAACTATGTTGTGCAGAGGCGTCAGGAAAATAATAAAGCTATGTAAATTGATGCTTTGTGGTATGACTGAAGGAAAAATGAAGCATGTACTGAATACGTAAGACTTTTGTGCATAACAATATTATGCAGTACAGTACTATATGGGAAAGCAAATTAGCTTGTACATCAGCATGCCACAGTGCAGCCTGGTTAGCTTGAGTCCTTGGGAGCAGCATAGCATTGAAGGCCACAAAACTGTGGCTATTCTGCTTCTGCAGAGCTAGCTCATTTCATTTCAAGCTTGTGTGGGGTTCTCCACAGGGTCTTGTGGTGTAGCCATACCTGGTATTTCTGACAGTGTATACGAAAAGTAGTGTGGTAACATGGCTGTCTGGTTGGAAGGAAGAAAAGTCTGCTCAGTGGGGTGAATATTTTTGTTACTTTCAACCTGATTCAGTTTCTATTTCAAGTGTTGCTCTTAGAAACAAAGGTTGGTTTTTTTTTTTCTTTTTGTATCTCCTTTCTTTTTTTAATAGTTTGTGACCTAGGCTATACCTAGCAGTTTTCTAAACAGTAAATGTATAGGTAAGTGGTTTGATTACAGTCTTACCTGTGCCTTCAAAAAATAGATTTAAAGCATGATCACAGGTTTCTTTATTGGCTTACTTAATACTAAGTTTAGAAGCATTTGGTGAAAAACTGTTCCTTCAGTGATATTTTTACTGTTTTCACTTACAATCAAACATCACTGCTGGTTGCTGAGCCTGCTGCAGCATCTTGGATAGGTCTTGGAATACAATAGATTAATATCTGCATGATGGTTTAATGCAGGAAAAACAACCACCCAAAATGCAGATTCCATAATTGCATTTGGGAAGTAGTGTGCATTCAGATGTGTATCAGTTATGATAAAAAAAGTCACAGATCTTGTGTATCAGCATTTATAAAATGGTTTGTGGGTATTTTGTGCCATTATGGTAGCCCCCAGCAGTTAATTGTCTGTTTGAAAGTGATGTGCCTGCCTTACAGCAGCTGGGTTTGGGAAAGTTGCGGGTGATAGTGGAAAAAAAGAGCTGTTACACAGCATATTTTGTCTGCAGCTGTGGTGTAAGCTCAGTAGGGATTCCCACAGAAATTGCCCTGAGCTAATTTGAGCTTTTGCAGCTACTTCTCATCAGCTGGCTCATCACTTCACATCAACTGGCAGTGAGATCCTCTCCCAAGTCAACACTTGAGTCTCAAGCCTGGAATAGCAGTCCAGGAGGTAAAGTTCCCACAAGAGCTCTTCTGCAACAGTAGCTTGGTCTGGCTGCCTGTTTTGGTATGCCCATCTGCTGTCTCTTCACCTGTGAGTAGTGAACAGGCAGAGACAGGAAATAATTTCAAAACCTGTAGCTGTTGCTGTAGCTTTCTTATAGTTGTCATTAGTGTAGTGGTGGCTTCTGAAGCTGCAATTCAAGTAGCGGTGCCATAAACCTCCCCCTCTGTTTGTGACACTCGATACACTTGTATCCTTCACTCTCTTTACTTTAAAAGTGGTACTGGCGGCCAGAAGAATAGTAAATTGTGGAAGAAGAGGATCTGTGGGCTTTGTTATAAGTGCAGGGGTGGAATGTTGAGACTTAGAAGTGGTTTTCTCATTTATGTCGCATTTTAGGATCAGCTTCTCTATGGGGGCCGGTGGGCACATGGCACAAGAGAGTCCATTGGTGGGACCGTCTCTAGGGATAAGAGATCCTCCCAGGTTATAGTGGCTGAAAAGGCCTCTCCCAGGTTGCTTCGTTCCATCATGTTAATGTATCCCACTTCTGCTTCCCCAGTTGGCCTCCCCGCCCCCTTACACCTTATCTGTTCTTTCCCTAGAAAATTCTCCCCTCCCCACTCTCCCAGTGGACCTCGTTCATCGCCACTCCCTCAGAGTTTCCCCTTGGCTCCCGTACCCCAGTCCCGCCTGTGTACCGCCCCTGTGCCCTCAGACCATTGGTCCCTGATGTTCTCCCCGCCCCCATATTTAACCCTGGGCCCTGCGTTGTGCTGCATCTTTCATCACTGGAACCCTTCGCACGTGGGGCTGGAATAAACCTCTGCCGTGGAAATTCTACCCGAGGACCGGACCCTTCCTGCCTCTTTGCGGTTGATTTGTTAAAGAAGCCATCTGGCGTGTGTGTGTATGTGTGAGTGTAGTGGCTTTCTGAGTGACTTTGTGCTGGAGTAGTTTTGGGAGGTCGTGGCACCCCACCAGAATACCCCCCGAAACTGCCACTTCACATTGCATAGTTCGGTAGCATGAAGGTTGGGACACTTGCCCATGAGATTATGAGGACAGTTTTGGGGGGAAACTTCTCCCTTGTACCAGGAAGATTTTTCAAGCTGTAGTGGAAGCTAATTCCTTGCTCTTCATCATAGCATGGGTGTATTCTGCTGGTTATTAATGAAATTTCTCTGTGTACTTAGGTGGACGCACAGTAGATGTGTTGCAGCACCGGTACTATTACTCGCTGTTTTTTGAAACAAATGCCACTTAAGGAGTACTTTGGGATTGCAAATTTATTCCAAGACCTTTGAAGACAGTATTTGATACATTTTAACTTTCAGGGTCAAAATGAATGTTTATCCTTTCATTCTTCTTTCTGTATTGTGTTATAAAGACACTGTGTTGTCTCCTTCTTGTGCACATGTGCATTGGTGCTGCCAGCAGACTGGTGCCCTGGTGGGTTGGTGGTACATGTTTCCATCTCACACATGGTTGCACATTCATTGGGTTAGAATTTTGTTTTCTAAATTTTACCTTTGCCTGCATTCTAACTAAGGAATTTGACTTGAATGTCAGAGTGCCTGATTGTGCAAAATCTGGGATTTTTAGTCATTTTTGGTCTGACATGGTTGAGACATTCCAGTGAGTGGGAAGGTTGCTCCGTCCCTGGAACCTCACAGCAGTCCTTGAGAAGGATCTATATGCTGTTGAGGGATAAAGCAAACTGCTACACTGTGCAGTGAAACACTTGGAAAAAGATTTTCAGAGGATGCATTATATTTTTCAAGTTCAGCAGACAAGAATAAACTTCTCAACCATGATGACGTTATGAGAAGCTGGAGAGTAAAAGTTTCCGTTACTCACATGATGTTCCCTGGGGGTGATTGTCAGATTCGTGGGTTAGTTGCTTCTGTGGTTTTTCACTTGATGACATGTCTAGTAATAAGTACTTTTCCTCTGTATCAAGGTTTAAAGTGTCTAAGCTGAAAGCTAAAAGGAGGCTCTTAATAAAACTGTGTGTTCACACTTTTAGGGAACACAGATAATGTTCTGTTGGTTCGTTATTTTTGAATGCATTCAATTAGGAATTCACTTGATAGGAATAAGTATTTCAAGTGTGTATTACCTGTAATGTAAAAATGATCTGATGATAAAAAAATGCAGTAAAATGTACATATTAAACCTGTATAGAAAAACATAGTCGCAGTGGGCTATCTAGAGACTTTGTTGACATGTTTTTTTGTGGTAATGGGATCCTTATGTAAAAAGTATCAAAAGATTAATGAGTTCTTGAGAAAATTTCTTAAAATTCATGAAGTAAAATAAAGGCGTTTGATAGTAAAACAACAGTTTTATCAAACTTCGGTTCAGAAACGTTTATTCTTGTGGCTATTACAATTCTGCTGAATTAGGATGTACTTTCAAGTATCAAAAATCTGTATCCGAATTATAAAATTGACCTTTTCACGTTAAGAAATGTTAATTTAACTAAGTTAACTGAGGGAGTATTGCTTGAGGTTTCAAATGAACATGTGTGCGCATTGTTTGCGTAGTAGCTTTCAGGAAGCTCCAGCTTCTTTTTTCCCCCCAGTGTTCTACACTGATGGCCTCAGATGGACCCAAAAAGCCCAACTGAATCAGAAGAATGAGTAATTTAAAACATGCATGTCTAAAGAATATAGACTTTATTTTTGGAGAGAAAAAAAAAAAACCCAAAGAAAGAGATTGAAAGGCGGGCAGTTTTCTTGCATTAAAAAAAAGAATCAACCAGACTTTCTGCCCAGGTGTCTCATACAATCATCAAAGTAGAGCTTGCATTCAGCAGAGTAACATCAACCTGTGTCAATCCAAGTCACTGCCTAAGTTCTCTAAAAGGATAGTTCTTTAAGGCCATACTTGCTTAAATAGAAACTGCATGTTTAAATAATGAACTCAGAAGGTTTGGGTGTGGACTGAATTAAGAGTTTTAAGTACAAGTTTTCATTATAATCCACAAAGAGATGTTTTCTTCCTGTGGTGAACATCAGAAGACTGGTGGTGAACAGCTAACAGTGCCCATCAAAGTCTTTCTTGATGTCATCAGTTAATACTTGGATGAGGATCATGCCTAAACTATGTAGCAAGAACCATATTTTTGATGGCAGTGGGATTGTGCCATAATTAAAATCTTGTCTTTAGTGCCTATTACCATCTGCTTTTTCTAGCAGTTCACTGTTCTAGTGTGCAGCAGATGTTGAAAAAATCATTCATGGTAGTCACTTTAATCTGGACAGGTAGTAAGTGTTTATTGTATTTTGCTGTTTCATGCAGTTTTCTTCCTGTTGTGCTCCTGCTCTTTACGCCCCATTAGTACTTTTAAAGTAATCTCATTGCTCCTTTTATTATATTAAGAAGAATGACAACAGAGCTACGGATTTCATAATACCCTGCAAAAACAGTTGTCTGGAAATGAATGGATTGTGTGCCATAGCTGAGGTGTTTGGAAAGGAAGTAAATGTGATTCAGGTTGCATGTGTGAAAAGGAGAAAAGTCATAGAATAAATAATATTTCAGAGTGTCTGTATTGGCTTGAATTGTTGGGCAAGAGTTTGTGTTTTATTGCATCAATTGCATGTACAGGTTAGGGTGAATTGCTGGGTATACTCCTGCTGGATATTCTACTTGGCAGTTTTTAGTAAATGTGAGATGTGTGTTGCGGATTTCTCTGTTCTTTGCTTGCTTTCTTCTGAGTGTCCTTTCTGAAACTCATGCCCCTAGAGGGAAAGAAGTTCTGATTTCACAAATGTCCTGATTCTAGTAATTTCTTTATGAATAATTGTAATGATTGAATGGAAGGAAGATGAATATCATATAAATTCACTTAGATGTTTCCTTGAATTCCCTTGAAAGGTTGATCTAAGTGGGAGAGAAAGTCAGTTTATTCAGGACATTTATTCAGGTGGTTCCTGCTTCATAGCCTCTAAGAAAAAGCTAATCTTAGTTGCTAATGCAAAGGAAACAGAAGTATTTGTTTTAACTAGATGTGCATGTACATTTTGCTAGAAAAAAGAGTGATTATTTCCTGAATTGCGATTGAGCCTTAGGAGGGCAGCACAGGAGGACATGACCTCTATAGGTGCAGAGAACTTAGGTTTAATTGTAGCCAAGCAATTTCATTAAACAATGTTGGAAACAAAATGTCTGGTTAATATTTAACTGTCATTAATATCTCTAAATGTTTCCTTTGGTTAGTGTGTTCTTCCTATCTATATGCAAGTTTTTGAAAACTTGGGAAGTTGTTGAGCTAAAAAGTCAAGATGGTGTCACTGCTATTATGTCTTCCAGTCACCTGTTTAAATATGTCACTTTTTGAATGTGAAAGACTTTTCTCTAAAATGGTTTGGTTTTTGTTTGTTTGTTTGTTTTGTCTTTAAGATAAAGCGCCTTTGTCAAAGAGTTTGTTACTAGTCCCAAGTGCCATCTCGATTCTACTGACTCTGCTCTTCCAGCATTATCAGAAGTTCTTTGCATATAACCTACAAGCTGTAAAAGAAGATTTTCAGGTAAGAGTCTGTTCACTTCGTGTGAAAAGAGACTGCAAACTGTGATCTTCTATGCAATTTTTGCCCACAGTCTGTTTGTCCTCTGGTTCTTTGTGTTTGTTCTGCAAGAACAGGTAAAGAACTGCTGTAGACCAGCTTGTTCTTACCTTTTTTTATGTCACCCCAGTATGCTAGTTTTGGGAAAACATGAGAAAAACTGATCTGAAACAATCAACATAGCTTTTCACTTCTTTGTCTTGTCTGGGAAGTTACTTGGTTTTTGTAATGTTTCCTTTCAAGCACTGGCATTTGGAAACTTGCTGTAAATGAAGTGTGATTTAACCCATTTAATAATACAAGTATTTTGATATGAATGTCAGTATCCTATTGTGCTTAATTTTTGAGGCTGAAGAGGGCTATTTTGATTAGGCACACTGATTATAAATGATTTATTTTAACAATGGAGGTCGTAACTTTCATTCTGTAACTTCCATTGTAGTTAGTTGAGGAAAACTAAGCTTTGCCTATTAAATAGAACTGCTGCTCCTAATTTGAAAATTTCAGGTGGTGGGGGAGTTTGTCATGGTCTTCAGTAATCGGCTGGATTGGTTAATTTCTTATTCATTCCTGTTTCAAACTAAGATACTCTGTCTTTTAGGTATTGTATCTTGTAAGGTTTTATTTTAAGTTTAATTAAGGATCCTGTAGTATCAGCTGTAAATATTGAAATAATGCACTTGAAAGTGATTAGATAGGTTCTGTGGGTATCTGCTTTGGGATGTTTTTAATTTTTCGAAGTGGCAAGCTACTGCTCAATAGAGAAGGGTCAGCAAATGCCTCTGTGTTTACCATACGC
Organism: Machaerirhynchus nigripectus; assembly: GCA_013397975.1. Lineage (NCBI taxonomy): Eukaryota > Metazoa > Chordata > Aves > Passeriformes > Dicruridae > Machaerirhynchus > Machaerirhynchus nigripectus. The sequence continues at coordinate 1,043,835 of VZRQ01002060.1, forward strand.
CACAGATTTTACAATTGCATCAAACAAAAGGTATGTAGTCAAATTAATGTCTTTGAGGATGTCCGTTGTAGCCTATAAGCTTTAAAAGATTATTAGACCTAGCTAGTGATATTCTGTGCTATTGCACTCTCTGTAATCTTTCTTGTCGAGAACAAGAGCTTTATTGTAATAATAAATTATAACTCTGTAAGAGCACTACTCATATTTTCCAAGTGTCTTGCTGATGCTGTGCAGTGAAAATACATAAATGATGTCTGCCTTTTAAAAATATTACAACCAAGTGTTTGGGGAGGGGGATGAAAAAGTCTGAGAAACTATTCAAGTCTTAAATGGAAATTGTGTGTGTTTGGGATTTGTTTGTTTTGAAATTTGTCTTTAGAAAAATCCTCTCTTTCCATATGTTTGATCTGCTGAAAAACATTAATAGCTGTGCTTTATTCAAAGAAACCATCTCTACTGTATCTTAACCATAAACACTTGCAAGTATCTGTGAAAGCTACAACACTTTTGTTGTGGTCCTTTGGGGAATTTGTGAGTTTGGATTTTTTATTTAATGAGATTGTTTCACTTATTGCATAGCCTTTGGTGTAAGCTACATACTATAACACTGAATTCCCCTTGAGCTCAGGGAGAGCAAATTGTTTAACTCCTGTGTGGTGCTAATATTCAAATGAGAACCCTTAAAAGAAAATTTGTTTAGAATAAATTCACCTGCAAGGATGTGTTTAATGGAAGGAATTTTTTCAGGGGCTGAACTAATATTCTGGATGTTGTATTTTAACACTTCTTAAGGCTGGTAGAAAGCACAGAAATTAAAGTGAGCAGTTGAAGAAGCGTACATTTGATTTGGAAGGTAAAATATATGCTGTCCAAAACTAAAAGGTCTTTGTCTCCATACGGAGGACCCTCAAGAGCAGTGAAGATGCTGTGTAAAAGATCTTCATTGTATCATACCCATGTATTTTTTAAGCTGGCTAAAGCAACAAGCAGTAAGGCTGGAAGCCTTTTGTAGTCTGTGTGAGGGTCGCTCAGTTAGTGCGTGTCAGGAAATACTCAGCTGCAAGGTCATAGCTCTGCCAGTCTTGACTTCAGGAGGGGTGGTACTCAGGCTAGGATTTAAAATTGGGCATGTTGACGTGGGATAGTGAGAATGGTGAGTGAAGTGGATTGGGGCCAATACTGTTTAGTGTCTTCATTCATAATTTGGACAGTAGGACATAGCATTCTCTCAGCAAGCCTGTAGGTGATGTAAAACTTGGATTTGTAGTTGTTACACCTGTTAGTTCTGCAGCCATTTAGAGGGTTAGAAAAGGGTCAGTAGGAACCTTAGTTCAGCAAAGGCAAATGCAAACTCTTGCATCAGAGAGGAGTAATGCACCATGCACCAGTACAAGCTGTGGGCTGAGCAGCTGGAAGTCACTTTACGGAAAAGGCCCTGAGCATCCTGGTGGAGGCTTAAGTTGAACATGAACCAGCAATGCAGCATTGTGGCTAAGGTGCCCAACAGCATCCCGGGCTGCATTAGAAAGAGCCTCACAAGGAGGCCTGGGTGGTGATCATCTCTACTCAGTCTCAGTGAGACCACATCTGTGCCTTGTGCTGGGCTCCCGAGTACAAAATTGACCTTGATGTGTTGCAGAGAGTCCAGTGGAGGGCCACCAGGCTGCTCAGGGGCTGGAGCATTTGGTGTATGAGGAGAGGCTGAGAGAGCTGGGATTGTTTAGCCTGGAGAAGAGAAGATTTAGGGTAGATCTTACCAGTGTGTGTAAATACCTAATGTGAGGGAGCAAAAAAGACAGAGCCAGGCCCAGTGAAAGGACAAGAGGCAGTGGGCATGAATTGAAATACTAGAAATTCCATTTAAAGAAAAACATTTTTACTGTAAGACTGATGGAACAGAGGAAAAATTTCCTTCCTTAGAGGTGTTCAAGACTCAACTTGACATGGCCCTGAGCAAGCTGATCGGATTAGACCTTCTTAGAACAGTTAGACTGTACTAGTTTGTATCTAGAGGTTGCTTCAAAAATATTTTTTTAAAATTCTAAATTCACTGGGGTTGTGATTTACATTTTTATTTGTAAATGTAAAGGATCATGAAAGTGTATTTGAGTTAATTTCAATTGTTTATTTATTTTAACAGTTAGACGTCTGCCTTGAAAATACTTTAGTTTTAAAGAGACATCTTGAACTCTCCACAACATTCTACTCTCTGTATTTCTCTCCTTAACTGTGATGCATTTCTGTTATCTGACTCCAGTATTGCATTCCCTCTGAGCACAAATTCTGTAAAGAATTTCCTTGAAGGAAGAGAGGCTTAACATGATGATCATTAACCTTCCAGATCTGGAGACTTGTATGTGGAAGAACAGTATGTCTTGATTTGAAAGACACATTCTGCAGCAGTCTGCTCATTTACAACTTTAGAATATTTGAAAGAAGATATGGCAGCAGAAAATTTTCAGTAAGTTCCAGTTTTGAGGGGTTTTTCTTAGTAGAAACTTTTCTATACAGTTTAGTCTTGTACTCTTACATGAATACTGCAGTTTTATTTCTAGCATGTTGTATAGATATATATGTTAAAGGGTTTTAAAGATAATTTGGTTTTCATAAATTTAAATTTATACTGATTGTATCTTGTAGTCAGTGGATTATTCTAATTACTGTTTGCAGCTATATCAGTTGTAAGATATCAGACCCATAGAATTTAGTTTGGAAACAATCTTACACTTCATTCTTCAGTATCTAGACAAGTAGACCTGGAATTACATTGTGTTAATGATTTAATTAGTCTTAATTGAACTAGTATAGATGTTTTCTTATTTGTTCTTATATTTACAGTTATATTAAAACCTTATTTTTAAACTGTTGAATTGATTCAAATTAACCTTTTTCTTTCCAGTCTTTTTTACTGGGCGCTTGGATGCTCTCAGCTTTGTTTGATCTTCTCCTTGTAGAAATCACTCAGTATATATTTGGCATCACCATCAGCAACTTGCCTTCTGGTTTGTAAGTAGCTTCTAATGGTTATTTTAGATATAGTTTCAAGGGACTATTTTCTGAAAATTTTATTTTAAAAAACCTTTCTTCATGTAACACTTCAAATTAAATTTAATCCTCTTTTGAACTGAAGTGTAAAAGTCCTTGGCACAACTATTATAATTTCAAACATTTATTTCTTAGCTATGATTTGTGTTTAATTTAGAATTTATCCATCTAATGTTTAGTTTCCAATCTGTTAGTCCCATTTCCTCTGTTAAAATGATTACAACATGCCCTGCAGTGCACAAATTATTGCCGTGTTTGTTCAGTCTAAGTTGTTTAGATCAGTTTAATTTGTAAAAACTAGAATCAGGTCGTGCTGATTTCTGTCCTAAATGAGAAAAGCAACAGAACTGTAAGTCATGTGCTTTATGTTCACTTTTAAAATGCATATGCATTTCATACTGGTATTTTGTATGTTATTCAAAAATTGAGTGCTAGAGCTTGTTACTCCATTTTGTGCTTGCAGTTGCAGTTCTTACAGCTTTAAAGGTGTTCAGTGGTTCAGTTTTGCATAACTTCTGTTTGAGATTTCTGTACTTTATAAAAGATGTGCATGCTGCAGTAGAACCATAGAGCTTGCAACCCTATGTGGTTAAGCTTCTGGCAGGTGAGATCATAGAGACTTGAGTTTCCATGTGTTGCACACTCTGAGGTAATAATAAAAGCTCTTGGAATAAGATTTTTAATACTAAACACCATATTAGGCATTTTTTTATTCCTACTTTTGCAGAGCATCTGTTGAAAGATTCTAAAGACTGATTTATAAGGGACAAAAAGCATGTTTTGATACTATAAAGATACATTTTTTTGTAGTCTGTGAGTATCCAAAAGGAGTTGAAAGCTTGAGTAGTTGCTGCAGTTACTCATCATGTTTGTTACCTAGAGTCTGTTGCTAGGACATAGGCTGCTCATGTGTCTGGAAGAATTAATATTTTAATATGTTTAAAAAGATACTTTGTGCAAAAGTAAGGTGTAATAAATGTGCACATCATACCCACAGGCAGGTAATGAACAGTTTGACCATTGTACCCTTTGATGGTATTTTTATGACTGCAGAATGTTGTCAGTTACAAAGAAATCTGCATCAAAGAAGTTTTTAATTAAGTGCAATATAAATTTTACCTACGTATGCCTTCTCATTAAGTCATGATGACATTGATCTTGGGAGAATGAAGTTAATTTTAGAAGTGTGGGATAGAAAGTAGTTTCAGGAGCATTTGATTATGCAAATATAAAAAATTAATATATACATTGCATCATAATTCTTCAGTGTTGTCTGCTTTATTATATTAATAGTCACTTTCACGTCTGACAATATTCACAGTCTTTTGAGGTGATAAAAGCATTGGAAAGTTTAACACTAATGCTAGGTTTTAGTTCATTTCAGGTGAAACAACAAAAGATGCTGAGCAAATAAAAAGAGGTGCAATTATTATTCTGCTTCTGTCGTATTTGCAGTGCCACAAATACATCTGTTACTTTTGGTTATAGAACATTCTTCTGTGTAGCCAAGTGCTAGAATTTGGAAAAGGAATCACTGGTTTACGTTGTAAAAGTCCCCTGACATTTTTTCTTTTTTTATATCATTTCACTGTTCATGTTATTGAGTGATCTTACACTGCCAGTTCGAAAACTTTTCCTGCGCACGCTTCGAAGGTAATTGCGATAAAGGATTACACTGATGACTCTTGCCTGGAATTGTTTGGAAACGATGTAGTACAGTATAACATCCAAGCATGTACTGAGATTCATGAGAAAGGTGGTAAAGGCTGCCCAGGGATTGTAAATTGTATTTTCATCTTGCAACATCAGGAAGGCAAAGCAAATGTGGAAGGGTACAAAGCAGATGAGTACCTGAGCAATCAGAGTAACTATAATTCTTATGGATCTCTCCTTGGCCTTAGGTTTCAGTTTGGAAGTCTTCCCGTGAATGAAATTGTAAATAATGACTAGGTAACACCCCATCATGATAAACAAGGGGATCAAAAAGAAAAAAATCAAGCGACAGAAGTTCAATGTATTTACTTCCTTTAAATGGATGATATCAAGCATTTTCATGCAGGTGGTAAAATTTGAGGCTTGGTCTGGATCAGATTGTAAAAACAGCAATGGAGATGTTGTTGAGAGGGTCATTATCCAGATTCCAGTGCAAGCCAGCACAGCTTTTTTTGTGTTTTTTAGTTCTTTGACATGTTTGGGCTGGACAATAGCCATAAATCTGTCTACACTGATAAAAGCGAGCAGCCACAGAGCGATGGCTGGATAAAACACAGTGAAAGCACCGATGATCCGACAGAATGTATCTCCAAAAGACCACGTTTCTGTCCCATGGTAGATTATCCGAAAAGGCAAGGAAAATATAAAAAATAGGTCAAGTAATGCGACATTCATCATATATACAGTTATAGTTGTTCTCTTCTTGGTAGTGCAGCTGAACACCCATAGTGCAGTGGCATTCACCAACAATCCCACTGTGAACACAAAACTGTAGAAGACCAGTGATGCAATCCTGTATTCTTCTGGGTGGGGATTTTCAGGCATCATAGTTTAATTGAACTTAGGAATAGTTGTTGCACTCCATAAATACCCTAAAATTAGATAAAATATGGGAAGTTATTCTCAGTCAAATAAAACCTATCTTTAAAAACAAACAGGAAGATTGTTTTATGGTGGTGTTTAGTGATGAGACTGTATTGTTTAGCTCTGAAATGTGCTAGCTTTGGTGCTTTTTCTGACTGCAAATACATTATCATCCTCTGAGGGAAATATATGTATTGTCAGACTTGTGAAAATAGTATTTTATAAGCATGTTTTAATAAAGTATGTTAATTACTTAAGGGGCCTTTTTACATAAGGAATCAGAAAGTCAAGATTGATGCTTCGGTTGTACATCAGTAGCTGATATTAGATTGAAACAGTTCTATCTGAGCTGTGAGAGCTACTTTCTAAAGAAAATATTTCTTCAAGTTGTCCCTGTTAATAAATTCTTGACTAAAACTAGTTATGAATAGAAGCAAGTGAGCATGGCATGGAGTGACATTTTGATATGCAAAGAGTATTGACTTTGCCTTTTATCTGTGTAGGAGCTACATAACTCCCAAAAGAACAGGTGCTTGCTCATAACAGACACTAAAAAACTATTTTACTAGCTACATAGTTTCTAATACAGCCTTTAATCCTAGGGCATCAGAACTACCCACCCAACATATGAATGAGATGAATAGATTAATAGACTTCCTGTTTAACAAAGTAAAAAGATGGGAAGCAGCACAGTCTCCAACCAGGCCATATGGGAACAGTATGGGAGAAGTTTGGGGGAGAAGTTCCTGGCTGGTAGCCAGTTGCCCCAGAGCACAGTTGTGTTCCTTCTTCCAGCTTCTTGGTCATAGGAGTTGGACATCTGAAACGTCACTGTGCAGGCTGAGGTGATGAGAGCTGAAGGAGGGGATCCCTGGAGCCTGTGAGGATGGCAGACCTTACCTGGTGTTTGCATGAGTGCTTTGTTTAACCCTCACCCCCAGCACTTTCCTGGCTCTGGCTGTGGTCACAGTTTCATGACTTTATGTGGGAGGGTTCCTCTTGTCTGGCCTTTTACCCAGTCCTGTGGCAGCTTTGTGAAGAGGAGGAGGAGGAGGAGGAGGAACAAGTTAGTTGTTTGTCTTATCTTCCTACTTGTGACAAACAGCCGAGGAACTTCTGCAGTATCGGTTGGGCACCAGAACTGTTCTCAAGAGCTGAAGGGTGCAGAGTTCCTGTGAGTTTTATCTCCGGAAGTGAAGAATGCATTAAAAAAAGGTTTATTGTTACTGCCTGTCTGGTTAATGCTTTCTCTGTAATGTTACCAAATACTTTCTCAGTGCTATAGGAATGCATAGGGGTATGAACCAGTGTTTATTAATCTGGCATCCTGGTTTGACACTGGCAAATACCAGCTGCTTTTGAGAAGAGTGCCCATAGAGTAGCTAACTTAAATATGACCTGTTAAATCTTTATATAGGTTAGTTTCTGCCTTGAAACATGAAATTCGGGCTTCTACGTTTCATACAACTCTCCACTTTACAGATATATTAAAAAGTTATGCATAGAAATATCTAACCCTTAACTTCAAGGTCATTTTTTCGGCTGTACAAAACAAAAAAAGGTGTATTTTCTGCTCAGATGTGGACATTAGAATATACAATAGAATTTATGTTTTGTATGGGAAAAGCTATGCATGGAATGCAAAAAATAGGTTTGGAGGGCATCTGTATGAATGCCTCTAAAATTCCTCATTGCATGAAGAACTCTAAAAATAAGAAAAACAAAAGAATTAAAGAATGCTGGCAAACCTTATTGAAAGTTAGATGGCATATGCTTAAAAATTCTGCGCACATGCTAGCAGCACAGTTAAAATATCATCTGGCACACTGTTCCACTTCCACTAGTGTTGCACAAAATTGTCCAAATGTTGCTTAATACGCACCTCCCCCCTGCCCTTGCACATTGTAAGAGCGTTTTTTTCTCTTTTGTTCTGTTTTTTTTTCTCTCATGCTTGTGATTGTGTATAACGTAGTGCAGGACTGCCAAGCTCAATATCCTGAGTGATTTAGCAGATGAATTGAGCAATAATGTATAAGACAGGTAGAAGAATTCACTTGAATATTGAGAAACATCATGGATTTTAGTTTTGGTTTTGCTCGTCTCTTCTTTGGACTTGCAGTGACTGTAATTTTTTCTGGTCAGGTCATGTTTTTGAAATAACCAGTAGGCTGATGTTGATAGGAAGAGAGGAAGCTGAATCTGGTGTGATCTTTCAGGAAAACCAGGGTTCCATGCCTTATTTGCTGGTTCTTTCAAGTTTGTGACAGTTTTGAGATATATCAAAGAATGGACCTGCTGTAACAAAAAGGGTTTGTTGGGTTTGTTTTCTTTTTTTTTCTGGTTGGTTGTTGGAGACACTTGTTTGTGTCAAAACAACAGTGGGTTGCTTCCCAGCTTTGTGAGTTTAAATGCATGCCAGTTAATTTTTAAGAACCTAAAATGTAACATTTATGTAGGTAAGAAATACTGTCATTTTTAAAAAGCATGAGTTACCTGTCTACATTTTTACACAACTGGAGTTACTTTTCTTTTTTCATCTGTACTTGTCTGCATGGAGTTCAGGTTGAGATCTCCCAGGTCAGCCCAAGCAGATCTTTGGGTGCTTCTGTGTGAATGGTTTTGCCCTAGCTGCCATTTTTCATAATGAGAACATTTATTTATTGGTATTGATTAAAGCACTTGCTGAAGAGCCCCTGGAGTCACTGGTTTCTGGAAGGCTTGGCTTGTGTTAATTCTGAATGATTCCTCTGTTGTTTGTCTGTATGTTTTAGCAGTCTTTTAATTTTGTAATGATAACTGACATTCTGAATGTCTAATGTGATTTGGGAAGGCCAGCTAGGTGCCGTGTACGAGAACAAGACTTTCACAGCAAAATCACAATTAAGTCTTTTCCTCCAGATTCTTATTGCAAGTCAGGTAACAGTGGTTCCATTTAAAGGACCATGTGTGTATCTCTCTTCCCAATCCCCCTTTTTACTTTGTCTGTCCCTTATATTTGCTTGCATTTCCCCAAGGAGAACATGACTTTCAGTGAAGCAGAGAGAGACCAAGCAACATGACCTTCTCCTGGTCTTAGTTTGATGAAAACAAACATTTTTCTTTTGTAGTTAAATGTACTTACCAATGTTTTCATTTATTGAATATTTTAAAAATTTTTGTTAAAGTCCCAAACAACAGTATTTATGGTACTATGCTTTTACAAATGCAATAATTTTTCTTTAAATGTTACTATAGAATGCTGCTGATATTTTGAAAGTGCATTAAAGAATTAAATATCTTTTCATTAGTTCTAGAATTAATTCCCATGTTCAGCTTCTGAACAAAGAAATCTCTTAACAACATGTATAAACATCCAAGTTACTTTGTTAGCACAGCATAAGGGATTGTTACTCACCTTTTGTGCACTACAGAGTTTCTTCAGAGATGCTTCTTTCATGGCCCCAAATCTGTAGAAGGTTTAGACTTCCTCCTTTGCTCAGCTTCACTTAGCTAAAATAGCTCTTCTTCACAGGCAGGAAACAATGACGTAATCTCGCTAGTTCTGAGCTCTTTTATTGGTCATACTTAAAAGTTACTGTTTCACGTAGGTGCAGTGTCTGTGAACTGGTTTTTCTATTGCCTTTCAACAGTCAAACTTTTTTAATATTTCCAGTGTGGTCAGGCTGGGCTGTTGTACTGTATATCTTTTCAAAACACACTTTTAAATGTTTGCGGTATAATGAAAGCATATTTTAGGTTAAAGTTTCCATAAAAAGGTGTTTGCAAGAATACACATAGTGGTTATGCATAAGTTTCTAATAAGCACAATGTAAATGTATTTTCAGTAGAGCATAGTCTGGTGGATTTTTTATGGAAATCCCCGTTTTATTTATATTGTCTTGGACATTAGTCAGTCTGAAAGTGACAGAAATTCACTGCATTTGAAATGAGAAGTTTGATTCACTTGAATACACAACTTTGTACTTAAAACATTTTATTAACACAGGAGCAATATTTCTATATATTATTTGCTGTCTAAAAAAATAACATGCTTATTCAAGAGCTTTCCTGAAAAATGCTGTAAGAAGAGAGGTTTTAGCTTGTATAAAAATGGAGTAAAATCTCTCAGCTCTATCACTGCAACAGACGTCTTAGATGGGATGGGAGTATTCACAAAGGATTATAGGTAAAGAAGACTAACTTCCTATATTTCCTCTTTGTCAGCGGGAAAAAAGACCTACCCTTTAGAAAAGCCACTCAGAGAAGGAGCTCATTCCATATTCTCTATCAAGTGCTTGCTGCTTCAGGTCTCTGACTGGCATCTTCTGGATGTGGGAGCAGAGAGCTCTGTGTTGAGCAGGGGAGCGGTAACATTTCAGTCTCCACCTGACATGTCATCAAGAATTTGCCAGGATGTGCACTTGGTGCCAGAAGCAACAAAGTCCTGCAGTTCAGAAATAGCCAGAATGAGGTTTGTTTGTGGGAGCATCTTTCTTCACTGACCATAAAACTAATGTAGATAGGTGATCCTCACTTAGTGCTCAAGATAACTTCTGTGAAAAAAAGCCCCTCTCTACTGGAGTCATGTAATTTATCTCAGCTAAATGTGTTTGTGTTAGCATGTGGGTGTCTGCATAGGTCAGCTTGATGGTTAAAGTAATCACAGGGAGGGACCTGGGTATGATTTTTGGTGTGTAGATTACCTTTAAATATTAGGTTTTTTCCTGTTTAGGTGAACTGATATGAAACTTGGTTTTTTGTGATCATTCCAAATGCCTCTTAAATGCAATGAGCTTCAAGTCCTACCCAGACCACCCTACAGAAATATAAATCTATTTAAAAGTGCTTAATATTTTAGAATTAAGGAGTATCTTAAAAGGATTAACCAGTGTTGAAAACTCTTCAGTGGCTTTATCATTAGTAAAGCAACTTCAGAGCATGCTACAGCAGAACAAAGCATTGTTTTCAACTGTTCAGTGAAAGCTCAGTGAAATTCAGTGCCATATGTGTATCTTCTGGAAGAGAAGAACTGGATTCTTAAACTCGCCTGAGTTAGAGAGAGTGCTTTATTTTGGGAAAAAATACAGAAGTGTGGAGGCACCTTCCAAACTGAACTGCCCTGTGACTAAACCAAAACAGCCAAGTGAACAGTCAGGAGCTCCCTTAGCTGAAGAGGAAGTACAAAAGTGATTCTGGGTTTAAATGGAAAGCAGGCAGATGTTGAGTTTGGGATCAGAGAAGCCATATGCTGTGAGTTGTCACTTGGCTTGTTGTGTTCTTGGGGGAGGGTGGGAAGTGTGACCTTTTATAGCTGTGTCTCATTTTGTGTGGAGGGTGGCTGATGTTCTGACCCTGCAGGGAAGGTCGTGCCTTGTGAGGACAGCTGCAGTCAAGTCCCACGGTTTACACAGGTGGATAACAGCAGCCCAGTTGAGTTTGCTGGCAGGTTAGCCACCCATCTGGTTTGCTGCAGCACAGATATGTCAGTCTGTGTTCTGCTTTCACTCAAGCTTTTCACAGCCTTCCTGGTGAAGAGGCAGCCAAACCTCTCCGCTGCTTGTAGGCTGGCAGGCCTTGCCCCCAGGCGTGGAGAGATAGCTCTGTCTGGCAGCAGTAGGCTGAAAAGAGGTGTTTGCTGTACCAGCAATTGCATGCTCCTTGTCCAGGTGCTCAGGCTGGCAGCAGCTGCAGGGTGATAAGCATTTGGAGGCTAACACCCAAGTCAAAAGTTGCACTGCCTGTGGTTTGCGAGAGGCAGTGGGCTGCTCTGCTCTGCTGCATTCCCCTATTGCTTTGGTTTCTGCTGTAGGAAGCACCTGGCTGTATTTTTGTTTCCTTTGCCGTTTTACTAGCTAGAAATGAGTGCCTTGCATTGGTTTCCCTCAGATGGGTGAGTACTTCCTCTGCTCCATCTTTTACTGAATTAAATGCTCAGTTCCATCCGGGGTCTTCTTTCGCTATTCTAAAGTTCGAGCAGTAGAAAGGGTAATTGTAGTTGCATTATATTGTGCTAAAGCTGGTTTTAAGTAGTTAAACGCTAAGCCAGAGTACTTCCTGTCTGAGGATAAGGCAAAGTGCACGTGGTCTATTATGGTGCCTTCACTAACTGGCAGTAAGCCTCAGAAGAAATGAGTTTGATCACTTGCAACAACCTCAAAGTGCAGCACTGAAGACACTGCCTTCAAGTTGTTGCTTTTGCAGAATTAATGTACTGCTGGGTCTTTCAGTGGTTTAGTCATGGTACAGAAAAGTATGTTTTGCCTGTTCACTTACTGTGTAATGTAAGCTTTGTCCAGCTGATACAGAGAAGTTCTGCACACAGTGGGACGGAAGGATTACCCTCTGCCTCAGTTTGGTAGGGAGCAGGCTTGAGCTCACGTTCTTCTCCTTTCAAACTGTCCACCTTTTTGGATCTATTGAAAAGAAAGCACTGAGGCTTCTTGCATGGTTCACTGCACCAGTGGTGCAGGAAGCAACTCTCCCATGTCAGTTTCTTAACTTACTGGCTTGCTGTTGTGGGTGAGTTCACATGCAGTTTTGGGTTACTGTTCTCAACCTTGATGAAAACTGGCATCAGTTTTTATTCCCATCTTGTGTTCACCACAGTGAATGTTTAAGAATAAACTACTGGTTGAAAGTTGTCATGGCACTGAATGCATAAAGTTATTGTGGTTGTTTACAGTTTTGCCATGTGTGTGTTACTCAGAGGCTGTGTCGTGGCATGGCTATCCCTCCTCTCCCAGTCCTCTCTCTGAGTGGGTATAAATGCAGTGTGCAGCAGAGCTGAAGGAATGGGAAAGGGGGGAGCTTAAGAGAACTGCAGCCTAATTAGCCGTACCTGATATGTCTTATTTACTGTCATATTTTGCTTTCTCTTCCCTGTTTTGCTAGAACATGGTATGGTTTGAGGAAGGAACTCCTGGATTTTCCCTTAAAAAAAAAAAATCAACATTCCATGTTTCTCCTGGGTTTGTTTGGTGTTTTTTTCCACACCTCCTCCCTTCCCCCCACCCTCCTGCACCTTCTTTTGTACAGCCAGGACACACCCTGTCACTAAAGAGCCTAAAAATATGCACTGCATCTGCCCTGTAGTTCATTTGTTTATCACTGTCAGTCAGCCTTTGAAAGAAATAATACTTCAGAAATTAATTAAAATGAAAGTTGCATCTCTGAGATGTCTATGACAGTGGGGTAGTGGACTAGAGACAACAGTCTTTTACACACCAGCAGTCTCAGTGTGTCCATAGTGTAGTATTACCTCATGGCAAATACCAACACAGCTCCATGCTTGTTGATGAACCCATGTTGCTTTTGGCAGATTTCTTAAACTGTTGGTTCTGTTCTGCCTTCCTGTGTTACGTTTTGTTGGGAAGCAGCTTTTTTAATTCAAGAAGTACACATATCTCATGACAGAGATTTCGTAGTTTTTTAAAACCTGCATGAATACTCAAGTTTTTTCTTTTATTTTTTTAAATCTGCATTGTCAGGAACTATGAAATGAGTTAGTTGTTCTATTTTGGAAGTGTCCAGGAGAGCTTTTTCGATAGTCTTTCCTTACTAAGTATGTGGTATGTGATATTCTTACTATTAAACTACTCTTAAAGGTCTCAGGTGCATAGAAGTATTGTTCTGAAACTTGATATGCCTCCCAGGAACAGAATTAATGTTTCAAAAGAAATGTCTTTATTTGGAGCTGCATGTACTCAGATTCCTTTGATGAAGTAAAGTGCAGAAATAGGGAGAGTTGTTTTGCCTTCTCCAGAGTTCAGGAGTTTGGACAAGCTCTCTCAGTTACTAGCCTGAGTATATGTTATCAGAAATTAAACAATTAAAAATTGCTACATAGGCTTTAGCAGGCCAGTGAAGTGTTTAATCAAAAGTACCTGAAGTGAGAGTGGGCTGTGTGAATTAGAATAAGCACTTCAAATTCAAGCGTGCCTTACTGTGTGTTGCCCAGCCCTGGCAGGTAGCTTGCTCTGCTGAATGACAGTCTTCTAATGCTGTTCTGCCTGTGCCACCTGTCCCTGGCACAGATGAACAAGCAGCAGTGTGTTGGGGTTGTGAAGCTTGGTGTGCTGTGGTGGAGTTGAGGTGACGTGGGAGGGAGCATCAGGATGATAAAGGGGCTGGCATAATCCAGACCGGGACAAAGCAGCCCGGTTTCCTGTTGCATAGCAGTGAATCTGGTTGGTTAGGAACTCTGCTGGGCAGGTTGGCTTGGTGTATAGGGTCAGCACTGTCCTTGGAGGGAAATGAAAGAGCAGCTGAGTGTGAGTATGATCAGTGCACTGGAGCACCAGGACAAGGCCAGCTGGTGCTCTGAGCTGGCTCAGCTGGACAGCAGAGCTGGCTGCGAGCAGGTGGTTTCAGAGTCACTGTCTTTTCAGGTATGGAGCCAGGTCTGGTCAGAGGACTCAACCAACTGTTGAACTACAAAAATTGTATCTATTTTACAAACATGCACTTTGAGGGGAAGGAGGTGAAAATCCTGAGCTTTATCACAACAAGAGGCCTAGGAGAGTAAGTCAGGGCATAAATTAGAAGTTCAATAATTTAAGCAGCTGTTCTTATGCAGACGTTGCGTTGGTAAAGGTGGCTTTAAGATAGGATGGACCAGTGAAACTGAATGGGGACTTGTGTGTTCCATGATCTCTGCCACTTTCACCCTTTGCCTACAAATCATACTGCCTGTCAATGCTTTTTTTGTTTTTGTCCTGGAACATCTGGGACATTGCCTTCATTTACTTGTAACTGAGCCCTGTGTTGTGTGATGATTGGGGCCACCAAATTCATATCACTTACCCAAACGGCAGAAATGAGAGGGAGTGCAAAGCTTGATTTGAACAAGGGGCAGTGAGAGAAGAAAAGGCAGTAAAGGTGGCAGGATGTTGGACATCTCTGTATTCCTTCTTCTTTAAAACTTGATGGCATATGGAGGTAACCATAAGAACTATACCAGTGGCCCATGGCTCACAGCGCTCATTACTGTCTAGATGATGTAGTTTATTTCCAAGATGATGGAGCCTAACCTGTCACAGCTGTTGAGTGAGTGATTGCCGCAGTGTCCTGTAGTAGTGATCCTGGATCTGGCTTCTTTTTACTGCCAGACAGTTCCTGGCCCAGTGCTTGTACTGCCTGGTGCTGAGATCTCTGACATGGGAAAATGGGGTTTAGCCTCCAATAAGAAGCAGTTTGGTGAAATGGTTTTGACCTCTGCTGTGGTGAGGATTAATTACTGTGTTAATGCTGCCATCTGTGGATCTTTAGCAAGCATAGCAACAGATCTTTGGAACAGCAGAAAACAGGTATGATGGGTTCATTTCTTTATACACCTGCCCTACTTAGCCAGTTGTTCAGGAAAACTGATTATAAAGAGTGAAAGCCACTTTGTCTCTCCTATGGAAGGGAAATACCATGTGGCATGGAAGCTGTGATTGTTCCCGTAGTTGTGGAACTACAAATTCTGTTATTGCTCAGATAGTTACATCTCATACAGGTCTCCCCTTTGCATTTCTGTTTGTACATTAAGATGCAATTCTGAGACTGTGTTGTAAGCAAAGACCTTCTTGCTGTGCATAGTCTGAATTTATCCTGAAAAACTGAAGAATTAGAAGACACCTAGTGGAGGAAGAGAAGAAAGACTGGGAACAATATTTACCATTCTTCTTTTTGCTTTTTTGTATAGCACAAGGATAAAAACTAATATTAGAAATAAAGCAACTCTGTGTTTTTTAATCCACTCACTTCCTCATTTTGTTGGTTTATTTGTCTGATATGTCTTTATCAAAATAAGACACAATAGCAACGACTTTCTCTCCACCGCATTCCATTTTTCAGAAGGAGTGTTCTAAAAGTTTTATGATTAAATTATTTCATGAGAATAAACAATGCCTTCTTTCCTATGTGGAATAGGGGCGTCCTTTTTAGCTTAGTAGGTGACCCTTGAAAGTTATTTTCCATCCATGTGGGCATGATCAAGTTTTCTTTCTGTCTTTACTGGCAGCTTGGGGTTTTTTTTTCCCCTCTTCTCTTCCTCTTTCCGGATTTAGGAACACCTTGTTTATTCCTCATGTTCAACTGTAGTAAAGAAAGACAGGGATGTGGAAGTCCCTTTGGAATTTAAAAGGAAATCCTGCATCTAATTGCAGATGTCTGCGCCAAACAATTCTGCACAAGTTATCATTTCAGCTATTGTTTGCAAATTGGCTTACTGCAGTGCCCTATGTCATTTGATCTGAAGGGAAACAAGCTTAAAGGAGTCATTGCATCCTAGAAACATCAGTTGTCTCCTAACTGTAGGAGTTCTGCTACGAGCATAGATTGCTGTATTTTTGTTTTAAGGATCTAACATCCTTTCATATAAGGAATGTCCTCCTTCATCACAGAATGAACTGCTTCCATTCCAGTGATGTTCTTTGTATCTCTTCCCTCTCCCTGAATTTGTAGGGCAGGTAGTTATTTGCAGTGGAGGAAGAAGGACTAAAAATGAATGAATAATTCTTCTGAGCAGTTGGAGACATCGTTAGTGTGCGGAGAGACTCTGCCTGTTGTAGCCTTTTGCAAAATAGAGAGTGGTGGTATGATTGCTCTCTTAGGACAGACGAGGAGGCTAATGAAGTAACTTCACGAAGGAGGTCTTTGCAGTGACTGATGCTTTAAAGAATCCCCTCTTGATTTATCAAAGCAGTGAACAGAAATTGATTCAGTAGGGTCAGTGGTATCTACGAAGGCACAGTTGCATGACCGAGACTTTAAAAAACAAATGTGTGTGAAACAGAAGGCAGTGTGTACAGTTAGTAAAAAAAGTAATGCAGTTGTTTCACTAGCGTGTTAAGAAATGAAAATGTCTCTTTTTCGGTGTTAAATGACCTTGAAGACTTTCTGTATAAGTAACAAGATCTTTTAAAATTTCCTCTTTGCTTTTATTTTATGCTTACTGAATACTCTCCTTTTGTTTAGTCATCATTTTGCTTCAAATACTGTGGTCTGTAGCTGAGAAAAAGAGTTATATGGTGGTCTTAATGGGGAAGTATGTTTTGCAAGGAAATCATTTCTCTGCTACAGCTTTTCTATTTTGTTTCTGTTTTATCATGAACAAGCTAAAGGGTTTACTGCTGACAATTTCTGCCTTACAGTACTTACTCATTGGAAAAGTGGAACTACAGCCACAAATCACAAGGAGGTGTGAATGACCAAAAAACCCCAAAATGGTGGGAAGCACTTTAATGGTCATGTACTGTGAAGTAAGCCAAACTCTTTGAATAAGATAAACATTAAAACCTCCCTTTACTAGTCTTCAGCCTTTGAAGATATATTATGATGTCTGTTACAATATTCTCATCATAATGTGGTTAGAAGAAATTTGATTTTTTTACTAAGAATACAAAACTAGTTAAAAAAAGTCTCAGCCAAAAAATAACACAATTTTTACCAATAATATTTACTGTAGAAGAAGACTGAGGAGTAGCCAATAACTCAACTTTTCTACAGAATTATGCTTAAAATCTTGAACAGGGGATATATGAGTCACATTCTGTATTTAGCTCCAACTTATTGTCTCTACCATGAAAATAGGTCATAATAAATAAGGTAAAAATAGCTTGTGTGCTTTGCCACATAGGTCAACTTTAATTGCCATCTTTTGGCTCCATTCTGCCCAAGCATTATGATAAATACAGATCCTGGTAAGATCGTTTAATGCTTGTATCAGCAGGGAGCTAGGAGCGAAGACCCTCTTCAGCCCATCGCATATTGAGGTGTGCCCTTGGATTGCTGAGGTGTGGACTGGGTGATGTGGGCCATTTGTGGGATCAGTAGGGTGGAGAGAAGCAGGGTTTTTGTGCTGAAATGTTGGAGCTCATTGTGCAGTGGAGGATCAGATGTCAGGAGCTGGTAGGAGAGGCTGCAGCTCTCATTTATGTGTGGTTCCCTCCTCTCCCTCCCCAGCACAGGCAGCTGTCATGTAGCCAGACTTGTCCATGCAAAGCATTCTGGGAGACTGATGCTATCCGGTGTGCCTCTCTGCACTTCCTTTACTCCGGAAACATTAAACAGATGAAGTTATGGGAGCCATAAGTTCAAGTAGGATCTGCATGCTTTGAAAATATTTCTCAGGTGGAGTAAGAATGCCTATGAAACTAACAATCTTGAAAAGCAAGTCAATGAAATCATACCACTTGAAATTCAGGTGTGTAACATACTGGGGTCTTGGATCACAATTTATTGAATGTGTTTTCTCTAAGGCAAGAAGTCTGCAGAATAAAAATATATATTAGATCCAGAGTTAAAAGCTAATCTCCATTACAATTTGGGCCACTCCCAGTATACGGTTCCACTTTTGTGTTTATATGTGTCTGAAGGGCCTCTTGAAGCAGGTGCTTATCTTAAATGAAGTTGCCTACTCTTCTTGATTCAGTAGAGTGCCTCACAAATGGCAGCTTACCAGAGTAAGTGTGTGGAGATGTTTTAAGATCTGCTAGACAGGTCTCTTTAGATTCAGAAAAATTATAAAAGGCTCAGCTGTCCCCCATAGAAGAATGAGTGTGCTTCCAGGTTATTCCTGTCCAGGTTTGGAGGGCAAGCACTTCACTCAGGCAGGGTGTGTACCCTCACATCCCTCTGTGAGTACCTTCAGTGAGGCCCTTGGCAGTGTGTCCATATGGGATGCTTTGCTCACTGCTTGCCTTGCACGTGGGCATGGTTTGAGAGAGTGTACAGTGGTGGTAAAACCAGTGCCCATGGGATTATAGCCTTTTGTCATCATTACCAGGTATGTAGTCACAGATCTCTATGGCCTTAGTCAGGAACCTCCTCTGACACCTTTCGAGGGACAGAGACCTTGGGTCTTTAGTTTCCCTATCTTTATATCAGCTAGGGAGCAGCTTCAGGCTAGGTGGTCTTTTTGTCCATGCAGGTTCAGCTTACTCAAAGCTGACAGTACCATCGTGCATTACACAGAAGTGACACATCACCCTCCTGCTTTGGTTAGGAATGTTGATCATTTGGTGGAACTGACTTTATGTATTGACAGATTATTGGGTGGGATTTTGAGTGCTTAAGTCAGGTGAGTCATGAGCAGGAAATCTGGGATGGTTTCTCAGAGCTATTTTAAAAACGTTTTCCTCTGTTCTGGAACCAGTCAGACATGTGGACACCTTTTCCAGTTTTCTGACAATACAGAGAGACTGGTCAGGATGTAGATGAGTTACTTGTGATGACAGCATTCCATCTGAGAGGGAGCTTTTGTTCAGGACTATCTCAGCTAACAGTGCAGTCACACCACATCTACTTCTTTGCTTTTTGTCATTTCTTTCTGGCCTGGGGATAGCTTTTGGGGTTGGTAAAGCATGTCCACTAAATCCTTAAGTGAGAAACAGTCAGTCAAGAAGAAGTACTTACTCCCTTGCAGTTCTTAAATGAGCTGATTTCCCATTGGTATGAGACCAAATACCCTTCTCATTTTTAAAACTTCGGTTCAGTTTTTTTACATTTTTACTTGTGTGTCTTGTACAATTAAGAAAATAAAATCAGTTCCATGAAGGGATACTCAGCAGTAATCTCCGTGCTTTTCTGTGGAGAGCTTTTCTGTCTTTTGTCAGGGGTTTTAGCAAGGGCTTGATAAGAGGTGGTTTTGTTTGTTTTGCCTTCACTTAGTGATCCTTTTCTGTAGTGGAATGTTCATTTGATGCAGTCTTTCCTCATACTACAGCTCTCTGAGTCTGTGGTTACCAGCTGTTTTCACCTTTTGATAGTGGTTTGGTTGCTGTGTGCTCTGCCACAAGTTTGAAAGAAGACTGAAGTCCGTGTGGCTGAAACAGTAGAACATTCTGTGCTTTTCCTCTTTTCTTTTTAAGGTTCTCCTCAGAATTCGTCCCACATTCTGGTATCACTTACCAGAAAATCAACCTGCTGGTGTTTCATTTAAACCCTTCTGTTTTTAGAACTGAGGCATTTCTTTACCTCCTGGACATCAAGCACTTTTCATATTTCTAAAGGTTATTCAGGAGTGTTTCTTGCTTCTTCAGTGAGGTGACTGTCTCCGTACAGACTGTTGTAGTGAACAGCAGACTGTGAGACGGCAAGGGAGCTTGGGGCAAACATGATGCAGGAGCCCCACTGTGGAATCACTACATTCCTTCTTCAAGTAACTGGTTTTTGGGCTGTGGTTAAGAGAAGTGAGTGTTTGCAATTAATCCCAGTGCACGTTCCTGCAAATACTCATTCAAAGGAAAAAAAGGACTTCTTGCTTATACCTGGAGACAGAGATGTACTATCTATATGCCTATCTCCATCTTCACATTACTACTGAGCTCCTTCTGTGTGTCAGAATTTTGAGACAAGCAAATGGCAAAGATAGGATGTGTTTCACTCCTTCCACAACATGTTTGACCAACAAGGGGAGTGGACAGTCAGGAGTCCACCTTTCTGGCATTAACCTAAAATGTCTTTGCCCTTAAGTGCTTAAGTAATGCACTTCCAGACAGACTGTGACTGATTTACCCCATCCAAAAAAAAAAAAATCTTGCACCAAATATGTATAGCAGGGACTTATTTGAAGTAATTTCTGCTTAATATAGGAGTGATTGTGAAAAGAGATGAAAAAGTAAGGAGACAGGATCAGAAAATGAGACCAAATGTATTTAGACTCTTGAGGGAAATAGGAAGATCTTAATATGTGGGGCAGAAGAGACAGAGCAATGGTAGACAAAAAATACCCATATCAAATGCAAAGTGACACTTGATCAGTGTAAGGGAGTGTGAGGCACCTGAACTGAGGACAGCTGTGACTCACATTCAACTGATGGAAAGAGTGGTACTCATTCAAACCATAAACATGGTTCCCAGCTGTGTTCTCCACTCCTCTGCCACTGCCTTGCACGGGAGGCAGCAAGAAGAAGCACATGTGGCTTGGTTTCACCTGCTGAAGGTGCAGTTTTGTAGTAGGGCTGAGCTGGTTGAAGTGTAGGCTGCTGTTTACAGAACAACCAATTGGCTCCTGCTTGTACTTTCTTATCTAGTATTTGCACCAAAAGTCATCTGACTTCTTACAGGCAGTGGTTATCAGGAGATAAAATAATGTTTAAAAATAAAACATATATACGTTTATGTTTTTGCAGGGATCATTTCCCACTGGCTTAAATTGTTAAAGCTGCTCGCTTCTGGAGTGGGTGCATACCAACACCAGGGCAAGGAAAGTGATGGAAAGATGTAGCTGGAAGGCAGAACAGGACTTTCTCTTTCCATTGCTCTGTACTGCAAGACTCACAGTTGATCACATCAGCCCAGCTTTGGGTGCCTGAGATTAAGGCATGCATTGCTGTAGAGTTGGTAACCCCTGACAGAGGATGAGGGTAGATGGGGCAGAAGACCGTAACCTCTTACCTGGGGTTCTCTGTGGTGTATCACAAGCCCTGATTGTAGTAACTGTAAGAGGGGTTGTTATCATCCAAAAGCTCTGCCCTGTACAAAGTTGTACCATTTAAGGTATCAGATACGATAACAAATGGATAATCAGATGTATTTTAAGTAGTGTCAAGATTTGCTGAGGATTTTGAGAGTGTTCTTGTTATATGGCAATGCTCCATTTTCACATTAATTAGGATACTTACCTCTGCCTTGCAGCTGGGATTTGAAGTCTATCTGCTATTGCACCTCTCAGATAGGCATACTCATGTTCAGTAACACGAGTATTTAGAAGATGAAAGCAGCGGGAGGTAATTTGACAAAAAGTCAAAAAATGTTACCAATGATTGAATGTCTGGAAGCAAGATGGTAGGTCTTTGAAGGGCTTCCCTGAAATGAGCTGTGCTTCTAAAATTCAGAGTACTGAGTGGCATTTGTAATTGCAGGCAGTCACCACGTTCATGCTTACGGTTTAGTTGCTTTTGTTAAGTGGAAAGTACCAAGCACGGTTAGAGATCTGTGAACTAAGTGTATCCTGATTGGAAACTGCTCTGCCCTGCAGCAGGATTAATCTCTGTAGTCAGTACTCTGTAAGCAGCTTATGGAGGTAAACATTACATGTGTCTCTGCCAACCTGACTAAATAATGCCAGCTGTCTTAACTCTTTTTGAAGATAAATGAGCTGTAATTGGATTTCTGCACTGGATAATTTTAAACAAGGGCTATTAGAAGTAGTAGTTGCTATGAAGTAACTGCACAATAGGCATATTATGATGAGATGTTGAATCTCTCTGAGTGATTTAGGATTTGTCTGTTAAAATCAGGGTAGCATATTAGAGAGAAGCATGCTTTAGTGAGGCAGCTTCCATTTTTTCTTGTTATGTGTGAGCAAACAGAAATGGTAATGAAGTTTGGGTTGAGTTGGCCAGAGGGGGGAAGTGATGCTACTGAGAGTTGCACAATGTCCCAACATTGTGAACTTACTGAAAAAAAATTGAGAGGGGAAAGATAAATTTCTGTCTTTCGTATTTCAACAGAACTTTTAAAAATAAAAGCAGACATTGTTTTTTCTGCAATAATATACTTTAAAAAACCCCTGAAATTTTAGTCAGAAATTTTTTCGCCATGTAGATAGTTTTTGTAAGATGGAGGTAGATATTAAGACTGGAAAACATTAATTTGAATAGAATTTTAACCACTCTGCTGGCAGTCTTTACTTATTGAAAAGTACTAAAACCTTAAAACTGAAACCAAGTGGGGAGAGCAAATTGTGATGTTGCCCACAGTATTTCATTTGCTTGGTGTTGTTACCAAAGACCAACAAGTGGGGTTTTTGGGAAGCACAGATAAGAGTTCTCAAACAGTAAAATCTAAATCTTTTAAATTTAGGGAGTTTTTTGTTTCACCAGTTTGTTTTGAACAAATAAAACACAAGTTTATTTAGCTTCTGAGGTGTTTGTGAGTTTTTTGACACCAATATTTAAGCTTTTATGTATGAAGCACAGGAACTGCTAAAAATTTTAGCCATTTTTTCCCAAGTTCATGTAGCATTAATTGGTGGTTTCATTTTTGTGTGTTTTTTACCATCCCTATACCATAAAAGGTGGGAGTTTTTTCAAATTCACATTATAATTCCTTGTTTTCTTACAACCCCTGCTTGATTACAGTTTTTCTCAGAGGGAGAACTGCTTGATTCTCTCTCACAGATTTTAGGGTAGCTCACTGTTTGGTTTTCCATGACTAGTAATTTGCTTGTGTTTTTATTCCCTTTTTACGTTCCACAAAGCCTTATCATTATTTTTTTTCGTTTTGCTCATAACAAAAATTCATTTATTTAAGTTTTTTGACTTAGTCTCTTTGGTCTTTTTGATTTGATAGAATACTTCTTGGAGAAAAAGAATTGCAGCTTGTCCCTTATCCTACTGGTATTCGCAGTTGGAAAAGTGATAAATAAGATACCAAGGAGGTATTTTGCACCAAGGGGAGGACTGGATCCCAGTAGGAAAGGCACAAACACTTGCAAGGCAGATAACTATTCATTAATAACCTAGAAAAGCCGATAGCAAGTATGAAATCCTACATCTTTTCTGATGCTGGGAACAACGAGATGTTCCAGCACTGGCTGGACCTCGGGTCAGGGGCAGCACATGGTGCAGATCCCATCTGTGGTGAGGTTCACCAGCTCTGACGTCACTGGTATTCCTCCAGGGGCTTCTCACAGTACAGATCGATCAGTCACTGACAGAACCCAGCAGGGAGTGAGGACATAGCTTTCAAGACCCCCTTGAGCAATATACAGTCTTATTTCATTAATAAAGCTGCAGTCACGGGACTGTTGCATATAATAATTCATATGAACGAGACATTGCATTATATACGTATACTTAATTTTAAGTGTGCATTGACTACACATTGGGTAAATATGTATTGACTGTGCATATAGTGATTAATTATACTGTTGATTAGGTGCATCTTGATTAAGTAGCAGTCATGTAGTGTGCATCATACAGAGGCCTGCACCCTAACTAGTAGTTATGCGCGTCACTGCCTCTTCACGAGAAAGTCATCCACTGCTGTCTGCTACAGTACATAACTCGTTATTGATAAGGTTACTTCTGCAACTGCAGACATTTTGGTTCAAAGTACTGCTGATTTTATGATTTCTTATCAATTAAAGAAGTGTTGCTGTTCTAAGCAAACGTCACTTAAATAAAATTTTATTTAAAGTTCTTAGGTACTCCGCAATTCTTGGTGTGTCTTGCTGGTACACCCTGACATTCTTCCCAGGCCACTGCCGTCATCATCCTGTGTATGGAGGAATCGTGCTGTGAGCAGTTGTGTTGTATCATCAGATGAAATGGAGTACAAGTCATGGTTCTTACTTGCTTAGACCTTTTTTGAGATGTTTACAACGTTGAGTAACACTGAAAAGAGAGTAGCAAAATCTTTTTCTACTTGTGGGTCTGCGGCCGGTGAGGCATACTTGTTTCCTGTTTTTGTTTGGGACTAGAAAGTGGCACTTCATGAAAGATCATTAGAATCAGATTTCTGAGAAATTCCTTTTCTTTTTTTTATTTTGGTTGTGATGAGCTTATCTAGACCATGTGAAAATGAGACTTGTAGTTAAAATAAATTATGGTACTTACTCTTTATTGATCTCTGTTCCAAAAATCTTTTTTGTGGGCATTTTAAAATTACAAATCTGATAACAAATCACTTAATTTCAGCAGGAATTTGCAACTTGCAGCACAAGAAGCACTGTAAGAGGATTGTGATGGCAGTGGTGCTTAAATGCTTGATTAGAGATGCCGAGCTGTTGAGTAAGTGCATCCGCCCCACCAGCAGCCACACTATTAGGAAGGCAGGGCTGTAGCCAGAGGAATTAATTTTTCCAAGTTCAGCTTCCTCATGCAGTGGAGAAAATGTAGAGAGACCTTTTGTGGAAGCAGTAAAACCAGTTCAGACATGAGGAAGTGTTTCCCTAACCCTGGTCTCTCCATCTGCAGTGGTCCTCAGCTGGTTGCTCTCAGCCGTGAGCTTGGCCCCTAGGTTTGCCAGCTGTGGGCAGCTCTCCCTGTGCTCTTGGGTATGGCCAAGGGCCTGGGATGTGGGTACTAGCTGAACAGCAGGAGAACAGCAAGGAGGGGTAGAGGTGGCCTGGCTGTACCTGGAACTGTGAGCTGCTCATCTTGCAGTCACCCCTGGTGTTTGTGGTCATTAGTTTTGTTGCTGGTATCTGAATATGTTAGTTTTAGAGGTTCTGTTCTAGCTTGTGGGTTAAAAGGAGTTAAAGTGCAAAACAGCTTTGGTTAGTGAAATTAATACATTGTAATCTGTCAGTAATTTCAGATGACTTGATTATCCTAGTAGCTACTCCTTGCACATTTAAAATAGTTGGTTTGCCCCCATCTGGGTGAACGAAGAAGTAAGGTTCTGGTGGGTGGTAGGGCTGTTTTGAATAGCTGGCATTGAGAATACACTGTATTTGTTTTTTAAAAGACAAGAAAAGAATTGACCCAGAGTTATCTTTATAGTCTGATAACTTGTGAGCAATCTTCAGTTGTCCCTTTTTGTCAAAAATGCCTCACACATGCAGCTGGCCAGGGAGCTTCATCTCTCCCTGTCCCACTGGGGACAGTGATCTGTCGTTGTTACTTCTAGACCGAATTGCTGTAACTTTCCATGCTTCAGAGTTGTGATACTAAGATACTATGTTCTTAGCCCCTAAGTATCAGTAGCTGTCAATAAAACCCTATCTGGCTGCTCTTCAGGCTGGTGAGTTGAGAATATTTGGTCTTCAGCATCTCTATATTTAAAGCAGGCTGCCTTGGAGTTAAACTAACCGCAACTTCCCTCGAAAGTTACATGCCACAGGAAGGATGAAACTGCCAAGCTTAGCTGATTAGAGGGAGGAACGTAGCTCTCCTTTTGCATGGTATAAGACAATGTACACTTCTCTGGAGGGGATAGGATAACCACAATGTTGCTGCCTTCCAACAGGTGCAAAACTTGCTTTTTTTAGTTTAGCCCTTTGCACAACATCTGTCACAACTGAGGAAAACAAAAGAGGAAGAGGAGAAATTCATACTTTTGCAGTGAGGAAGAATGAATGCAGTTTTGTGGAAAGAAATCTGTGCCATGTCTTGACCTTTCTTTTATTTTAGGAGGATGCTAATGACAGCATTTTGGTAAGGGCATCAGTAGAGGGCAAGATTAGAAGATTTTAAAGTTATGTAATCTGCTAGTTTTGCTGCAGGGCCATGGAGTTTCATGTTGCTTTGTCTAACTTGGACCAACTTGCTAGTAATAAAAGAATGCAGGTTGAAAGGAGCCACTGGGGATTACATTGCCCAGCCCTGAAAGTGCTAGGCAGTGCCAATTTCAAGTGCCAATTTCATCTGGGCTATGTTAAATCAAGTTTGGAGTATCTCTAAGGACAGATATTTAAAAGGCTTTCTGTGCAACCTTTCCTGATGTCTGACTAACCTCATGATGAAAAAAGGCTTCTTAATGTTTAAATATTCCTTGATGCAACTTGTGCCTGTTACTTGGTATTGCCATCTTTTCTGTATCACTCCCCATTAGGCAGTTGCAGATGCCAGTAACAGCTCTTAGTCTTCCCTTTCTAGGCTGAACCATCTCAGTTCCCTCAGCCTCTCCTTCTGTAATGTGTGCTGCAAGACCCTTCCACATTTTTGGTGGTGGTCTGCTGGGCTTGTTCCAGTATGCCAAGTATCATTCTTGTACTGGGAAACCCAAAACTTGGTACAGAATTCCAGGCATGATTTCACAAGTACTGAATGAGGGGGAAGATTACTACTTTTTGAACACAGTCCCATACATGTTTGGCTATGAGGTCACGCATACTTGTCTACCAGGAGCCCAGACTTTTTGCCAGTCTGCTTTCTAACCAGGTGATGCCCAGCCTGCACTATTGTGTGGGGTTATTCTGGCTTGGATGCAGGGTTCTCCATTTGGCTTGCTGAACTTCATGAGGTTCATGTGAGTCCATTTTTCCAACCCACTGAGGTCCAGTTCTTCCTTACTTAGTGCGTTGGAGCAAGGTTTTCCAGATTTGTCAGTCATGTGGCAAGATCCTAGTTTAGAGAACCTTTATGCTAATGTGGTAGGAAAAGTAGGTCTTGTGTGTGTCTAGAGATACCCTGTTCTCTTCTGCCACACAGCTCAAACACAGCTGGATTCCCATTCTTTATTTACACTTGCCTTCTTTCCTTCCTTTAGAGTTTGAATAAAGTGGTGAACAGCTTTTATCTGACTGTTCACAGGAGAAGAGACAAGACTTGAAGGAAGGAGATTTGATGCAGGTCTCTAAAATCACAAGTAATGTGGGCAGGGTAAATAGGGAGTCACTGTTTTCACTCATTTCTGGTACAAGAAGCAGGGGACTTCAGATGAAACTAACAGATGTCACAAGTGAAAGAAAATGCCTCCAGACACCCCGGGTAGTTATTCTGTGCAACTTCTTGCTGCAAAACGCAGCAGTCACAGACATTTTGTTTGAGTTGAAAAAGGGACCAGACAGGCTGATGGAAGAAAACGTTGATTGAGGGCTGTCATGTGCGAAGATGAGACATCTGCCTCAGGAAGTGTGAAGTTAGACATTGCAGGAAGCCAAGGGAGTATTCTGAGGGGGAAAAAATTGAGGAAATATATCTTAGCATTTACTACACAAACAGTAATTCCCGTTTTTCTTCAGAGAAGGGTTGCAGCTTGGCAAAGTTTTTTGTATTTATTTTGTACCAGTTCTTAGGCTGCAGGCTGCAGGTTAGCCAAGACTGTATTAGGAAATATTGCACTCAGATGAATCTGTTGTTTTTCAAGTAATTCATATGCCTGTTGACACACTGGCTCTGTATTGAGCCAGCACAGTGGGATACTGCTGAATACAGACCTTAGTTTATCTTCAGTTGTTCCCCTGCTCTGTACCACAGACGTGGTAATTGAAGATAACAGAATATGTCGCTGCTTTTCAGTTCCTCCAAAACTGGTCATATAAGGCAAAGCTTTTCTTCTCTTTCTCTTCAGCTGCATGCTATTTATTTTTCCTATATTGCAGGCTGTCTCATCGTTTTATTGGAGTCTTTTCATTCCTTGTTTACCTAAAAGCTTTTAAGTTTCAAAACAGTGTTAGTCTTAAATGGAATATCTAACTAAAAGAACTCAAAACCTTAGGGTTTTTTTTACACTAATGAGTTTGCTGATTTAAGACAAATCACTAACCACTTTCAAGAACTGTGTTATTTATGGCAGCATGTTTACAGCTTCAGACAGTTGCTGTCATGTTTTTTGCTAGGTGACCATGCTGCTTACGGGTTCCTCATGTACATAGCTTTCGGAGCCACAGACCAAACAGTCAGACAGCAATGCCCTGGGGAATACCTGTTCTCTTCTGCTGGGACTGTAAGCCACAGGAAACTGCCTTCTTTATCTCCACAGTTTCAGCTGGTCTTCAATACCTTCGAGTCCAAGGCAGCTGAGGGTACTTGCACTATTCCTCTTTAATTTTGTGTTCTTGGTGAAAGAAAAGATGAAGGTATTAGATGCTCTTCTTCCGGAGTGTGTGTTTTGGGATTTTTCACATGGTGCACATTTACTTGATCATGTGTTTGACAGTAGATGTCTATCCAACTTTCTTTTCTGGAGAGACAGCCAAAATATACCATTTGGCCAGCATCATAATTTTTACTTCCTGTGTGCTCTGTCACATCCCCTACCAGATAAGATTTGAGAGAGATATCAGCAGTGGGCATGCAGTGTTAGTACTAGGACTAGGACTCCACATAGTCAGCTCTTAGCAGCCACCTAGCTTGACGTTCCACAGTGTAGAGATAAATGATATTCTGTTGTTTTCTCGTGGGTTTCAAGATCCTGACTAGACTTCACCCTCCAAGTAGAGACCCAGTTTTTCTGAAAAGCTCCAGTCAGATCCTCACAGTGAGGAAGCCATTTGAACCTACTGCTACTTGTCAGCTGCTTTATTTGTATGTGAAAAGCATGAGAGAGCCACAGGTCTGTGTGACCATTTACCAGGCTTTCACACAGAAAGGAATATTGCTTAGAATGTACGAAAAGCTTTCCCTATAGAAAAAGCTTGTTTTCTCTTGCAAAGCTCATACTGCTTCAAGCCACAAGTTGCATGGCGTGGTATGCTCATGCTTTTTAAGACAGACATATCCGTTACATGCTCAGTGATGGAGAGTAAAAGATATATCAGATACGGATTTTCCCCCTTCATTCATGTCTGTGTGGCATTCAGGAGAGACCGGAGGGTGGGCCACTGCAGGTAACTGCTATCATGAAAGTACTCCAACAAACAGTACTGAGGGAAGAGCACCAGCAGGATAAATGGATAAGGGCATTGTGAAGGAAACCAGTTGTTTGAGAACAGCTGTAAGTTTTAACTGTCACTGTTCTCCTGTGGTCCCATGCAGCAGGTTGTTATCATCTCTGGTGATGGCTGCCAGCCCCATGGCACAGCTGCTACAAGGAACAGGACACATGCTCTCTAAACATTTGACTTCAGTGCAATGTCCCAGGCCAAGTGAATCCCCCACTGCTACTTTTCACAGATGTAATAAAAGAGTCTCCTCACTGACACAAGTGTGCTTGAGCTGTGAGTGCATCCTGACAAGTAGTGAGGAGGAGCAGTGGCATCAGCTGCCACAGATACGAATTGTCGTTGTCCATCTGTATGTCTCTGCTTGTAAGACTTTTGTCAGGAAACTGAGCTTATCTTAGTTTTTAAAGGTTTTTATTTTATTGATTACTTCAGCATTTGAGAAACATTTAAATAAGGAGAAAAACGTAGCTTTTCTCAAACCCATATCTAACTGGGTTCACGCTAGAGCAGTATTTTGGTGTAAAGGTAGCTGTTTGGGAATGCTGATGTGATTTAGAAACAAAATCTAATATTGAAAATAACAGAATCGCTAATGTGAGAAAATGGGGATAGAGAAAGATTTTCAATAGAAATCTTCACTTTGTTTCCACTTAGAACAGTGTAGTTACCTGCAGTATGTGGTGTTTTAATACATGTTTAAGTTATATTTTACAGAAAAATATAAAAAAGACTTCTTGTCTTTAAGATTTTATAACCACAGTTAGATGAAATGCGTACTAAAACCCCAAAAAAGCCTAGACATTAATAGAATAAAATAAGCTTGTACTAGTGTGATGTTAATAATACATATATTTTATTTCTACAACTTCTAAGTATTCATGAGTGGTCTGTGATTTTATCCTGTTACCATTTACTTACTCCAATAGGAACACATTCTTAAATAGTATTTTTAAATAGTTTATTAAAAAAGCTGACTCAGCATTTACCGCTAGAACATGCAGAATTAAGCAGAACTTCTGATAAAAAATATTCTTACACTCCTTTTCTGAAGTTGCATAGTGTCTTTTAGAATTAGAAAAAAGAGAATTAGAATTTTAGAATTAGAAACTCAATTTTGGCAGTCTTAAGTGGTATGAAATATAGGGGGTTTTGTGGTTTCTTTGCCATAAAATGTAATTGTTAATCTAATGTTTCCATACTGCTCTTCAGATACGACCCTTCCGTGTTTGCAGGTAGGCAGACGTCAACACGTGAGGAAGGAAGGTATTGCAGAGATGATAAATGTAGTATGTTTGTTTGACTTCCAGTACAACCTCAATGTCAGAGAGATACAGCTGCAATAAATAACATTTATTCTGACAACTGGCACAGCTTTTACTAATGATGATCAGGCACTCTTTAATTTTCCATTACAATCTCCTGGTTGAGCTACCAAGTTGTGTTGGCTAGTGAAAGCATATTAATAAGGTAGAGCACTACAGAAAAGATGGTGGGGCCAAAAATAAAGTAGGGAAGGAAACTGAAACGTGACGGAAGGGCACATCAGCAGGAACCCAGGGCTTACATCCTGGATTCTCAGCTGGTATGGAGCTGATTCCAGCAGGATGTGTTTAAGTCATTTGGTCTATTTCCTGAGCCAATTTCAGCATGCTTAAAGGCATCCTAGATATGCTATATGAAGGCATGATGGGAAAATTTGTTCTTTCCCAGCCAATTCTGCTGTTCTCATTTATTGATCTCTCAGGTAAACAGGTTAAAGAGAGGTAGCCATCTCACACCATCAGAATTAATCCATTAATTTACTTTTTGGTGGTCTCAACTATGAACATTTATTCAGGTTTCTAAAATGTTTGTCCTGCGTCCATGTCTGACTTCAGCAGAAGTTCTTCAGAACACTATATCACTGTTCGTTTAACTGAAATGGTGCAGCTTTCATATTACAGTCTCTTGCTTCAATTTGTGTTTATAAATAATCTATATACAATAGGAGTAGAGAGACTTTTTACAGTACACACTAGAAAGGAAAGTTTTCCTTTAGGAAAAGGAGTAAAGCGATAATACACCTTGTGAAGATGAGTGATTTAACATACGGGAGATGTTCAGTGTTGGGGAGAACCAAACAGTTCATTAGCTTTTCATGTGTTATATTTGACCATGTTTTCTCTGTGATTCGTCCAATAAGGCATTTGTGCTACAAATATTGTAAAATGCAGTTTCACCTCCTAAGGTCTGTAAACTAAATACTTGTCATAGTCAAATGAGCACAGAAATTGTTTGTTGTATATCAAAATTTGATTTCCTTTGTTTGTGTGACTGGACCAACAAATCCATTGCTGTAACTGGAGCTCAGCTAGAGGTCTTGAAATTTTCAGATGTTCTGGTTGTAGTTGGTCTGAATTGTAAGCTATATTTGAGTTCAATCCAAACTGTGAATTGACTCTGCTTGAGTTAGTAACACCCAGCCATATGTATGTGCAGCACGGAATCTGAACATTCACAGTGGTGCATATTTGGTGGAAAAAGTAAGAGATCAGTCAAAAGGATACAGCAGGAAGATTATAATGCTGAGTTTTCCTGCTGTCCTGTGATAATTCTTTTTCAATCCATCATTCCTCGATTCCCTGACATCCTGAGAAACAATGTTACTTAAGCTGCTGTACGGGGGGCACTAAGAGTTTTTGCTATGGACCCTGGATTTTTAGTCTTTGTCCACTGTGGTATACTACAGACTTTATTTTTCAGGTAGCTTTCCATTGGAAGATTTAGCAAGTACCGTCATTTGCGTTTCTCCCACGTCACGTGAGCTTTCTTCATGATGTGACCTGGCAGCACTTGAAATTGATACACTCACTTGTCGTCTCAGTATTTTCAGTACAGTTCTCTTGTATCCTTTGCATGCAAAGAAATAGATGAAAGGATCTAGGCAGCAGTTAAAATTCATCAGAAATACAGTATAATGGAGTGACTTCTGGAAAATTTTCTTTTCAGTGCACAAGGGTTCTTGCTGAAGTTTCTTAATCATGTGTTGTATGATTGCAACATGATAAGGGGTAAAGCAGATGATGAACACTATAATTACAAATATGATTGTATTGATGGCTTTTTTATTTATCCCTGATTTTTCAGTCAGTGGGTTTTCCTTGGCTGTTTGAAAAAGTTTGCAGCTGATTTGAGAGTAGCAAAATAGTATAATCCCCAGAGGAATAAGGTACCCTATTAAACAGGCAGCAAGAAGTATAAATGGTAGATGTTCTATTTTCTCAAAGTTTGGATATTCCATACATGTAGTCCTTTCTTCTTCTTCCTGTGACATGGATTGGATAAGTAGCGGGAAAGTTTGACTGAATACAAGAAACCAGACAAAGACACAAATGCCCTTGGCATATTTAATCCTTCTGATCTTGTACCGGAAGGGGTGGACAACAGCGAAGAACCTGTCAATGCTCAAGCACGTCATGAAGTTCACACCGGCGTAGGTGTTGATGTAGAACAAGAGCGCAGTTATCCGACACAGCGCTTCTCCGAACGGCCAGTGAAATCCCAGGGCGTAGTACGCTATCCGGGTGGGCAAGGCAATGCAGAACAGCAGATCGGAGAAGACGAGGTTTGTTGAATAGAGGGTAGTGGAGTTGATCTTCTTTCTGTTTTTAAAAATGACGGTGAGGGCAATGGTGTTTCCAAGCACCCCAAGAATCAAGATGGAGCCGTAGAAGACAGACAGTAATATCCGTGCTGTGTCTTTGTGCTCGTATAAGTCGCAGGTGGAAATGTTGGTCTCAGAGGCTGTGAAAGTGTCCATTTCTGCAACCAGTGTTGTTGCAGGAAGCTCAGTAGACCTAACATGAAGAAACAGAAAACAACAAAAGGGAACATTTTGTAATAAATGTAGATAAACTACTTCTACATAACAATGGACAGCCTCTGTTGCAAAATAAGACTAAAAAACTGAAATGAAACTTCATTGCTGTGAAAGACTTTTTGAGACTCTATCTGAAAACAAACAAACAGATGCCTCCTTTTGACTCTTCTGTTTTGATCCCAATTCCTTCTCTAATGAAGAAAATCAGACAGGGGGCAATGTAATAAACCAGGGATATAACATATTTGGAAAAGGAAGTCTTTAGATACTCAGGAGGTGGGAGACTCTTTAAAAAGCAATCTGAGGGCAAAAAAGAGTTTGAAGAAACCACGTGATAAAGGATCATGTGAAGTCCCCAAGGATCAGACAAGCAGGCAAAATATTTTAAATGTGTTTCAGTTAATTTTTAGGGAATTTTGTTTCTAACAGTTCACATTGTGATGCTTTAACTTGTTTACAGAAACTTTTTTCTCAGCATTTTTATCATAGTGACATTATAATAGAATCATGGATTCATTTAAGTTGGAAAAGACCTTTAAGATCATAGATTCCAACCATAACAACTCAACTTGTTTAATACTACTTTCAAGAATTGGCTTTTGGAATCTAATTCAAATATTGTTACATACATAAATTCTTAAGACTACTACTTTAATCACTCTTTAGTGACACTGCTAAAGAGAGATAATCCAGGTGAACTATTTTACACTTTATCAATTTAGTAGATTTTAGAAATTATTTCATCTGTATAGCCATAAGTAGCATAGAAGAGTTGCAAAGTGGCAGTGATTTGGGGGACTTAAAAATATTTAGAAATGAACCAGCAGAATTTCAGAAATGGAATGAACCCTATCGTGTTGATACTGCTCTCAGTGCAAACATTTCTTAGGTCTGCTGTTACCTGACAGTTGTGTAGTGTAAGCATAGATCTCAGAAAGAGTGGGTCATCTCATGTTACTCCTTGAGCAGCTGTTCTACAAAAGGGTGCCTCTTAGAGGCACCATTAATAAATTTAAACAGCAGTCAAAACAAGATTGCTTCTGCTCTAACACAGAGCACTACCTGAAGATAAAAGCTGTTACAACTGGAATTTTAAGTGTGTCTTGTACCTTTAATTAACATGTTTATGTTATTTCTGAGGATCTGTCTTTCAGCACGCAATATTTACAAGAAACTGTAGTCTGTTGCACTTCAAAAAAATCTTTCTGGGAAATACCTCTCAGTTTTAAGGGATTTAAACCACACATTTTAGAAAGCATTCATTGTCTGTTTATTACTTGTGAAAGTATTAAAAGTTTAGTATTTTCTTCCATGATTTGAGGAGATTGTCCTGCTTATTTCAGGGTGTTCACAATTAGTGGTTCTCTGTAAACAGTAAACCTGCAGATAGTGGATAATGTGTATTAAAATATGTAAATTACATGCTTAAGGAAGAAATTTAACTTCCAGGTAGTTCTACAGAATGCAGTAGTTTGCTGTATTCCCTAGACAGGAAGGAAGACAGGTGAGTGATTCCTGACTGATAGATGTACAAAGTTCTGATTCTTAGATATTTGTGAAGTAAGTACTGTCTGTCAAGAGGTGGGAATACTGCATTCAGGGTTGTATGTCAAATCCGAATTAGGACTTCTGTGCCTTGAATAAAGGAACTAATCTGGTAAATAACTCCAGCTGTAGCGCAGATTTAAGAATGTCAGTAGTTTTTTATTAGTTAATTCTTCATTGTTCACTCTGTCTTGGTACTGGTGTGTTTGGTTATTAACTAATGCAGTAGTTATTACCCTGAGGATAGTCCTGGAATGATTTCCGCTCATCTTTTCCCTTGTAGAAGTGTTTAGGATGGCTTTTGTTTTACCTTTGTGTAACAGGCCGCTTTTTGCCTGAAATGGTGTGGGTTTGTGTAGGCACCTGTATATGAGTCAGTGAGGTATTCTGTTTTGTTTCTCGTATTTAAATGCTTCTAATTCTTTTTCACACTCCCAGCATCACATCTGTGTTTTATTAATCTCTTTCTTGAAATTTAGGTTAAATAATTTATCAACATATTTGGGAAAGGATAATCTAAGATTTATGGTAAACAGTTCAATTGCAGTAACTAGCTACAGCATATTAAGTGCACAATTTTATTTTTGCTTTAAAGTTGTAATATTTTTGGTTCAAAAATAATGCACATAATTGTCACATCCATTCATATGTCTTTCTATAAACATTTGTAAAATGTAGAATATCTATTATACAAACACATTGAACTACAGTTTAGGTAAAAAACATAAATTCAGTAAAATATGTATTTTTTTACATCAGGAGTAGGATTTCATAAATTGCATGTTACCTAATTTTGTGCTACGAAGTTGGATCTTTAGTGTAATAAATTAATCTAGAACTTGTTGTTCAAAATAGGATGTTCATTCTCACATATAACTGTGGCTATATTGGGAAGGAGTCCTAGCTGAGATAGTGTTTGTGTCTATCCATGGTGCTAGCATGGATATGCATTGGGAGCAGTTCCATGGCATGACAAACTGTCCACAAATGGATGAGGAGAAAGAGGGAGCAGCACAGCTCGCGGATCTTCCATGGCAGTGTGCACATCAGCTAAGCTGTGCTTTTTGGCAGGCTTCTGCCTGCTTGAGAGTCAGCCCTTGGGGCCGAAAGTGTTCTTTTTGATCCTCTGTTATCCCCAAAATATTTTGACTGCTAATGTAGGGAACACATTCTACAATGCTCTAGATGAGTATTAGTGTTTTCTCTATCTGTAGGTATATATGGGCATCTTTGAGAGTCACCGAGGTGTTTAGGTGCTACATTACCTGAATATATTTATTCTTAAAAAAAAAAAAAAAAAAAGATATTTTATCTGGTTTGTGGCCCAAACAGATGATAAAGTTGATACCATCCACCATAATGTGCATCACCCGAGCTGTGGTAACTTCTTTGTACTTCTGAACTTTAATTGTTGTTGGATTAACTCCATTCACCTCAGCAGGTGTTTCACATTTTCTTGGCAGTCTTGAGGAGGGCTTCATTAAAAAATATATTTTCTTCCTAAAAGGTCTCTAGACTATTAAGTAAGATAAGATACATTTTTAAAAATCCTATTCCCTGTGTCAGGTTGCTCTTTATTTCTTGGCAGCAATCCTGAGTAATCCACTTTTTATACATACAGCATATGACATCCTCCACAGA
Organism: Machaerirhynchus nigripectus; assembly: GCA_013397975.1. NCBI lineage: Eukaryota > Metazoa > Chordata > Aves > Passeriformes > Dicruridae > Machaerirhynchus > Machaerirhynchus nigripectus. Next base: position 1,079,744 of record VZRQ01002060.1, read on the forward strand.
ATGTATCTAAAAAAAGAACATTTTGAATACTTTTTGTGAGTTTTGCATTATTGGAGAAAAAATGGAGAATGTTACATTCTTACTGCAGCAAACCTCAGGCTAGGTGGACATGACTGTTTTAATGAGCTGTGTGCCTGAATAACTTACGAGAATATGGCCATTTACTGTCCCAAATCCAGGTGCACCAATGAAGTTATCCTCTAGAATCACTACTAAAACTTTTGCTCTTCTAGCAAAGAAATTGTTGGATTACATACTCTTCCCGTGGCTTTCCAGGTTTATTAATGATACTACTTTGAAGTATATACTTGGAAGAAAGATAATACGAATTTTCCTTACTAATTAAATCATTTTAGAAAACAGTACCAGAGGTTTTTGGCTTAGAGTTACATGCAAAATTTTAAGGTCTAAAGCACTGAAAATTCCTGTCCGTATTACAATATCTGTATTGTAAAGAAGATTGTTCAGGTTTTTGCATTTTCTGAGTCTATAAACATTCAGTGACACAGACCACTTACACACTTTATGTAATCTTCTGTATAGTCCAGGTTATTATATTATTTTAGTTATTGTGTATGGATTCCAGTAACTTGTCATTTAAAGCATATTTTCTAAGATACTGTTTGTCTTGATTTGGAGAACTGAAGAGAAAGCAAATTAACCATTTGTCCTCTAGTCTTTGGTCAGTCAACTTCCCTGTTAAAAAAATGTGTGTGTCTCTTACTTAAATGTCTCTAAAATTAATTTGCAATTGCTGTTTTTATTGAGTCTCTTTACACAATCTCATGATTTGGGCAATTCAAGGTAAGCTTCTCAAATATTTCACCACAAGGTGAAATAATCCTGTGATGTTTGTTCTAACCCCGACTGTGTCCCACACAGGACTTAGGGTTCCAGATGCCTCTTGGTATTAGTGTGCCTGGGGCATTCTCACCACTACATCCCTGCTTTTTCTGCTCAGTTGATTATGTATGCTGGATAGAGTTGTGTAGCATTGCACTGGGAGTTTGTGAAGCTAGTTCACTGTGATCCAGGAGCATTTGTCTGATTCACTGTCACAGGGTATCTCCAGTGTAAGGGCATGGCCATTGCTCTCTGCTTCAACCTGGGAGGAGTTTAAAATTAATTTTACTGTTAAATACTATGACCAGGTTTGCAACCAGTGCAGGTTGTTATTCATTGTTCTTTCACTTGGCATTTTCAAGTCTCAGCACTATGTTTGCTTTCTGACCACCAAATTTCTTTAGCCAATTACCTTATGAGATTTGTTAGCTAGGCAGTTGCTAGCCTATTCTCTGTGCTTCTTGATGTTTCACAGCAATAGCATCCACCTGGGGAAAAAATTCGCAGCACAATGGCAAGCTGCTTACAAAATCTAACGTCTGAAATCTGTGCAGGTGCCTTCCTAAACGAATATTGTAATCTCATCAAAGAAGGAAAAACAGCTGATGTAGGAGATTCATGTTGTGTGAAAACATTTGACTGGCATTAGTAATTTGTTATATGTTTATACATTTGTTTTGTGTTTAATCCCCACAGTAAAAGGTGTCTGATGAACAGGATGGTGACTCTAGTCTGGAGGTACTACGTAATCCAAAGCTCTGTTTCACAGACATGTTCATGTATGATGAGCTTTATATGTAGTATCATAATATTGCATACATTTAAGTGTTAAGAAGCATAGACATAACATGTGAACCAGCAATTGCAGTGTTACACCTTAGACTACGTGGGTTGGAATTGTGTACAAGCAGTGGTACAAAGCTCTCCCTGCGTACTAAAGGGAATTTCTTCTTGTTCTCATCTTTTGCTTTTGCTGAGGAGCACCATCTGTCTTTTCAGCAGAACAGGGAACATGTAGAAGGGTATATTGTAATCTAACATGTGATTTCTCTGTGTCTCTTCATAATTTTCATTCTTTGGAGATGAATGCCTGGTCCATTTATCCCTGGTTCAGTAGCTAATTTAAGAGGGATATTAATTAAATTCTTGGAAAGGCACAGCACTTCATTAGAAAGATCTCTCCTGGGTCTCTATACATAGTATGGTTTAGTCACTGTGAGATGGACAATATTTCCTTAACAAATCATATTGGAGGATAATGTTGTTTATCTGTGCATAAAAACTATAAATTATTTTAAAGAAATGGTCAGGAACGAGACTTCCCCACAAGATTCACTGATCTTACAGTCCTCTATAGATATAATCTGTGTAGGTCTTATGTTGTTTTGAAACAGTAGAAAATGGGAAATATGCAGTGCTGCGTTTATGTAGGTTTAACTTTTCCCCTAATCTCAAAATTATTTTTTTCTGTTGACCAGTCATATTTACTGTTTGGATTTCTATTTTACCGTATGGGTCATCTTTATCGTGGAGCGTTTCCTCTGTTTGAGAAAAAGTCTTGATTCACCTAAATTATGTGTATTAAAAAGTGTGCGTGCTGTGTTGCATAGAAAGCTGTGTTAGTACAGAAAGAACATATACCTAAGGTACATAATATCTGTGTGTATGGACTGGCAGCTGGGGACTGCACGTGGTTTAGTCAAAGCTGAGGCAAGAGACAGGCATGTCCTAAAGCTTCCTCTTTCTTACTAACGCTTTAACATTCATATGCAGCTACTGCTTTATGGTATTTTTTTTCAAAAGCTGTTGAGTTTTGTGTTCTAAAGGCCAGTGAGTCAGCCTAATGACCTAAAGACTGAGTCCTCGGATCACAACCCACAGCTAATTTTGATGGGGGAGTTTCCAGGCTAGTGCTTTTATCCCTATTTGGTATAGACCCAAATTTGTTGGCAGAGTAAACCCAAATTTGTAACACACACATCAGAGAATCCCAAGTATGTATTTAATTAATTAAATTGTCTTAACAATGGCTGTAAAGAATGACAATATTCTCTAAGCACTTAACAGAATATGCAAATTCACAACACTGTGGGATCTTTACAGTCCTGCTTTTGTCTATTACTGTAGATTTTGCATGACAGTTGTATGACAGTTATATTTGGTGCTAAAAATTAATAGAAACTACAGTAAGCAAGATGGAAATAAAAGAAGTTGAGTTTGAAATGCTGTGTAACTAGTTTAAGAAAAAGTGGAAGTCACTTGAAATGTACGCCTCGCTCTTATCTGTTGGATCTGTCTTTACAAGGGTGATCTGTTCTACAAGAAGTCTGAGAACTATCTAACATAAATAATCTCTGCCAAAAAGACATACTAACATGAAGAGCTGTGCTGATGCTAAGATGATTAACTTCCCTTCAGTTTATACTTACTTAACTATACTAAATGTAAAAAGTAGAGAGCATAAAACTAGAGCAAATAAGCAAAATAAAAGGGTGAGCCACTGACAATTACATTCTTGCAAGAAGAAGAAAAAATTGGCCAAATGAGGATTTGTATTTTAGTACTAGAAAACATGCACACCTCTTCGAGTTTGGGGTTTTTTTCTGAGTTATATGAAACCCGTACAGGTATAGTCTTTCATTTTAGGGATTACAGCTTCAGATTACAGCTTCTGTATTAAGTTTATTGTTCTTTATATATGCTCCTGAGTCTTTTGACCAGAAAGGAATGAGACTTGAGCTCTTAAAGACTAATTGCCAGGTAAACTTTCAATTCCCTTGTCTTTTCAGGAGCAGCCATGAAAATGTTAGACAGACCTCTTGTATTCTGTGCTCAAAGGCATGTACTCTTATTTTTAAGATAAATGATAGGTGAGGTATCGTCTGTTGAACAGTCTGTCTTGTTTTCCCAGCATAATAGGAAAAATTGGTCCTTTTAAATTGGGAAGGTGTATAAAAATCATACCACTTGTAATATTTCTTCAGCTTTGTGGCACAAAGATCAGTAATAAGGAGAAAGATGTTTGGTCGTTGCAATTCAGAAGAAGAATACCTTCTAAAAACCTTGAAAGAAATGTGTACTAGAAGTTAAAAGAGGAATTAGCTCATAAAACTTTGAAGTCTTAAAATGCTGTGTTGCAATATTTAGACATGAGGAAAGTGACTGAGGAGTTTTCAAGCTGATAATAAAGGCTGTTTTCATAGACTAGGAGCACGTGTGATAAGAGCAAGCTATGCACTCACAACCACAGTATGAATTTGTTTTATGGCTCTCTCCTACTATTAAAGTATTCCATGAGGTTCAGTGACTTAAGAGCTTCCCTTACTACTTCTGCTGCAGTTATTTCTGCATTAGTATAATTTAAATTAGTGTTGCTTAAAAATTGTCTCAGTTAAGGCAGTATGAAATGTCTCCCTGTGTTTGTCAGAAGGCTGTACTATAAGAAAGGACTTGAAATAACTTGTGGATTCTGTGCATCAACAGGTCCTTCAAATGGAAACTAACTAGCAGCATATTAATATGGGAATATAAAATATCAGAGAATTTCTTCCATGGGCCTTTCCTATACAAAGATCATTTATCCTTACTACCCATGAAAATATCCAGTATAATGCAAAAAAAGGAAATATTTCTGGAATTGTTTGCTGTTGCTCGGTGACAAAGGAAAAATGTAAAAAGTTAGTTCTTTTCTGTACTTACATCTCTGTAGCTTCTTGGATCCTCTGAGCAGTTAAGGGCATTAACAGGATGGCTTGACTGCGAAGGGTTACCCTTGTGCATTGTTCTCAAAGAGTGATTACGTGAGTCTTTTGTGGGAGGGGTAGGGTTTTTTCAAGTGCTTAGAAAAAAACAACCCTGTTTGTATGACGGTCTTGATTTGCTGCCTACTCTTTTATGGGATGTTGCCTACTCTTTTATGGGATGTGAAAGCATCTATTTTTGATCCTTTTACAATTAGTCTGCTCAAAGAGAGTGATTAGAAACAACACTTCCACCTCCCCCCCGAAGTTAACATATTACTGACTTTTGCAGAAGGGACTTTACCCAGAGGTTTACTTGACTAATTATTGACCAACCAAAATCCCTCTCATATGTGAAAAACTTTGTTTATATGCCATCTGCATTTAAAAATAACTTAATTTACAGCAACGAGCTGTGTGATCAGTACGTGCTTTAAAACTTCTTCTTACTGATGAGATCTGATGCAGCACAAGGAAACCTCAAAACTGAGACATACTGAGATGTGGTGTTAAAGCAGACGTCTCAAATGCCCGTGGACATTCCCAGCATGGTTTTACTATCGTAATGATGAGGATTTACAGAAATGCCTTTCAAAAATATATGAGGGAGTTGAAGAACTCTGGGAGTTTGAGAGATGAATGTCTGCCTTTGTAAGCTGTTCATTGCATTTTAAGCAGTGATAATAATAATAATGAAAAATGTAAGGTAAATACATGAAAGACAAAAACTTCTAAAACACAAATCTGATTCCCCTAAAATAATATTGATAAGAATGAGTGGCTAGGGAGTGGGAAAGGAATGGAATGTCAAACGGTGAGTTAAGCCATTTGTACCTGAAATAACCTTGTTTATGGGTGAAGAACTTTGATGTAAGAGTTAAATTGTGTGTTTGTTAAGAGGGTTTAGGAGATCAGAGATAGATGGAAAATCCTTTCACTTGCTGTTAGAGGCTGTGGTTGAGAGTTACCTGGGATTTTCCCCAAAAACTGATACTGATCATTCATGACTGCAAAGGAGTATTTATCTTTAAAATGACCTCATTTAGTGGCCTGATTTTAAACAAGGCACAATAAGGCTATTTTTGGTGGGTCCAACCCATGCAGAACGTAGGATGCCTCTTTGGAAATTTTAGGGCTGTGTTCACAGCACAGGTGTTGGCTGACATTGTAGTGGTGGAGATGTGTAGAGATAGGATCTCTACTAACATGTCCATCTCATCAGAAAGCCTAAAGTAAATGCAGATCTAATGACAAAGTTAAACTTTACTAAATGTACTTTGTGTGATAGCAAATGTTTTTGCTATAGCAGAACATAGAGCCTTGTGAGCTACTTTTGTACCTACTTGGAGCACTTGGTTGACACTGTACACTGATTCTTCCGGTGTTGAACTCCCAGTGTACACATGGCTTGATGCCCCTTAGTCTTAAGGGATCTTGAAGATCTTAAGATCCTCAGTCTTAATGGAGCATTCATCTTCTAACACCACATTCAGAAAGGTTTTGGGAGAACTTGCCAGTCTTATTCTGTATTTTTTTCTTACTTGTTTTTGAATAATTTTTTAATTATTCAGCTTTATCAGAGAGTAAAATCTCTTTAATGAAGTAATGAGAATTAAGGACTGTTTAAAGGGAAATTGCACAGGGAACTTGCTTCATATGTATGCAAAGTAATACCACAGTGTGGTTCCCTGTCCAGCACCTAACGTATGCTGTAGAAATGGGAAATTTTTAGATACGCAGACTTGTCTTTGCTCAAGGGCTGACATTAGTACCCCAGCTTCTTATTAAAGGAAATGTTTGTTTCAGAATTGTGTTACCACTATAAAATAATGCCAGTATGCTTCCTGCTCTGATCTGATAAAATATTGCCTTCTTTGCTTAAGATACAGTACTAGATTGCACCATTTGAGTCACACTGTTGTATTAGCTACCAATGCAGCCTAGCATGATGTGATGCTAATTGCTTGAGCTAAATGGTACAGGTTGCATTCTTTCTCTAGCTGTTTGTCCTTCTAGCTGTTTGTTTTCTGTTGTGAGACAGCTGCTGTTGGTCCAGTATCTGTTTGACTGTTCCAGGATTTGAACATTTAAATGAAATACTGTGATATACATTTATGTTTACAATATATGTGCAAACACTTCAATGTTTTGCTTTTGCCAGGCAAGGTGAGTAACATGGAACCCAGCAGTTTACAAAATATATTGTTGGATAGTCTTGTCATTAAAAACTAAAGCTTACTTTAGAATAGGTGTCTGACTTCTGCCTTCATGAGAGGATTGTAAAGTGTCGGTTAGATGGTTAGTCTAAAATTTTAATGAACTCCAAGTCGCAGGGATTCTGCGGAGATACCCATGGACAAGAGGAACCTTTCTTTTCACCTCCAGATGCACAACTTCAAGTTTTGTCTTGGTTTTTTTTTTTTTTTCTCTGCATTTTGCTGCTTTCCTGTGAAATATTGGCGTTAGATAGTGAGTATTGAGTAACGAAGCCTAATGCTTTTGCTGCTGTTGAAAGACCTCAGGCAGTGGGGTATCCTGCTTGTGTGTAGTGAAAGGATTGGGTGCTGTAAGTGGGTTCTTTGAATCCAGGGCTCCAGCAGGGAGAGGAACACAACTATCAAGGGTGGTCACATTCCACAGAGTTACTTAAAATTAAGGAATGTTATTGTGAATATTTAGCATGTTCAGAACAAAGGCTGGCACCTTAAGTGTAATATGGCAGTGTTTGGACAGACTGTAGGAACGCAGGTCACTGAAGTGATTTAGTAGCTTGAATTGCAAATGCACTGTTTACGTGCCTGTATTATCTGCAGCTGGTTTTATACGTGATATTTTTAGTCCCCCCAAAAATACGTTGTTGTGGATTTGTCAGCTTAATGGTTTTTTGAAGAACTTAAATGAAGAAAAACACAGCACCGCAGTTACTAAGTGTAGTGAGTCATTCTGAATAAAATAGGTTATTTCTGCAAACTTAATCCCACAGAACTTCTATTGACAACAGCAAATATTTTTGCAGAAGCTACACTTATTTAGCTTTCTAACCCTTTTTTAATGCATTTTAGACCAATTTTTTCCTCTGTTTTGTGAATATATTTGGTAGTGCTAATGTCTTATTTTAATCTGCATTTAATAGTCACTGTTTTAGACTTTAAGTAGTGCATTTCTCTTACAAGATGTACTTGCCTCAATTTCTTCTTCTCTGACAGTAATTTTTACATCTCTGATTTATTTTTTTCAAGGATATTGTTTCTACATATAGTGGGTTTTTTCTCTGTACTAAACCAATCTCATCAATTCATATGATGCAGAATGTTCCCATCTGGTCACGGTTTCTGTTTCATTGCAAATGTTGAAATTTAACATGCTCTTCAAAATGACAATGTAATTATTGTAGAGACGGCTACTACAGTACATCTTTGGGTTGGACATGGTATCCATGTGGAGTGTTCAAACTCTAGAATTCACTTTTCAGGTTTTAGAGTTTTCTGGTTTGTTTGAAAATTTTATTTTCTAACCCATATGACTGAAATTAACTTCCTCAATATGAAGTGGGCAAAAACTCAGTTCAGAGTCAGCATGTGTTTGTGTCTATAGCCCTTCTTTGCACACAGACATCTCAGATTTCTTGTAGAAGTTAACCATGGCACTTAAAATGATGTTCCTGATAATCTCATAGAATAATGAACAAAGAGCTCAGGTGGAGGTCTCTGCAAAAGGAGAGAAAGTAAAGGAAAAGAGAGTAAAAGAGATGAAAGGGAAAGCAAAAACAAGAGGACAAGAAAGAAGTGAATTAAAAGATTGAAGTAGTCCTTCAATAAGAATATGTTTTCCACTTGTGGATGTTGAATCTGATATATGCTACCAAACAACTAATTAACGTGACTAAAACAGTTAAGAACCAGTCCTTTTATTTACATTATGAGGATGGGTGTTTGTACCCATCTAGTGAAATACAGGAACATAAATTCCTCCAGTGATCATGAGCTTCAGGAATAAGGCTTTGATTATTCATGGAACAATAGGGTAGCTTAGGTTTGACAGGACCTCTGGCAGTCATCTAGTTCAACCCTGGGTTCAAAACATGTCCAACAAGAATAGGTTATTTTGGGCTGTCTGTCCAGGCTGTGTCTCTGAGGATGGAGATTGTAGCTCTGGGCAGCCTGGTACAATACTGGACCGTCATTACCCCTGTTTGGACTTGCTCCAGTATATTAATACCGTTCTTGAAGCATGAAGCCCAAAAGTGAACACAGTGATTTAGGTTCAGGCTCAGAAGTGCTGAGCAATTACTTCTCTTGGCCTGATGATAACATTGATAATGCTGCCCTGTATGGGACTGACCTTTCCTGCAAGGATAAACTGACACTCAAAGGCTGACTAACACTGAAAATATTCTCCAGTTTCTTGTCTGCAAATCTGTTTTGTAGCCAGTCTGTGCCATTGCGTAAGGTTATTCCAACCCAGACGGAAGACTCCACAGTCACTTGTGTTGAACTCCCTGAGGTTCCTAATGTCAGCCCATTTATCAAGTCATCAAGGAATAGCTGAATGTGATGCTGCCCTCCAAAGTATTGACTGCTCCCTGCAATCTGATTTCACTTGCTAGCTTGTTGGGAGTGCACTCTGTCCCATCATCCAGGTTGTTTAATAAAGACAATAGTGTTCATCCCAGTGTGGATCCCTGAGGGAAGCTGCTAGAAAGTGGTTAACCATTAAAGTTGGTGCTGCTGATCAGAACCTGTGGAGTCCAGTGCAGCCAGATTCCCTGAAATCTGCTTATACAGTGCATATCTTCCCTGTTTTTCCTTAAGAGCTGAAGAAGAAACCAAGTCAGAGGCCATCCTAGAGTCAGAGTGTACAACATTTGCCATCTTCCCCTTCCTTATCCACAGCACCAGAATCACTCCTGGTAAATCCATAGGGGATATTAGCAGCTGGCTTGTCCATCATGTAGCTGGCAATGGCTTCTAGGAGCTTTACTTTGTAGCTTTCCCAGGGATACAGGTGAGCCGTGTAGCTACCTGGATCCTCTTCTTGCCCTCCTTGAAGATGGGTGTGACATTTGCAATTATCCAGTCATCGGGAACCTGCACTAATCACCATGATGCTTCAGTGATGTAGCAATGGCGACCTCCCTCAGAACCCTGAGGTACAGCCTATCTGTCCTTTCACCTCCTGTGTGATCAGTTGGGCTCAAGAGCCTCCAAAATGTCTTCCTTTACCAGTCCCACAGGAGGCTCAGGGACCACGTGCCAGGCCTGATGGCAAAACTAACCAGTGAAAACTGACCCAGAAAAGACACTGAGTGCCCTGGCTTTTTTCTTGCCCTTTGTCACTGGGTCCCTTTTTTCACCAGTGGGTCCACGTTTTCCTTAACCATCCTTTTGTTGTCCTTTACTATGTCAGCCATATTCTAGTATTATTACGAGGATAATTTCTCTGACAGACCTGCTGTAGATAAGCAGCATCCCCATATAGATATTCTAAAAGAAGGCTTAAGTAAAGTACTGAAAATTCTGAAGGCAACAGAAAATATTAAAGGAAATTTTTGAAGCAGAGAATTATATAAAGAAAGTGGAGGGTGAAAGTTTAAAATTAATCAGAATGAATTTTCACACAGTGTAGTTGCCTGTACAAATGAGTTTCACACAGTATTTTGAAGGGCACCAGTTTTGACATTTTAAAAAAAGATACCTGGATGGATATTTGGGTAATACCTATTTATATTAGATGTGAACTCTGTCTAAAAAACAAACACTGAAGCCTTTAGCAGCATACTTCTGTGGTGCCTATGAACTTAATGTTTTAAGAGAAAAGGCCCATCACTGTTTCCCCCAGCTCCTCTAGGTTGTTGGGTACTGAGCAGTGTCAGACACTGGACTTTGAATTAAGCTGATCACTACTCTGGACTGGGGTGGTGCTTTCTGTGGTCTCTATTGACATAATTGCTGAATACTAACATTTAGGGAACCTTTTAGGATTCTCTAATTTCTTCTTAAAATGTACTTGCAGTCTTGGGAAATTCCTTTTTGTACTTTCCCATCTTATGATTGAGTGCACTCTTGCATGTGAAATCTCTGTGTCTGTCACTGTTTATCACAGGATCAATAAAACCTGAAAAGCATGCCACAATTGTGGTATTCTCTCAGTTAATTTGGTCAGAGAGAAAGAAATAATTAAAAAATACTTTTATAAGAAGAGAAAAAATATTTTTCCTTTTTTTTTCTCCTGTCTTCACTTATAAAACCTGATTTATTCAGTAAATATTGTCTACAATGGAATAACTTCAGATGAAGAATAATTTTTATATGTTGCTTTCTTATAAGCATTGCAACTCTTACAACTTAAATAATTTCAGTTTATTTCAGGAATGTGTTGTGTGTGTTTATACAGGTGTGTTTTGTTTGTGTAAAAGGGATTATGTGCAAAATTGAACTTTTTTTATTGGTTTCTGAGTTAGCATTCCGTGTACATTCAAGTGCATCTGACTGTGTGTCAAATGGATGGTACTAAAAATGTTTCTATAATTAAACGGTAAAGTCTTCGGAAGCTTTTCAGTAAGCTGAGCATCAAATATAACAAAATGTTAGCAAAATGCTCTTAAGCCACAGCCCATTAAATAAGTAAAAATAATATTTGAAGGGCTTTTTTTTCTTTCATAGCTGTGGGTGTTGCATTTGGCAATTATGCAGGAAATGTAAATTTTAACATTCAGACCATCATTTCACATAGATTACTGCTATCAGTAGTTTCTCTGGAAGGGAAATGTATTTTTGAGTGAACAGTTCAAGTTCTGAGGTCCTGATCTGGGCTGTTCGCAGAATTCCCACTGGATACAGAAAGCTCCCTTTCATGTAAAGGCCTGTGGGAACTGCAACTCTTGAAAGTTTTGATAATCAGTGAAAAACCACCCCGTGCCTGTGGGACAGGACAGCGCAGTGCTACGGCTGAGGATTCACCTGGGACTGATGGCACTTCGCTGGTGGCCTCCCCTGCCTGCAGCCTCCACAGCTCCTCCTGTGCAGCAAATTATGTCGACCTGAAGTGACCTTTTTAAATTCACCTTCTTCATCCTAGGAAGTATTTTTTTTCCAGAATCTCCCATATCCATGCCTTTGGCATTGGTTCTTTTGTGACCTCCCCTGTGTTCTTTAAGACATGGTTTAGTTTTCTGTGTGTTTTACGGTGAGGAAAATGGGCCTTGTATCTGTGTGTTGGAATGAAATGCACTAGTTCATGTTCACAAGATCAGTCTAGGCATCTGGTTATTGTAAAAAGTGCTTGAAGTCTTAGATTCTATGAAATTCCTTCCAATGATGGTTTAAAAACTTAAAAAACATCTTGTGTTGTTATTAACATGAGGATCCTAAAGGAATTTTTATTTTTAGGACCAGGAAGTCACTGGAAAAGGGAAATTAAATAAAACTGTCAATATTCCTATTTTAGATACTGTACTCTATTGGCAATCCTCTAACACCTTAAGTCTGGGTAAATACCAGGAGCTTAGCTTTATAAATGAAGTGGTTTCCTTAACCTTTTGGGAAAGGTAAAATTCTTACCTTTTGTCTATTTGAATCAAAGAAGTTTTGTTCTGATGCGGATTACTGCTGTTCTTGTGGTGTGCTGTGCTTCATAGGAAGAATCTGCTATTAGATGAAATATGTTGCCTTTTCTTCTGCCTCCAGTCCTAAACATTTGGAAATAAAATACTTTTTGTCACTTGGTCTTATTTGGTAATGAATCTATTACCTTGAATACCAAGAGTTACCTACTGTTGGTTCCCAAGGAAGACCTTTGTTTGCAAGGTGGTGTAACATTTTGATTGTTATGTACTTAGAATTAACTCCTTTTGATTGTTTGACACTACTGTTGCTAGTATTATTCTTATAACCATCTGTATCTTTCCTTTTGCAGCTTGGGTCCTGTGTTTGCGCTGTTTGTTCCATTTTATTCCTCCATTCCCAGAGTTCAGGTGACACAAGTATTGGGACACTTTTCTATCACAAACAAGTCTCTGGTCTACATACTAGGTTTACAGGTATGGTATGTACTTGCTTGTTCATCTTTTAATAAATGAATAATGTAGTAGTTAGTGTTTCTCTATGTTTGTCTATGAATTTTGATGCATGATTGAACATACATTTAGCTAGTAACTGTCCCATCAGCTAAAACACAGAGAAACATGTGTTTCTAGTATGCTGAAGTGGTGAGCAGGTGATCTGTTCTTACCTTGTCTTACATGGGAAAATATAGTAGAGAATTCTAAAGTTCTTTTTTCTGGTCAGTAAAATGAATTAGATGAAAAGAGATTAAAACGGAACCTGATCCTAAAGCATATGTATCTTTCACCTTTCTAGTTTGCTTATATTCTTGAATTTGTTTATTTTTTCCCTTGTCTATTCAAGTTCAAATGAAGCTGTAGAATACAGTATTTTTTATGGTAAGACTTTGTAAAGAATCAAGGTTTTGGCTGAATTTCACTTTTATATAAGTTAATCTTACTTGTATATCATGCGTTACCATGTGACAGGTAATTTAACATAGTATGACATAAAGCACAGCAATATCATGTAGTAGTCTGTGAAATATGACTGGAAAAATACAGCTACTTTGTATAGAAAGCCAGTAATTCTTCAAAAAACAATTTAAAAAACCCCCAAACCCAGCAGCCTAGAAATGAATGGACACTTGTGTCACAACCTGAATTATGAAAAGGAGACATGCAAATTTATGAGAAATTAGGCTCATTTCTATATGTTCTAGGGATTCAAAAGTAGCTCTGGCAGTAGCAATGCCATAGTTGTGTCAAATGTTGCATAGAGAGTACTTTAGATTAAGTAGTCAGTTTCAGAATATTGACTTGTGCTCCACATGAACATTTAATTCATCATCTTTCCTGTTCAGCCTTTGGTTTCCTTCACTTTCTGCTCCAGCACTGTATTTTCTTGATCTTTCAGAGATCTTGTTTCCTCTCCTCTGAACCCATCAATTCCACTGTTATTGCAGTCTTCGGGAAAGCCATGATATTGTGTGGCCTGTTTTCCATGGTGTCTTTTGCATTTTGCTTTCACACACTCAGCACCTCCAGTGCAGATCAGTGGTGTCACTGACCCCCGTATCTCTGTGGGATCTCTCCCTGCTGTGCTCAGAATGGTTGCTGCCATCACTCAGAGGCTGAGGGAAGACTCATTTGCCTTCTCCTCATTTGTAAACTCTGCCCTTATCTGAAGTCACACTTTCCGTAGTCAGAACTCTAGAGGGAAGGTGTTCTCATGATTCAGTCAGCATCGTGCAGAAACATTTTAGTAACCAGTATTGGTCTAATTTTCAGTCCATTTTTCCAGTTGGTAATAATCTTCTTCAGGTGATTAGTCACATACTTTGCTAGAAACAATGGGTTGCCATGTTGGCTTATCAGGATTTTTTTAAAAATTCACTCCAACTTATTTTTGTGAGTTCATGTCAGCAAATATGTCACTGGGTGAGAACTTTATTTCTTTTAATTTTGATGCTTGTGCTTAGTCTGTCTGTGACTGCGTGTCTGGGAGCTTCACTTGGAGTGCCTGCCTGCTTGGAACTCTTCTCCTGTTGCTGCTGAGTCATTTCCTTTTCTTCAGTCTGTCTTTCAGACTTGTTTTTCTGTGCAGCCTATAACTGACATCCTGTTATACTTAGTAAGCTATATGAAAATAAAATGTATTGTTCTGTAGAAGGAGAACAATTGTTGGATCCCTGTGTTTTTTCCACTTTGCTGCTTCTGGAATACATTTTATTTTAATGTTAAACTGAATTTTAACAGAGGTAAAAGTCTGACGTCTCCCATTGTCATGATGAGTGCATACCCTATATTATATTGCTTCGTAGTTCATGTAGCAATAACTTTGTAAAATAAAAATTTAAATCCCTGCTCTTGTCTTCCAGCTCTTAACTTCTGGTTCCTACATTTGGATTTTAGCCTTAAGTGGATTGGTAAGTCTTACTGTTGTAAAAATTGTGTGTTGCTTAAGACACTCTGTTATGTATGTGATCAGCACAGTGTATTTGGACTCAAAAAGAACAGAAATTACTAAGTAATATTTTGTGATGGTAAGTCGAAAGTTTTCCTCTTCAAGTTCCAAATGCATAAAGCAGTGACTAGCTGGTGATAAACTGACAGACGACAAAATTGGTGGTTAATATTTCCAGGGTGCCACTGCTTTCTGCCTAAAATTAATTTTGTTGCCATGGATATAACGGTACACCCACATCTATAAATGAGATTGTTGAGGAAATGATAGAAATGTGTACCTTGAGTCGGGGTTTGGTTTTTTTCAGTCTTCAACAAGCCTCAAGCTTTGATTCCAAAACTCAGGTTTTAATAACTTTGCTGTGTGGATTTTTCATACTTTGCCAATCTCCTAGGAGATCTGTAGTATAGCTGTTTCTCACAATGACAATGCCAGTAAGGGTACAAAATCACGTTCGTCACATCAGTCAGATAAATGAGGTGTGCTCTGTCCTTTTCCTTTCTGACTCTCTTCTTGGTACTAAGGCACTAAGTGCTGAAACAGATGGTGCTAAATCTCTGAGATTGTTAGATACTGATAAGCTTCTCTTAAGGTTTTACAAATTTAGAAATTAGGAGCTCAGACTGCTTTCTTGGCCCAAAAGACTGTAACCTTTTCAAACAGTGAGAGTGCCACCACTTCCAAGGGAGCTCATTATTAAATTGATGGAGTCTTGAGATCTCAAATTATGCCCTTGCTGCATAGAACCTACTAATATGAATTTGGATTGAGCTCAGAGGGAAATGCTGCTACAACTCAGTGGTTTGGTCTCCATTTGCACTTGGTCTCCATTTGCACACCATTTGCATTGACTGTTGCAAAATATTCTGTGAATTTGCAGGATAACTAATTACAGGAGTGATGGAACAGCAGATAGTGACGTCTGTTCACGATTTGATCTTGCTATAAATAGTGATGAAAGCAGTGCAGCTAACAAACCAGAATCTATCTCCCCTGGAACTCAGCCCAAGCCTCTGTGCCCACCGAAGGATCTGTGACTTCCTCCAAACGCACTACCCTTCCTGTTACTCTGCTGGCTCTTTTAATAGCCCTTCCTTTTGAGCAGGTGTTCATTAGCGAGGGAAGGAAAGGAAAGAAATGGAAAGGCATTTTAACTCCCTCTTTCCTGATGACAGAAGCTGTATGTGTACTAGATTATACAGACATATAAAGAATAGCTCAATTTTTGTTTCATAATATATTATGCAGTTCTTATTTTAATTCTCTTTTAATGTAAAGTTTTATTCTTAGGTATAATGAAACTTTCTCAACTTTCTTAGTAATCTTTTTTTATAAATTATCGCTTTTTTTTTTTTTTATTTCAGGTTGGCAGTATGTTTTACTTAGGTGTAAATCCATAGGATTAAATTGAGCGACCTCTGTGTCACAGGAAGGCTAAAAAAATAATTTCAAGTTTTCATATTGCTTCAGTCAGCATGAATTAAGTCATTGTCAATGATTATATGTTTTCAGTCTCAGTTTTTTTCCGCAGCAAGCAGGGAGCTGTGCTCCATCACTTTGTAATAAGTGCTGCAATTTGAAAAGAAATTCATGTTAGGAATTTCTACCTTTTATTTTGCATAGCTCATCTGCCACACTTCTGTGATTAAGAAGTCTCTTTTTCTCCTCTGTTAGAAATTATAATTTGGCATCTTTTGAGAAAACTTGATAAAGGAATAAAGTTTCATGTTATATTACGTAATCTGAAGAAGGATATGCAACACTATAAAGGTGCCTTTTAGCACTACAAGTGTAGTTGGTTGATAACGTGTATGTACAATGTCAGAAGTAAATAGATTGTCATATTAATGTTAAGTCATTCTGACAACCTATGTTATGTACTTCCTACTACTCTTGACATTTTTCTAGCTTACTATCTTAGTCTTTGTGAACTCAAATTTTCAGGTATTTGTACAGAAAGGATGAGTAAATGCACGAACACCAAGTCAGATAGTGCAATATTTAGTCACTAGTTTATTGCCTGTTAGACACTTCACTGTATTTTTAGCCCTGAAAATCACTTAGCCACTCATATGAGTTTATTATGATGCTGTTCTGTAATTTAGCTTTTGTTGCACTTTACTTACGTGGAATATTAACATGGGTGGTGCACAATTTCTGAGTTGTTGTCAGTTTCCACTTAGTCTTCATTATGTTCCTGGTTTAGGTTTATTTAAATTCTCACAATCTATATTTGAACATGACTAAATGGGGTCTGACTTTCCAGTTACATCCTTGCAAGTGTCATTAGACTTAGTTGTGAATTCCAGGCAGCGTATAGAGGTACTGGGAATTGTACTGCCTTGAGTTCTTATTTTCAGCGGTTTTGAGTGATGCCGTTATTACAGAGATGTGTATATGAGTCTATGTGTGCAGGTAGGCATTCGTGTAATGTGCCTGGTGATAGGGAATTTCAGACAATTTGTAGTTTTGAGGGAGAATTGTTATCAGTTGCAGAAATTACAGCTCATGTTTTGTTACTGCGGTACTAAAAGGTCTGCTGTGTCTGTCTTTGTGATAAGGTATATCTTGCTAGATCTAATTTTGAACCAGCACAGGAATACACTCTTAAAGGCAGTTTCTTTACTCTCCACATTAAACCAGACAACCAGTTATTATACTTTTGGTATGTCAGTTGTTGGTATGTTGTATAAAACATACTGTTTAGATACGTGATGCTTATTTATAAGGAACAGAGAATTTAAGAAGTAGACTTAAAGAAATTCACAAATCTGATGTAATCAGTAATCTGTAATGTTCTTCTTATGATTGATAAGACTAATTTAGTTTGTTGTGATTTATTTTGCCAGGAATATATGATGCCTGGCACAGACAGACCAGATTTGTTTCTTATGATACGAGTTTTTTGGGGTTTGTGTCATAAAATTAGGAAACATATTAGAGATGCCCAAAATTCTTTCAGTAGCTGTTTACAGAAGTGCTTCCATATAATGCAAGTCACTCTGTTTAGTGAAGGCCTGAACTAGTTTCCTCACTATTTTTTTCTTTAAAATAGTCAAAACAACTTAGGAAGTGGTATTCATGTTTCACTGGATGTATACATTTTCTCTCCTTTTTTTTTTTCCCACCCATTTAAAATCTCTCGGATTCCCACTTTACATTTTTCCTTGCTACACTCTTGTAGGATTGAAATTTGAGAGGTGTGTCAAGGCTCAGTCATAGCTAGAGCTTGCCTGCTTAAAGAAGCTCAGGTTGGTGACCAGCAGAAGACATGTCCCACTAAGACATGCAGTTCCCTCCACTTTCTAGGATAATGTTGTCATCAGACAGATCACATGCCATGGGTTTTTCTGAGTAGCTTAGGGCTGTATTCTTAGGGGGAAGGTATCTTTTAGGCCCTTTCTTTGATTTTAGTGTTGTAGCCTTTCTTCTTATCTAGTACTGGTTTTTTACTTGTTTGCAAGATGACCTGCACTGCGTAAAGTTTAAAATTTGGAACCCACCAAGTCTACTGTGAGCTGGCTTGAATTTATGTAAAGTTGAGTTCAAACCTTAGGAAACTGAAATTGAGACGTTTGTAAAATCCTCCTTGACTTGCAGATTTCACTGAGCTGAATGTAACAGTTTTCCGCATTGTTACTGTGCTGCACTGGAATTTACTTTTCTCAGATTGTATGAAAAGTTGCACTTTGTATATGTAGATATTGGAAAACATAGAGTCAGTAATTTAGAGCTTGTACTTTAACGGCTTAAGATAGAAAGTTCAGACAGTGTTGAGTGCATGGTTTTAATTTCAGTTCTGTTTTTTTGAGTACCTTAGTTATTATTCGTAATTTTGAAGTGGCTAACTTAGTTTTACATAGACTACAGATATCTGCTGCTAAATGCTCCCAAGTGTACTTGGATTGTAGTTTTGGGTTCTATTTGTTAAGAACTTTATCCATTCTTTCTGTTAGTTATTCATTCAGCTGAGGTGTTTTTGTTTAGTGAAGTCATGTCCTTTAGAAATGGCATTTATAGGATAAAATGTGGTTCAGCTGGGGAGCAAAATAATTAAGCCAGACATTCATTGTTTTAGTTCTTGTCTTAAAAATAGCGTTATGTAGTTAATATTTGATCAGACCTAGGAATCATTGATTTTCTTATTGTTTTTCTTCCTCTTTCACATCTTTCTTAAATGATTTTGAACAATTTATGCTGAATTCTTTGTTGTTTAAAAAAATGTTTTGAAGGGAATGCAGAAGCATTTGTATTACCCCCGAATATAGTGTTCACATTTAAAATATCATCCCTTCTAGATACTTAAAATTAGTATTAAATATGTGCTTTCTCAAAGAGAATCTTTGGTTAAAGTCTGTTAATGTATGCAGTTAACCTTCACATTCATGTCCTGCTGTGTGTTGTCCTTCATCCTCCAGTTAGTCTGGATATCCTTCAGTCATCCGTGTTTAGTCTCATGTAGGTCTTTAGTCAAAGTATGATGTTTTCTGGAACTCTTTGTAACTGTGATTATAAGTGGATTCAGGTAAATGTTAGTTAAATGTTGGATCTAGTTAACTTCTGAATATTTGACATTGGTGTTACAGTATAAATATCAGTAGTGTTGCTAATATCAGTGAGACTACTCACTAAAAATTCTGCCTATGCTTAAGTACTTACCTAAGTAAAACCACGTGTTTTGTGTGTAACTGATGTGATTCCCCTTTCCTGATAGAACTGCCTGCCAAAGAGCAAGTACTCAGACGGTTCACAGAATCACCCAGGGTAACACCTGGTCCAACCTCATTGCTCAGGCAGGGCCACCCAGAGAAGCCCATGCTCCAGGACCATGTTCTGATGGCTTTTGAGTATCTCCAAGGATGGAGATTCTACCACCTCCCTGGGCAACCTGTGCTAGTGTTCAATCCACCTCAGTGAAAAAGTGTTTCCTGATCTTCAGAGTGAGCCTCCCATGTTTCGGTTTGTGCCCATTGGCTCTGTTCCTATTGCTGGGAACCACTGAGAAAAGCCTGGTTTCATCCTCTTCACTTTCCTTCAGGCATTTCTTTACTTTGATAAAGTCCACCTGGGCCTTCTCCAGGCCAAACAGTCCCACTTCTCTCAGCCTCTCCTCATATGAAAGATGCTTCCAGTCCCTTGATCATCTTTGTGGCCCTGCACTGGACTTGCTCCAGCAAGTCCACGTCTCCTGTGCCAGGGAGTGCAGAATTGAACTAAGTACTCCAGCTGCAACCTCAGCAGTACATAGCTTGTGAAGTGCATGGTCTGAAATAAGAAATGGAAAAGCAATAGAGGAACAAAGGTTCGAAAATGAAAAAGAAACATTGTCTGTCTCCGAGCTTCCAGACAGATGCAGATATCCACAGGTACATTAACATGTGCTGAATCCTGCCCTAAACTAACGTGAAGTATTTGTGTGTGGACAATGCTCAGTGTTCAGCTGGGTGACTGTAAGTGACTTGATCTGAGATCAGTGTCACTATATTCTCCTGACTTTATTGTCTTAATGCCCCCTGTGGTGGGAGCTTTGACACCTTGCCCACGTCAAGATGTAAACATGACAACTGACTAAGCTACCAGCACTTATTCCTGCATCAGTTCATGCATCTGAGAAAAAAAGGAGTTGATTCATCTGGAATATAGGGGATGTTGGTTTGAAAGTGAGGTTGTAATTGTCTGGGGAGGAGGGAGATGCAGGTATTTCCAACTCTGGAAGAAAGCAGTGAGAAAGGATGGGAAAAGGTAATAATATGTCATAAGATACTTTCTCTTTTTTTATCTGTGGCTTCTAAGATCCCGTAGAAAAATTGATATTGGTTTTCAGTTTGTATTTAATTTCTAAATTTCTCTCTTAGATCTGAGGAAGAGTTTCTGTGTCCGGTCTGTTAGGTCAACTATACCAACTGGTTCATTAAGAATTGGGTTGTTCTATCAACATTTGCTTTTTTGGCAGCAACGTTACCCTTTTTCAGAGAGGGAATCCGTGAGAGTAATTCAGCTGTGTGTGTACTTTGGAGACATCTGCCAAAGGATGAGTTACATCCTAAGAGTGCCCATTTTTCTCTGTTGACTATGAAACCAACTTTAAACAACCAGCTGATAAGTAGGCTTTTAAATTACAGATACCTATATTGGGTCAGATTAATCAAATCCTGATCTCTTAATTAAAGAGGTTTGGTTAACAACATGGTAATGATCACCTACAGAACGCTGGCAGAGACCAAGGGAACCTATGCTTAGGACACAAGTACAAGTTAAGAATAGCTGTACTGTGCTGAAATGGCAGTACAGTCATGCTTGCACATACGCAATGGTTTTTAGCTGATAATGATTCCATCTGACCAATGAAGCATTGATGAACTCTGAAGGAAAAAGTTTCAAGGTATCTGGAAAATTTATGAGCCTAATCAACTGGAAACAAAATTGAAGAGAAATATTTTAGAATCAATACAATCTTATTTTTCTCTCAAGGTAACTATTGCAAAAGGCTGTTCATAGTATTTGCAACAATTTCGAGAACGGAAACCCAAACTGAATAATCTGTTACAATTGTAACAGAAGTTGGAAATACATGGTAGCGGGTTTATTTGTTGGGTAGTTTTGTTTCTTGGGTGGTTTTCACACAATTTTGTTTCTTGGGTGGTTTTGGTTTGATAAATGCTTTCTTTAATGAAGATAAATAGAGAATTCTGATGCAATCTTAAGCCCATGTTTTGTTTATAGTTGTATAGAATTCAGAACATACTAAGGACTAAGCAGATAAAATAGGTATAAAAATGTCACTTCACCTTAAGAAAACGATTTGCTTTCCATTTGTTGGTATCTGGAAATAGCCAAGTCTGGAGTACATGTGATAAATACATTTACATTTTTTATATTTTTATATTTACACACAGAATAAAATAATCGAGTATTTGCTGTCAAGTTCTGTTGGGCAAAATAATTTTCAACATCATTTTCTACACCAGTCTGTCTACTTTTTTCTGTTTGGTTTCCTTTTTTGGTGTTAATCAAGTACTGTGAATTTAAATATTTAAATTTTAAATACTACTCCAGCTACTAGTGGAGCATATGTGTCTTTGCCATGTAAAATACTGGAGACCTTCCATGTTTTATTTACCTAAGATACAGAGAAACTACAGCTACTTCCTTTTTCTTAAAAATGTACAACTTTGGAAGGACATGAGGGAGGGGGAGGGGAAGTTAGGCTTTATAGGGGGCCAGGAGGAGGTTAGGAAACTCCATGTGAAGAACCAGTAGTAAGCCAAGGTGCTAAGAAACTGAAAATACATAAACACACTTTTATTCTGCAGTGTGCCAGAGAGCTTCCAGCATTCTCCATTTCCTGTGCTTAGCACTGTGACACGTACAGTATGGTGGATGATGCTGTGACTAACAGAAAACCTTATAAGACGCACCTTATGTTGCCAGCCACAAATTCTCCATTCTAACAGTGTGAACGTAACCACAATATCTTTTTGTGGTGACTCTTGGAGGCTAAAATACAGTGGAGGCTCCTCTCTTGGGGGGAAGTAGCCCTTTAATCTGATGTACGGTGCTGAAGTTGGGATATAATGAGATCGTCTTATCTTCATTGAATAAACAGTGTTGCTTTGCTTTTTTAAACACTAGAAATTCACTCAGTGTCAGTAACAAAAACGGTGTAAAAAGTTGCTTTATACATTGTCAAAGCTTGTGTTTTTTAAAATAATACCTATCAAGTTCTGCACATGAACCAGCTAAAGAGGAAGTTCTTTGGAAATACTTGACATTAAGTTAAGAGTATGACACTGAGCCAGACTGAATCACAAGACCTATTTTAACTACTTATATATAGTATATATACTTATGTACTTTAGCTTTAAATATCTCCATTCTGGGTTTATTGGAAATATAGTAATAGCTATCTCATCCTCACTAGGTGAAACTTATTGAAAATTTGTTATAACTGACCACAGCGTTTTAAAGTTTCTTATACTTCCATATAATAGCTCTTCATTTTTGCATGTCAATAAACTTTTAGCTTTATAAAACCTTTTCTTCTGATTAAATGCTCTGGAATGACTTACTCTCTATAACTTACCTAAAAGGAGGTTGTAATGAGGTGGGAGTCAATCTCTTTTTCCAAGTAAGATAAATGGAATTGTCCTTTAAGTTGAGCCAGGGAAGGTTTAGATCGAGTATTAGGAAAAATTACTCACCAAAAGGTTTGTCAAGCGCTGGAACAGGCTGCCCAGGGCAAAAAGAGGTTGAGTCACCATCTCTATAGGTGTTTAAAAGACATGTAGATGTGGCACTTAAGGACATGGTGGACTTGGCAGTGCTGGGTTAAAAATTGGACTTGATAATCTTTAAGGTCTTTTCCAACCTTAATGAATCTATGACTAGCCATCTCTGCTAAGAAAAATACAAGAATGCTTTTACTGATGCAGCTGCTAATTGGTGCTTGCAGTACACCTTCCCTTCTGAGACAAACAAGTTCTGAAGTACTGACACCAAAGATATGCTGCTGTTATCTCATTGCTCTATTTTCTAACTTCAGTTGATAAAAGAATGATTCTGTTTGTGGTTAATATGTTCAGACACGTATAAAGATTTGTCATACATTCAGGGAGACGCAGATTTTCCTACCACCACTTGCTTTGTTTTGTTCTTGTGACTTTTTGAACCCGTTCAAGATTTTTGTAAACAGTAGACCTTTTCAAAGTAAGAGAGTAGCAGAGAGATAAGGTAAGAGAGAGCAGAGATCGGTGTCTAGGATGGACATTTGAAAGAAGTGAGGGAGTGTTGGTGTGATGTTGGACAAAGTGCTTTGAGTGGGACTTCTTTCCCTGCCTAGTTAACACCTGTACAATCAGGTGTGTAGAATCCCTGGAACAAAAGACGGGTCCTGGCTCCATAGCATAATGATGCTACCTACACCTAACAAGGTGGGAGGAAGGAAGCTAATTTATAGGCTCTGGTGCTGCTTGTGCATTTTGTGTTGAAGAAAACATCAGATTAAATGCATATGTAATATTTGCAATGTGGTTCTCACTCCCCAAAAAACTGCTTTCTCGGTTACTGTACAATCTAGGTTTTCTTGAGTGAGGAGCCTATCTACGTCACTCCCTCAGGACCAGGGCATTAGCTTCTGAGGGACCTTCTTGCTAGGCAGATTCCTCAAGTACTTCATACCAAAAGCAGGTGAATGGCAGAAGTGGAATTTTCTTCCTGTTATTCTTCGGCGATTATAGCTGTATCTTAGTTTCCAGTTGATGTGCACAGGTTTTAGTCATGAGTTTACAGTCATCTGGAACGGTTTCACTAGAGCTGAGGAAAGAATATCTGAGGTCATGAAAAAGCTTCTGTTACAGTGCCCTGTCCATTTAGGACCTTCCTTTGAATACAGAAAATTTTTATTTAAGGCAGCCTTCACTCTGATATGATTATGGCCTTTATAGCATTTACCTCCTTTCTCATAGCACGACTGAAAGACTGAAGAGGTTAAAAGTAGTTTAAAACTGTTCTTTCTCATTTTAGAATGGCCTGTGCTTGGTGTTACATTCAACCCTGAGTCATACAGTGAAAGCAGAAAAAACCAAAAATCATTGTTTCCCAAAGCAAAATGTGTTTTTGCTAAAAGTCTCACTACCTCTTTGGATATTTAACCTTTTAAATAATAAGAAAAATATCCGCCCTCGCAAAAATGTAGCTTTTTTCCTGTACTGTCTCCCTTGGTATACTCATCAGTGCATTTAGTAGGTTTATACAAATGTCAGTGAGATACAACAAATAGCCCCAAATAAATAAATAAATACCTCAGATGCAGAGTTTCTACATTGATTTTAGCATAATTGCAATCTGGGGTATGTTTACAGATTTTTTGAGGTTCAGATCTCTTCCTGTTCGTTTCACTGTGCTGTCACAGCATAATTCTTGTGGCATAACAGACAATAAAAGGTCACAAATGCTGAAATGTGGCATAAAGCAGAATGCAGATGGGACCTCTTTGGGCTCAAGTGCTGTGGCTTCACAATGGCATTCAAAATAATGGTTGGGTGGTGACTGTAAATTCGTGTATGGGGCACATGGCTTTCTCTTTCTCCTGCTGAATCTGAAATGAAATCAAGCCCCAAGGCAAACATAAACACGAGATGGGATTTTTTTTATGGGTAGAAGTGCCTCACAAAAACTGGCTTTTTCAATATCACAGTTTTTAATAAATTGTTTTTTAAACTTTTTTTTTCCTCCTGTAAGGGAGATGGGCTTCTTTTGGAATAGGTCTGTGCATAGTCTTAGATTTAACTTCAATTCTGCTGGTTTGCTTTTAGTTTTACTAGAAGGAGAGACTCAGGTGGTGGGGACAGAAGCCTCAAGGGGGTTTGGTTTTTTTTGAAGAAGTGTTTACAGTGCTTCAGCATCCTCAAGAGTACTCTTAATCTTCTCAGGTCAGCATGCAGCATACCCTGACCAGCTCTTTTACTGGAAATTAAATTTTTATTTGAATTTTGACCAGTTTTAGAAAGGGTCATTTGGCTTGGGCTCAAATTCCGAAACAAACAAAAAACCCCAAGCAACTTTATGAGTCACATGCAATGCACTACACAGATTTAAAAAAGCAATAGTTTGTAGTTGTAGGGAAGTAAAGAAATCCACTGTTCATTCTCTCTTGACTGAGAATTGTGAGTAAATACAGTAAAAGTGCTTTAAAAGCCAGAAAGACGAACTGTTACCTGCAGCCAAATTCAAAGTAAATGTGGTATATTTAAGTTTTTTGGTTTTCAGGGGTTTTTTAACATTTCATTTTTGATTTTAGATTTCTGGGCTTTGCTACAGTAGCAGTATCTTAAAAGTTCATCGAATTCTTTGTGTACCCAGATGGGTAGCAAAGATATTTTCTTGGACTCTTGAACCAGTCTTCTCATCTGCGGAACCAACGAATGAAGTTCGAGTGGGAATGGGAGCAACAGTTGACATCCAGAGGCAGCAGAGGATGGAGTTACTGGATCGTCAAATCATGATGTCTCAGGTTGCCCAAATGCGGCGGCAAAGACAGCAGCAGGTATTGCTATACATTCTTCAAGGATTATGTTGTTACAAGAAATACACTTTTTTGGTTCGTAGATGTGGCATTGTTCCTGTTTCTTAAAAACAATCTATTTTTCAATTTTTCTCCCATCAGTCTTTCATACACTGTTGTACTGCTGATAGCCGTTTAAGCCGTTTATATAGCTTTATATGTTAAAACTGCTTCACAAGATGTGAGAAGAATGTCAGACAATTTTGTGGGGATATCAGTACTCCTGGCATTCTATCACCAAAAATGAGGTTGAAAGGTAAAATGATTGCTTCTTGGTGGTCTTTAACGAAAGCCACTGTGTAAAGTTAGGAAGTCAAAATGCTCCTGACTCTTCTGAGTATCTGTTTGGTTAGCAGCCTTTTCAGGAGGTTGAAAATTTTCTATGGAATTCCGTTGTTTCTAGGTATATAGGTTGTTTCTTAATGGCAGAAATTAAATTCTATAACTTACGGAGGTAAACCACAAGTGAATTTCTGTTTGCCATGTTTAATGCTCTTGGTTTATTTCCTTATTGAACAGAATAGCAGAGTCTTTCTATTTTCTCTCTTTTAGACAAACCAACAAATACAGATAGTCTCAGACTTCATGTTGCAGGGCAGTAAAACAAGGCAGGTGGTGTCTCAAATCCAGTATCCTAGATGTGTTACTTAGGTGTATACGTTACTAGCAGGCAACATGGGCCTTACCTTGCCGGGTGAGAACTTGTATTGCTCATAATTTACTTACAGCCTAGAAATTTCAAGTTTTTGGTGAGTTTTCTTTGCCTGAAACACAGCTCTGTACTGAAACATGAGTTCTTCTTGTGTTTGGGATAGTGTAGTGTGAATAGGTATAGCTGTGTTACCTTTAATGCATTTATGATGGCATGAAGCTTTGGCCTGGAACTAGAGTATGAATCTTTGTTTCCAGTCCCTGTTAACATCATTCTGGTTTTCCTGTTTCCTTAACATTTCAATATGATGTTGTTCCTCAAGCAGAAACTTCTAATCTACTTTTCTCTATTCCTATTAAAATGCTGGTGAGTTTTAGCGTAAGAACTGAACTAGAAATTACTCAGTTCTTGAATGTTGCCGTTGTAATAGAAAATGAATTGAAAGTGTATGTTGGGCTACAAGTATCTGGGAAGAGTGCAGTCAGGTTTCTTCAGACGTGAGAAAGAAGCCGTTTGCAGTTATGAAGGACAGGCTTTCTAATATCTCTTTAATTCGAAAAAGTGGTAAATAAGTTCAGAACGGTAAATGATAAAAGAACGGTTGATAACATTTTCTTCTCATCTTGTCCTTTCCCTAGGCTATGAACAATGAAAGTGGAAAAATGTCTTTTCATGTTTGACTTCAAATAGAATTCTTTAAAAAGGTGGAGGGGTTTGACTAAAATGCAGGGAACACTGTTTGAACATCAGTAAGATGCTTCCCTTTACAAGTTGCTGAAATACTTTCAAGTTACCTTCATGTTTAGCCTTTAACTTGAGCACAGCATTTATTTAACTGGTAGTGCTAATCCGTGAAACCAGCGATCAGAAGGCGATAGGATCAATGTATGAATGTTTCACAGAGGCTCTTCAGAAAAGGTGTGTCATGAAAGGTTTTGGCCCACCTGGTGTTTTTTAATGACTCACTCACAGAATTTACTGGTCATCAACTAAATCAGAAAAAGCATCACTCACAAATGTTGCTGTGTAGTGGTAAAAATGAAAACCAGACTATTTTCAATCTCAAAATAATATTTGAAAAGTTGAAAACCATTTTCTGGATTGCTGTACTTGGGCGATTCTTTTGCCTTTAGAGACTGGGCAAGGTGTAATTTGAATACAGTGGAATGGAACAGATCATGCTACAGATGAAAGGAATTTAGATGATAAATTTACCTGTGGGAGTGAAGCTGATAAAGAATACAGATTGGTTTCTTAGACAGTTTTTTTGTGAAATTGAAAATAATAAAATCTGTGAAGTACGTGTCAGTCATCAGATAGGGCTTTGAATTATATTCTGGGTGTTGTGTGGATTTCTGAAGTCCCAGTGTGCTGTCTGTAGGTAGCGTGCCATAGGTGAGATAAATTAACATCTTCTCTCACGCTTTCTGCTTTGCTTGGTGAGGGAAGTTAACTTCAACTTTCCTCTATATGCCATAGTGCAACAATTTTGTTCTGCTGCCACTTGAGAAGGTGCTCTGCTCATTCCTCCCACTCCTTTAGTCTTCAGTTCATCAGTTTGAGAAACGAGACAGTGCAGTTTCCCTGGATGTTGGTAGCATTATGGAAGGAGAATATCAGTGCTTTTAAATGGGGCTCCATTGTTTATGCAATGTTGGCAAACTCTCATAAGGAAGGCCCCTCTCTTAAATAGATGCTTTTTGTAGTAAGTTTATTCTTTGAGTCTTCGTAAGAAATTCTGAAGAACATGAGCCCGACAGTTTAGGCAAACCAACATAAGAGTTAAAATTTTAAAAAAAATTTAAAAAGAAACCAAAAGGGGGAAGAAACTGGGGGGAAGGCCTTTCTCAAAAGTTGTTTATAGTGTACCTCTATGATACTGAGATGTAAATAATTTTATCTTCTTTTTTTTCCTGCTGTTCACCAAGCCCTCTTATCTAAAGCAGAATTCACTTTGGATGCTTTCTAGGAAAAAGAAAAAGCAAGGAACAATCCCCCAAGAATTTCTTTGCTGTCAATTCTTTGAGCTTTACCTTTCCCAGTCTTTTTCTAGCTGAAATGTTCTGGTCTGGAGGAACCTGAAGCATGGAACTGCATGTGCAAGTGCTGGGTTGTCAAACACTCATGACTTCGATGAGTAGATTGAGTGTGTGGTAGAATTTTAAAATAAACCCAACAAGTTCATTACTTGATGTACCTCATTTTAGCTCTTAAATATTCAGTGGCACTGTGAATATGTTTCTAGAAACTGTTATGTTGATAGTTTCTCGGGGGAGTGTGGTTAAATGGTGACTGGTTTTTGTGTTGGTTTCTAGTTGCTGTGGATACAGCCCTTAAACACATGATAGTGTGCATCTAGAAAACTTTCTAGATCTTACTGTGTTCTTTGTTTCCTCCCGCGGATATTGCTGAGAAATTATGATCTTGTCCCAAATCAATTACTGAGCATCACCTACATTCACCTTTAAAGGCAGTAGAATAAAACGTGTGCCATATGTATTCATTCCTTAAAAAAAATACCAGCTTGCCATTTTGTTACTGCTTTTAAAACTTCACTTTCTTCGCACTCTTTTGTCATTCCTACTTTGTAAATAGTTTGTCCTGTTTTTCTTTTTTTCCCATCATCTGATCTCCTGTTTCCCTTCATACCACTGTCTCATTTTCATTCCCCACTGTGCCATTTAGCGCTGACATTTTTGTCACCTCTTTACCTTCATCTCTCTCCCATACTTTGTATTTGCTCCTATACAAAATGCTTCTTCACTCTGGGGGAAGTTCTCTCCTGTTATATCTTACCACCAGTAATCATTTGCTATGTTATCCTTTTGATACTGTAATATTGATAAAAATTTTGGTCTTCCTCTGCTGATATTTCTATTTCTAGATCTCTTTCATTTCCCCGCATTTTTCTGAAGTTTATCTTTCTGTAACCCAAATAAAACCCTGATGGGAAAAGGGAAGCAACTGCTGCATCTGTGCATCAGTGTGGGTATCGGGGAGTCAACTTGACTTTCACTTCCCATTAAGAATCTTGGAGGGAGGCTGGCAGATATCCAAATTGCAAATAGGTAGGGAAGATTCCGTGCTTAGGTGGTATTGGCTACACTGATGTCACTGCAGATGGTTATGTGGAAGTGGTGGAAGGTTGTATAAAGGTGGGCAGTGCCTTCTGTTGGCACTAAATACAGCTTCTTTGAGCACTCCTCCCTGTGCCCATTCGGGATGGACAGCGTATCGACATCAGTCCCTTCATCTTGAAAAAATGGGGATTGTATCCACAGAGCACTGTTGCTGAGCATATTAAAGACATGGTATTGCATTCTTCTTGGCTTCTCTTAAGTGTCTTGGATCAGGGAAAAGCTTCACCAGGTTGCTCCAGACTGCAGCAAGCCTACAGCCATATATGAAAATCTTCATTTCACTTGCTCTCTTTCTACCCTATTGGCCACTTTAAGCTTATGTTGTCTTTTCCCTCCTGTCCTTTTGTTCTTCTCTTCCAGCTGCCATTAATTTTCACTGAGGCCAGACTCTCCTTAGATTCATACCACATGGTATCTCATATGTATATCTCATCTTCATCATATATGAGATTCTGCTGCTTGCTAAGACCAGACTTCTCCTGTAACAAAGGGACTTCCTCTAATTGTTCATTCATTAGATGGCTTTCTCCTGGGACAGTGGAGAGATGTTCTGTGGGTAGGCATCCTGAGTGTCTTTAGTGTTATGGGGAGCCTCATATCCTGAGCAATTTGCAAGTTTTATATTTTGTCAACTAAGGACTGTGAGACAAGATTGGTAATTTACCATCTGGTTTTATCTAAGCAATAAACTCCTGACCTTGGAAAAAAGAATAGATTAATGGAGCAAAGATTTTCCTGGCTTAAGAGTTCTTCCTCAGGAATGTTGTCCTCATTCATGATGGTAGAAAAAAAATCCCCCAGTGAATATGCTCCCAGACAGGTCAATTCTGCTTTCTCAAAGTGAAGAACCAGACCCAGGCATATTCTTTAGCTCTTCTACTGGCACTAAGGTGGCACTTCAATGAAGTCTTCTTGAATAACTTCACAAGTTTGAGTACCAACAAGAAGTCCTTCAAACAGATATTTTGAACCATGAAGACCTTCTGCAATCTTTACACATTGCCAAGTCCATGAAAACCCTTGCTCTCATAGCCGGGACTTTGGATGGAAGCAGCTATTCCATTTTGTTCCACAAATGTATCTATCATTATCAGGAAGGAAACTACCAGACTGGCTTACCTGGATAAATGGGTAAGACTTACAACCAAGTGTCACACAAAGTCTTTTTCTGTAATTAGGTTTCCATTCCAATCAGTCTGTGTTATCTACTTCTTCTTTGGGGTTTTGTGACACGTTTGAATAGAAACTGCCTTTAGCAACACTTCCATAAACTCCAAAGACAGAGATACATAGGGTACCAACAGGATAAAAAAGCTTTTGTGACCAGACTCATGGGATGTGTGTGCACAGGATTTGAATACATATTTTTAAAGAATTGTGTTAACCAGGAGGGATTTACAGATTCATTTCAGCCCATGAAGGACATTTGTATGCTGCAGCAATAATCACTGTGGCTAAATTTAGACCCAGTGTTCCATCACTCTTCCCTTCCTCTGCATGCCAATGTACAAGTGTTGACACATTTTGAAATAACGGGCAGCTCCATTTTTGTAGAGAAAACAATATCTTCTCCTTCAGACCTGTGTGTCTTGAACTCATCCTTTGCTCTTTTTGCACTCTTCTGGCATTTTCAAGCCTTGATTATTCTCTGTAATTGTTTAATATTATTTTCTTTGTGTTGAAAATAAACTTGGATTTATTTCAAGTCTATTGGGTGTAAAAACTGCATATGCTACTGATGTTGGCATGCCTGAACTCTGGTTTTTAACTGTTTCATGTCAATAACATATTTGCAGCAACTGATAACCCACTGCTATTTAGACATTCTGGATTATTTTGCTGTATAACTTCTTTCATGGATTCTAGGTGTGAAATTAAAAATGTTGAATTTCCAGAGACCTGATCCAGGTAATGAACAATTTATGACTATTTCCTCTACAGACTACCACAGAAACTTCAGGTTTCTGTCTTTTTTTATGGAAGTTGGCAATTCCACAAGCTGACAGACACTAGAGCCAACAGACACTAGTACAACTAGAATAAGCTGAGTGTGTCTCATTAACAGCCAGCTGTCACAATCACAAGATTGAATTTATCTCCTACTCATTGGTAGCACCTGGCTCATACATTGAACAGTCCTTTTTTCTCTTGGACTGGAATTAGGAAATTCTCTTTCTTTCTGACTTGACTTCTGGGCTATAGCCTTTGAATTTGGATTAATATTTGTAATCAGCTTCCCTAGAGAAGCAGGGGTTGGACAACTTTCTTAAGCAAAACACTGTTTTATTTAAAAGCAAATAAATGGTTTGAGAAATAGAGTATGTTTATTCTCCTGTGTGATTGGTCTATATTCCCTTCCTCTGGCAATTTAACTTGAGGCAGTATCTTATTAAAAAAGCTCATGGCATACACCCCCCTCCCCCCCCCCA
>VZRQ01002060.1:1111695-1127249 GCA_013397975.1 Machaerirhynchus nigripectus
CCCCCAAGGCATTTCCAGAGTATTTAATTCACTGTTGTTGGATCAAGTCCTGTTTACAGAAGGCAGGGTTTTTTCAGGTGTACCTGTCCCTTCGTTTCTAATGAATATGGGGCAAATAAGGTATCCGTTTTGGGGGCAGTTGGTTATTGGATACCAGGGCTGCTTCTGTTGTCCTTCCAATGTGCAGTCAGAGAGTCTTGACAGGCCATTTCTTCTTCTAGAGTGCCATTTTCTATAGCATGTAGTAAAAAAGAAGCCTGTGGTTCAGAGAGTACCTGATCCTCCTTAATATTCGGGTTTTCTGGTTTGAACTCTGCTACTTGCACGTAACAACCGCAAGCTGGTTCCACTCCTTGTTCCTTGATGTGCTGCTGTGGTGGCTTAAGCCCAGCCAGCCACTAAGCACCACACAGCCACCCTCACCTCCCCCTGCTACCCTGGTGGAGTGGCGAGGAGAATCAAAACTAGGTTGAGATAAGAACAGTGTAATAACTGAAAAACAGTAAAATATAGGAGTAGTAGTAGTAGTAGTAATACTCATAGTAATAAAAATAAATGAAAACCAAACAAGTGATGCACAACACAATTGCTCACCACCGGCTGACAGAGGCCAGACCCCATTCCCTAACCTGAACTGGCTCTCCTTTTGGTTAAGTCCCGCAGTTTATATACTGGGCATGGTGTTCTATGGTGTGGAATGGCCTTTTGTTCAGTTCAGGACACCTGTCCCAGCTATGCAACCTTCCAGCTTTTTTTTGTGTACCTCCTCACTGGCAGAGCATGAGACACATGAAAAATAGTCCTTGACTTGAGATAAATACAGTTTAGCAAACCCCAAAATATCAGTGTGTTACCAACATTATACTGAATGCAAAACACAGAACTACGAGCTACTAAGAAGAAATTAACTCTATCCCAGCTGAAATCAGGACAGATACCTTAAGAGGCACTATAGGTGCAAAGTGTTGCATATGACACCTTGTATATTGACTTTGAGATGT
The DNA here is from genome assembly GCA_013397975.1 of Machaerirhynchus nigripectus. Taxonomy (NCBI): domain Eukaryota; kingdom Metazoa; phylum Chordata; class Aves; order Passeriformes; family Dicruridae; genus Machaerirhynchus; species Machaerirhynchus nigripectus. Next base: position 1,112,697 of record VZRQ01002060.1, read on the forward strand.
CAACAAATGGAAGCTACTCCTGTTTGCAGCCTAGGACAGAACTTGAAGCTTTACATCCCAAAAGGGGACACTGATCTGTTTCTTTCCCTATGTCATCACAGACTAGCCTTTTATATACTCTGGTATGTGTTTATGTAGTATTTTGAAGAATTCGGGTTTGAGTTTCCTTTGTGCCCAGAGTTTGTTATCTCAGCTTGTCAAATCAGAACAGTTTTAGAATTCTGATGTCTCACTTTGGTCCCATTCTCTCCTTATTCCTTATTACTCTTTAAAAAGGTTTTTGCACAGGAGGTGAGTGAAGAATTACCTGTCTAATCATCATGCTTTAATACCAGTTGTGTCACCAGTCCGAATCCATAGAGCCATCTGCTAAGGATTAGAACTGACCCTGTTTTGTGCAAAATGTCTAAAACAGAGCTAAAGTTATTTCCTCAAGTACAGACTCCCATGTTTATGCCAGTGGATCTGCCTTCAGCATTTGGAGCACTGAACACCCCCAGTGTCACGCCAGTGCTGAAATCCCTTCCATTGTCTCTCAGGCAGCTTCAGAAGATAGATTAAGGTGTTCCTTCTAGATTTCAAAGGAAATAGCTGATCAGGCTTCAGAAAAGACCACATGTGGATTTCTGAACTTCTGTGACACATGAGCTCCTCAGGGACAATGCAGGCATCAAAGTTCAGGATGCAGAAAATAAAGAGCTGGAGACAGAGCCCTTTGGCTGAATAGACTTGTCTGTAGGATAAATTTCCAGAGAAAGTAGATTATCATTAGAAATTGCTGGAGTGCTTTACTTGGTGAAAAATTCTTTCCGTCGTTAAGAACAATGCTTAAAATACTAATACTGTTATGTTTCTACGCCCTTTCAAAAGAGGGAAGTTATTAAAGTAAGAGGAAAACAAAACACAAAAAAAGTCTCCCCAAACAACCAAAAAAACAGAAGAGTTTTATCCTCACAAAAAGAGGCAGGCTAGACTTTGAGTAAGTGTACTGGAAATTTCACAATTTTTATCTCTGATGCAATGTTTAGGGCAGCAGATATCATGTCATCCAAGGCTATGCTTTTTTTTTGTTCGTTTATATCATCAGTATGTGGGTTTTGAAGTCAATACATTGTTGAAAAATCTGTGCCAGAAAAGCAAGTCAATGTTTCCTGTTTTCAATGTATTTTTTAATGAAGCTTTATATGAAAAAAAGTAAGACGATATTTATGTCTTTATCAAGTAAAGGCTTCTATACAGAATGGAATGTTTTACAAATGTTACTTTAAAAGGTGAAATGCAAAGCAATTTCCTTTTTCTTTTCTTTCGCTGTGGTTGCTATGTCAAAAAAAGGTGAACAGGATAGATATCAGGAGGTGCTTCCTGTTTGTGCAAACAGATGACAAGTTGGCATTAACCATCTACAGATAACATATCAAAATATCTTAACTGCATGTGTCACTTTATAGAGGATTTTTATAAAGCCTTTTCTTTAATTTCTTTTGAAATTAGTCTAATTAAAATATGTGCATATCTGAAAGCTACATAACTGGATATTTGTTAATTGTCCATAATACAACACTTTTATTTGTCAAATGTCGGATAAGAAGTGCTTTACAAAATACGCCATGGCAGGTGTGTACATGGGAAACAGGTTGAGCTGTTTTTCAAAATGGAGAGGAAGAAGATTATCTGAAAAGAAATGGCATAACTAGGGTTTTAGCAGGCTGTACAATCAAAGACATTTGCTAGCTCTAGATATTTCTTCCTTATTCTGTAGGAAAGGAGGATACTTCTTTCTTGTAAACAGAATTGTCCCAGGCACCTTTAAAAGAAACAAAACCAACATCCCAGATAAAAACAGAACATCAAGGATGTGACCTAGAAAGGCACAGCTTCTGTACGTAAAGCCTTGGCAGCTATCCAAGAGTAAATCATCAATATGGCATTTCCTTAAAACCTTTTCTGTAATGAAGAGTTGCTATTTTCCCATTCCTTTAGTCCAGTCCATTCTTAAATCTCATTCTTTGGTCACCTAAACTTGTGACGAGTTTGTTGTCTTCCTGTAACGGAAGTTCCAACATCACCAGTGTTCTCCTAACCCATTTCCAGTAGTGATTTATTAGAGACCAGTAAAATTATTTCCTTGGTATGTTTGTCTCCTATCAGGCAGTAACAAAGAACTTACAATCAACTGATTCACCTATTTTGCATGGTAAACCAAAGGAAACTACAGAATTTTTCTATAGTTAAAAAATTACAGCATAGGATTAAAGGAGGAAGAAAAGCTTCTTGGCCTTTCTTAGGTTTGCCTTGTCACCCTTCTAATCAAATAATTAATAAAGCAGTGCTTTTGTCAAGTCTTTTTCCTGACAACATTTTGAAGATGAAGTTGTGAGCAGAGGTAAGAGCCCAGGCACCAAATTGTGCACAGTATTCTTGTAAATCATAGTCTAGAAATTTTCAGTGCTTCTCATTCTCTAGCAGTACACCTGCACTGGCTGCTCCCCAGCACCAAAGATCAGGACATGAAAAACGTTGCCTGAGATAATCTCAGTGCAAGATATCTCAAGTCTGTCAGTTGCGAAATCTGGCTCTGGGTGTAAGAGGTTTAATGCATCCTCCTTACCTAGTCCCAGGTCGTGTTAACTCCCAGCCCTCTAACCATGTAGCGTTAAACTTAATTATTGTTATAACAAACTGCAAACCAGAATCACAGAAGTGCCTGGATTTCACTAAATGGATTAGACTGGCAGACACTTGTCACTGAAAGTGCTGCTCAGGAAAGGAGCTTACATAGTGGACCCTTGAGCATCCCCACTGCTTATTGTTTTGGACCACTCCAGAGAGCTCTGTTATCTGAGGCAAGGCTCCTATGGAGAATGAGGAGATTGGTGTGAGCTCCTCTGTGCTATTGGGTGCTGGTGCTGAGGGTCAGCTATAATGTGAAATGCCTAAATATGGTTTGCTGATTCCCCAGAGGGACTCTCAGATGGTTTAGAAGCATCACTTACATAAATTAATCAGATTGGATATCTTCCTGAGAAATCTTCGTGACTTCTCACAAACAAGTGTAGTAGCACAGTGTAAAACCACTGCAGTACAGAAATTATCATAAAATTATGAAGGGGAGGTCTGCAAACTAATTTCTGTGAGGCAAGAAGGAATATTGGTCTGGGAATTTCCTTCTGTGCATTTTTATAACTGGAATTTGTGATACATACTTAATGTTAAGACATTATTTGGTGCTTGATTTGGCTCAATTAAAAACAGATCTTCATGTATTTCTGCTGTGATAGTTAAGGTCGTCTGAAGGTCTTTGCACAGTCACCATCCATACTGTAAATCCATAGCCTTGATCTCCATCTTCTGTGGATTTAAGACATTAGCTGCACTTCCCAGTTATTCCTTACCTTTATGAGACTGGCCACATTACCAGTCCCATAGTTCCTGCTGCAGTTCCTTGAATCCCTGCTCTTTTGAGCCTGACCTTGTGGATGTGTGTCATCTAATTAGTGCCAAGACTGTGAAGGGAAACAATTTTCTTAAAGCTGGGATAAAGAATCCTAATGTACCTGGTTTTGGTGCAGTTTAAAGTAATACACAGATGAGAAGTGGCCCATAATGTTGGGATTAATCGTAGTCATCAGTGTTCACATACCATTAAATGTTGGATATTTTTCCCTCATTAATGTAGTTAAGAACTGATAGACTGTTTGTCACGGTTTCCAAAGGTAATTGAAATACTCTATTTTGATCTAATTTGTCTAGTCTGTTTTTTCTGGGAAGGGGTTAGTGGTCTTCACGTGGAACTCCTCTGAATGCTTCAGTCAGCATCTGTAGTTTATCAAGGTATCTGCTGTAAACCTTCAAAACTAAATAGTTATATTTGTAAGGAAACTGCAGGTCTTATTGAGAATAATGAATTCTGTGTCTGGTAATGCAAACTGTCTTGTAAGCTTAAGGCAAGGAAGTAAACAAGTCTGTCTGTAGTGTTAGATGACAGAGCACAGGACAGGGAGGGTGCAAAACCAAACTGGAATAGGCAGCTCAGTATTGAAACTCAGGGCACTGCTGGAAAGGTACATTTATTTCAGTCTTCAGACACACTGAAATAAGGGTACATTAATGCTTATTGTAGATTTTATATTTGATATACGTTATTCTGTATGACTTACGGTTCTTCAGAGGAATGTGTCATAGTCCTGTTAGTATTTTTACCAATTCAGTGTGAATGACTTGTGGCAACATTACTTTCTCCTCCTCAAGTCATCTTTAAATAATAAAAACAGGTAAAGCAGCATGGTAAATGCAGTGTTCTCGCTGAACTCTAGAGCTTAGTAGACCGTGAGAAATTCAAAGTTCATGAATTAAAACTCAACATAATTCTGAGTTACAGGAAATTGTAGGTGGGGGAGTACATGATGCAATTTCCCAAGACCACAAGGTAGTGCAGTGATGTCATTAGAAGATCTGAGATGCTTCTTTCTCCTCAGGCTTACACTCCAAACCAGTTCTCCTTTTTACTACACTATGCTGTTTGACTAACACGAGACTTACACAGAATCCTTTGATCAAAACCTCATGAATGTTAAGCAAATGTTTTATACAGTATGGGAAATGTAAACAGGTAATTTTTTAAATTCAAAAACATAGATTCATTAACAGTGGAATCTATGTCTTGAAAACAGGTGATGGCTTCTGGCTATTTCACATCTTCACAGGGAAAAATGTACTCTAGTATAGAAGGGCCTAGAACATTTCTCAAGCTGGTGTTTCAAATCTCATGACTCTTCAAATGCTTTTTTAAATGTGCAATTGCACTGCCCCCTGTGGTGTCTGGGCTGGTTGGGTCTCCTCTGGAGAGCAAGGAAGGAAACAAAGGAAAGGGCAGGAATGCTAATTTTTTTTTTTTTGTGGTCTAGGAGCATATTTAGCTGTTGCTGATCTGATTGAGCAGAGGGGATTTAATGCTTTAAGGGTACATAAAGGCAGGAAGAGCACTCTGTGAGAGAAGAAAAGAAAAAACTCTTGTAAGAGGAAGGCCTTCTGAGAAACAACGTTATAGAACTAAAATAGAGCAACTAGAGGAAGGAAGGCCATGTCCTATATATACAGAAAGGAAGGGGGATCTTCTGCATAGTAACAGGGAGAGCAGGGGTGGAGGAAAAGGACAACGCAAACTGCAAAAGATGTTTCAACAAACTATAGAAGAGATAATGGTTTGCTCTTACCTGCTCACAGGATCTGTGGGCTTTGTGTGACACAAGATCCCTTCAAAACTGTTTGTTTAAGCTAATGAAATGAGGATTAATGATTTCTGGACAATTATAAAGCTTTTACTTTAGTATTTCTTCTTTATGTTCCAAATGTCTTACTCTTACAAGACTTGAAGCTTGGTTGTTAAGAGGAAGTTTCAGCTCTGTGATTTGCATGGTACCTATGTTACTGCTGTGTATCTGCCTCAGTACTACATAGGTAACGAGATATTTTGGCACTGGAATGTGGCCAGGGTTTGCAACAATATTTAATACACGGAAGTTAGGTAAATGTGGTGGGTCTGTAAGTCACACTGGTGTCACAGAAGCAGTCACTTGCATGGAAGTCACAGGTGTCCTGAAGGTTGGGTTTGTTCTGAGTTTCCTGATGTGATTTTGCTGATGCACTGAGAAGCCCATTTTCCTTTTTCCCCTTCGCTTATTTCTTGCACTCTTTTTCCCTGGTTAACTCCAGCAGCAATCTTGCAAAGTATTTGCAGGACCTGCTGTTGCACCTCTTGCCAGGCAAACCGCTGTTAGTAAAGACCTATCATTGTACAAAACCAAATCTATCCCAATGTAGGTGAAACATCCTGTCCTCCTTCAGTTAGCACTTTGCCTTAGTTTGCCGTGATTACTTCATTTAACTAATAAAGCAGTAACCAGTCCAATTTTTGCCTCATAAGGGACTACAGCAGTTTTTTTTGTTGTTTCAAATAAAGTGCTTTACTTAAAAATCTGCTTTCGTATTATGTGTCTGAATGACCTTTTTGTTTAAAATGTTTGTAGTTCTTTTTGCAAAGACTGACAGCAGTGTCTGCTTTCAGGGTGGGATGATTAACTGGAACAGACTGTTTCCTCCTTTACGTCATAGACATAATGCAAATTATCAAGATCATCGCCCATCTGAGCAAGGCATACCTCCACCTACTGAGGTTTCTGAAGAGCAGGTAAACACTTTCTTTTTTAAAATGGCACTAAAAATGGGAATTAACTAGGCACTAAAACTAGGAATTAACTTTACTAATTTCTTATAATGTGTTTATACAGTTTCTCTAGAGGTTTCTATAGCAGCACAAATTAAATTATAAAGTAATAGTCACAATACAGACACAGCGTATTGTCATTACCATCCAAACCACAGTTACAGAGCTACTGGGGAGTTTCTGCTTCTGTGTGTTACTGCTTATATTTTGTGTTTAAAGATGTGATGGTTTCAGGAGTGGAAACTATTAAAATCTGATAAAGTAAATTTTCAAAGAAAGAAGAATGATAAATAGATTTCATTATTTGTCATGTAGACATTATCTTTGCTGAAGTCCCCAGCTTAAGTTTCCAATTCAGTTATTTTGGGTTTTTTTGAAATAAAAATGTTATGCCAGTTGTGGACTGCAAAATACACTTGGGCTGAAACTTGGATGTTTCCCTCAATAAATGTGGTCAACTTATTCCTTATACTGATGCCACAGAGAATTTTATGTCCTTTCTATCAAGTATAGATTTAGACTTCTAGACTTTGGTTGATAGTTTTAGTCTCAAAAGAGACGATTATTTACTCAGAAATTTAGGAATTTAAGATTAGTCTTATTCCTGCAAGCAGGATTTATTGCATGCAGTCAAATACTCCAGGTTTTAGCCTACCTGCAGATAGCTGTGTTAGCCATTTTATAGTTTAAGGTCTCTGCTACCCTTGAACAAGAGTAGGTTTCTTTCCCTTTTTCCTTTTTTATAAGGAGGTAAGTCAGCACTTGGTAGCACCACTGTAATTTTTAGTTTATTGTCCCAAACAGATGTCTTTTCTATGATCTGATTTCTAGCTTTGACTCCATGTTAGATTATGTTCAAAATGTTCAAAACTTTTAACTGCACTTTTAACTCCAAACCTGCTGGGCTACATCTAGAAAGGAAAAAAAAAAACCAACAAAACCCCAACTAACAAACAAAAAGAAAATAAAAATAAAAGCCCCACACCAAAAAGCACCTTCTGAGACAAAAGCCAGAAACTTTGTTTTGGCTGTCCTGAAAGCCTACTCAGTGCCAGTATGGGATGGACCAAAAGATTTCTCTGCTGGGGACTTTTATTTTTGGGCTGAAACAGTTACTAGTCTGGTTTATGCTGGATTCTTACCCAAGGCCTTTAGGCCCAGATTTATAAAAGCCATATACACTTATATTTTCTGATGCATTGAGGATGTAGGGCTCACCTGCTTGCTGTCATTTGCAAGGCTCTCTGGTTACCCTGCAAAGAAAAAGTCATTAAAACACCTTTGGTTTTTCAGGCATGTACTAATAACAGCTCAAGTTGTCTTAAAAGTGGCAGAAATGCAAGGGTTTCATCTGTTCTTCAGATTAAAGTTTGTGAGCATTTGCAATGCTGTTGGTACAAAAATCTGTGCATTTCTGGTGGGGTTTTAGCACCTTAAGTTACTGTTGACAGTTATACATCTCTGTGTCCTGGAGCTGGATTCAGTTCCTGTGGTTAAAATACGCTCAGATGAAAAGAGGTTTTTGTTGTTACTATTCCCCAAGATGAGTATTTCTGTAAATAGGAACGTAGCAATTCCATCTACCGTTTCTTGAAGTTAGAATTCATGGCAACTGCAGTAAAAGCCTTACTTCTGAAATGTCTTTCTGTGGTTAGCTTTTATTCCATTGCCTGCCCTTTTTCTTATAAAAAACACAATCTAAGATGAAAAATAAGAGTTACAGGTTACGAAATGGAGTTTAGACTTAAACTATTGTTGCAGAAGTGTCAAAAGTAACAATTCATTTCTCTCCCTACAAGAAGGTAAGAAAGTGGCACTGGTTTGTAAGGCTGATGTCCTGACAACCAAGGTAGCCATTCTCAAACAAGTTGTGACGGTGTATTTATATTAAGAAAAGGAGGACCTGCGCCTCCAGGCAAACTTGGCAGTTGTATACTTCTCAGTAAGTCACCAAAGCAGAGATGACTAAAAATACTGAAAGTTCTGGAGGTGTCTTAGGGGAAAGAAAAGGTGCTTTTGGTGGCAACTTTCTTTTAAAAATACTTTCAGTGCTAGTGCTGCACATTGGTTTTGCACCCTGGGAAGACTCCTCTCGAGATGTGTACAGCCTCTGCTTTGTTCCTGCTCAACTTCACTCCGCTGCTGCAGGCTCACTACAGGCAGAGGAGGGGCAGCAGTAGCTCTCTGACAGCTCCTGTAGCCCAGGACTTCCAGGTTCAGGAACTGTGGTGTCTTGTCTTAAGGCCCTTTGAAGCAGGATAAGGAATGCTTTATGCTGCCAGTGGCCACAGTTAATTTTACATGCCATTCCCTGCCCTCTCACACCTTGTTTTTCCACTTCTGGAAGATTAATTATAAAAGTGAATGAATTATACTGTGAATTTCAGTGATACCAAAGTGAGACTTGCAGATTTTAAATGCACTTTAAATTGGTATTTAACTATAAATTAAATTTGGTTGTGCATGCATTGCCTTTTTACACGTGGTGCTTTGACTATCTGTTAAGACAGAGCACAAAGGGTAGGTGTCAAGTATGTGGTATTAAAAAGACGGCTGGTTAAGTGGTTATTGTTTTAACAAAATCCCTGTCTTAATGTGCCATTTTCCAGGTAATTCTTCCATCAGATGTCATTGAGTTTTGCTTTGCAGAAGTTCTTTGCAAAAAAGTGCTTTTTTGAGAACATGTAGAAACCCTCCAAGAATTTTACTAAACCAATTTAAGTATTGTACTGCCTCTATTTTAGGAGTAAATTTAAGGTTTATTAAAAAAAACCCCAACACCTGGAATGAATAGTTTTGAGGTCTTTTAATGCCCTCTGGAGAAATAGGTCTTTTCAAGGAAAAGAGCTGAAGATGTCTGGACAGGTTTTCTCATCTGCTCTATAATTCCATGTTTTGGTCAGTGCTGGTTTCTTGAGATCCTGTTCTTGCCGAGAGCAGCAAGCCCCCAGGTCAGACTGTCGTTGTTGTGTGGTACCACACTTTGGATTTTACTCTACTTTCAAAACTGGACCAGCCAGGAAAATACAGGTGTGGCATTTTCTGCACTCGGCTTGGAATTAAGTGGCAAAAAGCGGTCATCTCTGTGGCAACATTTTGAAGCATGCTGTCCCAGATAGGTCTTTGATCAGTGGAAAAGTGATTTCTGACGTTATTGACTAATGTGCACAGAGTGTGAATAAAACTCTGGTTTTAAAGTGGTGTTAATTTTCTTCTTTTCCAGGTCGCACGACTTATGGAAATGGGATTTTCCAGAGGAGATGCTCTAGAAGCTCTGAGGGCTTCGAATAATGACTTAAATGTAGCCACTAATTTTCTACTGCAGCACTGATGGTTTTCTGTGTGAAGGAACTTCACCCGATGGGTTTGTACATGCCTGGGAGAGGATCAAAGCCACCTGCTGGGCAAACGCAGCAAGGTCAGCCCCGCAAGAGCGCTGGAAGAGAGAAATGGCTCCTCGTGACTGGTGACTCAGAGTGATACTAAGAAATGATGTGAGCTGTTCCCAAGCCTTCGGATCACTTGGTGGTTTCTAGTCTGGTTATCCTTTTCAAATAACTTTAGTTTCTACTTGTTACTGGATATCACCTAAATTTATTTTTAAATAAAATAGGTGGGTTTTTTCTTGTAAATCCTTGTTAGACATGTTATCAGACTTAATGACTAGGAAAAAAGGCTCCAACAACTACAACAACTAGATTTACCTGTCAAGAAAAATCGTATTTTCTTCATTTACAAGTCTAATTTCTTTAGATTACATGTTATTTTACAGTACTTGATTTTTTATTACAGTAATAAGAGGTTTGAAAATCATTTTATTTTCAACTCAGTAGAGGGTTATGGGACTATTACGTCATTCTTTGCAAAGTTTTATTAATGCCTGTAATATTTTATTTCTCAAATTTCTTTTTGAATAAAAGTTGTCATTTGGACACAATAGACAGGATGAGAGAAAATTCGTGTGTGTATGGCAGGCTATGGCAAGTGACCACTGTAAATCTGAATTTTTACAGACTGAGTGAATTGTTCAAATACGGGTCATGAAGATACTCACTGGAAGCAATAAAGGTGAATCGAGTGATGCAATAAGATCAGAACTGGAATGACGTGAATGACTTTCATGGCTAACTCAGAGAGGACTTCTGTAACAGTGGATGTACACAGTGTCCTATGTGCTGCTTTCATTTTTTTTTAAGCTGGCTACATGCTGTCTTAAAAGGAAATGATAAAAAGCTAACTTTATATATATAGTTCTAGTTTTCTAGTGTCAGAGATGAGGATGGCCCTGCATTTGCTGAATCCTCACTGTCTGAAGCAACTTAGTGTTGACCACAGGCTGGAACATTAATTTAGGGTGATTCAGGCTGGTGCAGGAGGCAGCAGGACAGATGTGACAAGCTTGTGCCATGCTGGGTTTGAAGTTTAGACTGATTCCTGAATCAGCTTGCTTGGCTTGACTCTCAGAAGTGCTCAGTATCAGCACCTTCGGAGTTGCAGGAGGTGGGGTGGAGAGAGGGGAACATCTCTATAAAACCAACCTGAAGGAATACAAGATTCCAAAGTGCAACTCCGTAAAACCAATCTACACATGCATCTTACACATTTCATGTGTGTTTCTGTATGTACTTGTGTGTGTACAGCATGTGCATATGTGTCTATATTTATATACACACAGGCATATTTGATACATACATACATTTAGAATAAGGTATAGGTCATAAGAAGTGTAACAGAGGCAATAACAGGTGCATAGGGGATGTTACGGAAATTCAGATGAACACTGCGTACCACAGTGCAGATCTTTGCAGTCTCACTCGGCCTGGAAAATGTACCAGGAAATTACAGGACAAGATTTAGGGGGAGAGAGAGATACTTCTCTTCTCCTTTTTTAATTGCCTGATAAAACTGAAAAAAGTCCTTCAGGCATACAAGTCCTTATCTAGAAATTGCATCAAATTTGTGCAGCTTTCAGCACATGACATAGTCTTTAATTAAGCCAGTGTTCTGTGTGTATTTCTTTGGTATTTTCCAGTGGGTGAGGTGAGGGGTTTTTTGAATGACAGTGTGTTTTCTTGGGCTTTGATCAATCTCCAGGGTTTGGCTTGTTTCTATGATCATATTATTTAGGGAGGGTCTGCTTTTTAATTGAAAGGTTTTGCTTGTGTGAAGCTGAGGCTATGTGCGTGTAGGCCACAGACACTTCTGTACCCAGGGAACTCTGGAAACCTGCTGTCTTGGAAAGGAAAGGATACATGAAAGAAAAAGAAGTTCTACCATAATTTGTATATGCAGACTAGTTAAATGTTTTGAAACAAGTACAGATTTTAATTTTGAAACATGCTGATTCTTCCTTCACAAATATTTTATCCAAAAGTAGCAATAAAAACTGGTGAATTACTTCAGAAATCAAATTTTGTCTGTAGGAAATAAAAGTCCACCTATCCCAGGGTAAATAAACATGTGCCCTTTTCAGACATTGCCCTGCTCCAGGGACAAGCACAAAGAGCATTTATCCCATGGAATTTTAAAACATATTGAGTGGCATATGGGCTATGTAAGTGGATATTCTCCACGTCTAAATCCTTTCTTACTGCTGCCTGTACAGGGGGTATTCAAATGTCACAGTTGTGTGGAAAATCCCATTTTGCTGGGCATTCTGCAAAACATGGTCAAACATAAGGGGTAAAATGCAGGTCTTGGTGATGTCAGTTGAAAACTCCCCTTGACAACTGTGAGAAAAGTTTGTGCTCAAAATGCTTCCAGGGTTGTGATTTCCAATTTAAAAAAAAAAAAAAAAAAAAAAAAAAAAAAAAAAAANAAGAAGGGGTCTCAGATGCTGCTGAAAACAGTTCATGTTTCATGCAAGAACCATAGAAGAAAGATTCACACGTTAGAGCTGGAAAACAGCTCAGTTTCCACTTAATGGTGAAATTTTCATGAACTGTTTCTGGGAATGTGAGGAGCGTGTTCTTCACAGCCTACGCAGGGTTTGTCTGATACAGTTTTGAATGTCTCATCACACCGTTTGCAATCTGTGTGTGACACAAGCCGTATTTTTTTGGGCATCATGAAGAAGGCAGAATACTTTTCTACGTAATGGATTTTAAATCCCGAGAAAATTCGCTCTAGTTCTAGTAAAGCCAAGATTTGATATTTAGAAATAAAAGTAGCTGCTGCTGTTAAAATTTCCCTACTAGTCTGGGAATGTCATCTCGTGAGACAGCACTGGAGTAACTTACTGGGGACTTTCCTAGACAGTTATGTGACACTTTGAAATACACCCACAGTGAGGCTGGTATTTGTGGAAATCTACCTGATAAGCCACCAGGCTCAGGTTCTCAAGCCTTAACTTTTTTCCAAGATGGAGATTGATTAGTCTCGAGACCTACCAAAATCATTTTCCTCCCTCAAAACAAGCGTTAAAGGCTGCCTGTTACTGAGTGAGCACAGGGGCTGTCGCAGCTGGTTCATACACCAGCCTGTGCTGTCTAGCACTTACCAGTGCCTTTTGGAACATGTGGGGGAGAAATGGTCCTGTTATTTTTGTCTGGAATAGAAGAACGAGCCAGAAAAACTTATTGCAGAAAAAGGTACTGGGCAAAGGGCAATGTTTCTGGCTCTCCTGTTTGTATGTGTATGTATATATATGATTATATATATGCATATATGTGTGTATGCATGTGTATATATACAGAGAGTGAGTGAGAATATTTATGTATTGGTTCGCTGATTTTAAGTGGAGCTAAGAGTTTGTTAAAGAAAATTAAAAGTCTGTATTCAAAGACCCCCCTCTTTCAAACGTGTGTATTTGGAGTTTCTGTGCTGTTGCAAAGGCACCCAGCTTTGGAAACACTCCGAACTACAACTCCTATGCTGTGGGGGGAACCGCATCTGTTTGAGGATCAATAAATGCACAGCATTCATTTGAACTAATACAGGGATTTGATACAAAGGTGCAATTAATTTCTGGTGTGTTCTTCCGCAGGAAAAACCTACATGAGATTAGCTTTCTTTAGCTGGATGGCCACAGTAATCAGTGTTTTATATAAATGAGCATAAATACTACTTTACTAGGAGAGTCACATGAACACTGTATGTGTTTATATATATGCACACATGCATGCATATTTATTTATATGTAAAATGTGTGTGTGTTTACTTAGAAAATACTGGTATTGATGCCTTTTCCTGGTCTTAAAATCAAGAGGCGAACACGGTTAGAAGGGGAAAAGGGTATTATCTTGGTATTTATTGTAAGGATCCTTAGGTGCACCACGACCAGGTCGAATACACCTCTGTGCACCCCCGCAATGGCCACCACAATCCCCCTCCTCTATATCTGGTTTTACATTCTAGGTCTTACTAATTAGCATATCTATCAAAACTCCCCAATGAGAGGCTCGAATGAGCCCCCCTCCCCAAGGAACCTTCCCCTGGATGGTTCTATCTTAGTTTACAAAATGTGTTCTGGAGAGGACCTTGGGGTCTGGGCACACTGGCACCCTAACTACAAAGCCTCTAAAATGTTTAGTCTCTTAGCTTAACAAGTCCAAGTATGTAGGCAAAAGCACCAAGAATATAGAAGTTGCAAAAAGGTATAACAGGGGTATAAAAGAAAAGACAAAAATCATCATGGCATCAGTATAATTTTCAGTAGGATTACATTCCTCCTGTTTCCATATATAAAGGGATTCTTTGCCCACAGAAAGTCCACTCTGAAACTCAAAAGAGGGTGTGTGCTTCTAACAGTGTGTGGTGCACATATGAGGTGAGACACCAGTGGTAGGAGCAGAGGAATGGTATGACCGGACAAATGGGTGTGACTGCTGAAAATCTCAATACATTGGTAGTTCAGCTGCTGTCATTTGTTTTGCACAGGAGAGTTTTAAGAGGAAGGAGATGTTAGTTTGACTCACACATGTTTGTAGGAGACTGTTTCTAAACCTTAGAGGTTGCAATGGAGAAAGTAGGAATATACATACTTTAAAAATGGGTGAAAAATTCCAGGATCGTGGCTGAACTGAAAGCGGGATCTGGCCTTTTGGCTGAGGATAGGTAGGGACCGTACGTGTCATGTAAGATTAGCAAAGGAAAGGACTTCAGAGAGATGAGGCAGGTGGAAAACTGCAGCAAACCCAGAGAGTTTAGGAAAGAGGAGCAAAGTAGAAATGAGGACAGAAAGAGACGACCTGCTAAGAGAAAGGGGACAGAGTATCACATTGCACTTAGTTCAGTTTTTAAAGAATTCACAGGATTTCATGTGGAAAATGAAAATATGCAAGGTTGTGGCTAATCTTGTACTGAAAGTCCACTCTTTTTTTTTTTTTTTT
>VZRQ01002060.1:1133920-1163267 GCA_013397975.1 Machaerirhynchus nigripectus
ACGGGACGGGCGCAGCGCTGCCTCTCGCCCTCGGCGGCGCGGACCCCGACGGGCTGAGATGCTCAAACCCACACGCACGAAAGAGAGGTGGGGGGTTCCAACCTGAGAGCAGTGGTGCCGCCGCTTTCTTCTCCTCCTCCTCTTCCTTCTCTTCCTCCTCTTCCTCCTCTTCCTCCTCCTCCCGCCCGATTTCTAGGGGGCGGCGGGCGCGGAGCCTCCTTCCCGCGCCCGTCACTCGGGCTCCCCGGCCGTGTGAGCGCCTCCCGGGATTCGCTCACATTACAAAAGTACCGTGAGGTTTGGGGTTTTTTGTTTGTTGGGTTGGGTTTTTTTTTTTTTTTTAGGGTTAGTAAAACGGTGTGCTCTTTCTGGGTGGGGTTTTTGCTTTTTCTTTCGCTGTGTGAGAGGCATGCTGCCGCCGCGGGGGATATTCTCAGTAGTGGCTGCCCTGGAGAAGATAAATGACTGTACCTGCGCGGCAATCGCTCCTGACATCTGAGCCGACTTCGGGTTTTACTCTGAAAACTTCTACAAGGATGCGAAATGCAACTGAACAATGAAAACAGCTTCAGCTCTGGTTCACGTGCGGTCCAGAATGCTCACTCCGGGCACACACACGTGGCCCCGGCAGCACGATCGGACCACGGCAGCTTTTCAGTTAAAGTTGTGGCAAATCTTCAAAGGATCTTATTGTGCCTGTGGCTAGTGCAAGCCACGCTGTGCCTGGGTGAAACCCAGATTTGCCTTTCACACACACCGAGACATCAGTAGGCACTGCTCCTTAGGGCAGCGATTCAGTAGAATTCAACATTTTGCCCTTAGTGGAAAAATATTTTTGTTATTAAGATGATATATTGTGTGGTGAAAGCAGGGCAAAGCCCCTTGTCCCAGCTAGAACTCTCACGGCGGGCTCTGTCCCCACAGGGTGCTGAGCAGTGGAGGGCTGTGATTTATCCCTCAGCCCTACATGTGTGTGTCTTACAGCACGGAGACAGTACTTTCCTTCCCAGCACTTCCCAAAATGTTTGCAGAAGCACAGCCTCCCCTGTGACCAGCAGGATGGCCTTCCCCATGGTGGCTATTTTACTGGAGACCACTGGGGTTTTCAAATCCCAAGAGGAATTTTTATGCTCTTCTTAGTGGTTCTGGGGTTTGGGGGATTTTGGTGGTGGTGGTGATGATCTTGCTGGTGTCTGGTTTTATTCCTCAAAAAAACTCCTAATAAACCAGGAAATTCCCATCACGGGGCGTTCGGGATGCTACTCTAAAACTGAAGCCAAGAAATACCAAGGTTAAGATTACAGTTAAGCTAAACTTACATATTTCCCTCTGGGTCAGTAAAGCTCAATTATTTATTTAATTGCATAACATTTCTAATGTTTTAAAACAGTGACATTAAACTCAGTACTAATCTGTGTACTCATGTACCGTGAGTCATCTGTACAGAAATTACACATTATTGTCATGAACTTACTAGAAGTTGAAGGTACCTAGCAAGAGTAATAGTGAAAATTGGCTAACAAGCATCTGTTAATGGAGATACTTTTGTTGCTCGAGGGTTTATACTACATGGAGGGAAAGGTCTGCTAATAACAGAATAACTGCTGAGTAAATTATTAAAAATATTCCCTAGTAAAATGGGGATTTTCTACTTGCACATCTGTCAAGAGTTAAGCTAATCAGAGTTGTGTGGGGCTCGAATGTTCTTGAGCTGTTTCATCATGATGGTGAAAACAGTGAATGGATCTAACTTTAGAGAAGTGTTACCTCTACAGAAATCCTGAGCCCGCACCGGCGAGTGGATCCAGGACCATCCTTTCATCTCCCCAAAGCACTGCATGACAAACAGCTGCAGCTGAAACAAATACTGCTCACCTCAGTTCAGGCTCGCTGTGGCACTGATGGTGCAAAGCTCCTGTCCACCCTCATTACAGTCTCTCACATGAGAGTTTTGTCTCCACAGATTAACACCGTCCAGGAAATAAATTTGGATGAGGCTCAGCAAAATGCCATCGGCTTCCATTCCCAGGTGCCCACAACACCTCGGATCGGTCGGAATCACCAGTGCTTGGCAGGGATGGACGGGGAGGTTTGTGATGCAAATTTATGCCCGGGACTTTTCCGAGCAGTCAAACACCCCCTTTGTACAACCCCTCCCATCCCCTGGGCTCTGCGCTCACTCAGGCTCTGAAAAGAGAGCTACAGGTCCCAGAAGGGGAATCATGTGCTGATGACCCAGCACCTGCCACCTGCCTGCGGATGGAGGACTTCTCATGGCAGCCCATGGGAGTGCCATCGCTGTGTCAAAGGAGGGCCTGGATACAGGACAGTCGGGGGGGGTCTCAGCCCCTGTGCAGAGGCGGGAGATGACCCAAATGGCATCACCAGCCTCGAAAATAGGTGGAGGAGCCCAAAGTTCTGGGTGACAGCCGTGTCCAGGGTGACAACTGTGCCCAGGGCCTTGGGAATAAGACAGAGGGAAAACAATGCTCTCCACCTGATTTTATTTTTCTTTTTGCAATGCAGAAGAAAGGAAGTGGGTTCTTCTTTTGTGCAAAACACGCTCCTGCCCTGTGTGCAGCAGGTGCTGTGCTACAGGAGTGCAGCCCAGCTCCACCCGTTTGCACGGCTCCAGCAAGCCCAGCGGGGCTGCACCGCTCTGCACTGCACGGCAGGCAAGGCCCCCCTCAGATGGGGCGAGGGACTGAGGGGATCCCCCTCTCAGCTGTGGGACCCACTCCCTGCCTCTGCAACACTGGATGAGCTGAAGGGGGATCCTCCCCTCAGACAGGGTAGAGAGGCCCTAAACCCAGTTTGCAGCCCTCTCATTTAAGAGATATTGCCCTTTACTGAGCCCAGTGGAACATAGTGTGGGATTTGAGGAGTGAGGTTCGACTTCAAAGCTCATCTAGGCTTTATTCTGTTGTGTCCATGTTTGCATAAAGACATTTCCTTGGGCCTGGCAGAGAGCAAGCAGAGTCCCATAGCCCAGGTATCCATCGCAGGGTGAGCAGGACCTGCTGTCCTGGGGTGTCCCTGCTGCCAGGGACCCAGCCAGGGCACAGGGGACACCTTCTGGGGGAGTCCTGTGCAAACATTCAGCATGGAGGGTCTCTTTCCTGAAATGTGCATCACGGTCCTTAACCATGGCATGACTCCAGCCAGGTCCCTGCCTGGCAGCCACCATGTGCTGCTTCCCAGAGCCAGATGTTGGGTATTTTAGGATAGATGTGCACCTCAGAGTCACATCATCCTCAGAGCACACCACTTTCTGCCATCCCATGACGGGATGCCTGCATCCTCCTTTCGCTGCTGGAGACCTTGCCATGGATGTTGCTTCCCAGCCCAGCAGAAAAGCTGGGCCGCAACTCCTTTTGGATCAGGTCCCTGAGGCCGGCAGCTGAGCCCAGCCGTGGCAGTGGCTGCAGCCAGCAAGGAAAGCTCACGAGTTGCTGTGCCTGCAGGCAGGTGCCCGCACACGTGCAGGGAGATCCATCACTGCGCTTCCTCCAGGGCCTCTTCTTTGGGTGCAAAGCCACCCTCGGGTAGTTGTTTACATCTGGTGGGATTTCCCAGAGTTGAGAGATGATTTGGAGCTGGACTTTCTGAGGGCAAGGCAGCATAACAAATGAGGTAACAGGCCCTTCACAGGGAGACAGCAGGAAGTTTGCGCCTCCTCTTTCCATTGTATCATCATCGTCTCTCCTTTTTTGCTTTCCCCATCGACTTTGGTTACCTTTTCTCTCTTCTAGTGCAAAACATTCTCAGGAAGCTTTGGGTGTACGCACTAAAATCTCCAGGTGCTTTCAGTTTTGATGCAACAGGCAGGGATTTTCCACAGCTCAGCCCCTGCATCCCAGGTCACCATTACTTATGTGATGGTAGAGCAGAAAACGGGAGAATCCCTGATTTTGACATTCATCCATCCATTCAATAACAGCAGCTACATGGGGAGGACAGTGTTTTAGAGGTTTCAACTTCATATGATGGGAACTGTAGAGGAATAAAAATCTGAAGATTCCTACCAATTTGTGATTAAAATCTGAAGAAAACAATTACTGGAGTTTTGATATGTTTGAAACCAAATCTGGCCCTAAATCTAAGTGGGAAATACTGAATAACAAAGCAGCTGAAATCTGCTTCTGCATGACATGACTGACTTTGTTCTGCACATGCAGCACCAGCTCTGGAAATGATGTCGCAGCCCCAAGTCACAACAGTCAGAGGGGTGGCACAGCTCATTTCAACATCCTGAGCAGTGGAGCACAACATGGCAGCAGCTTTGGGAGCTTCCTTCCACATTCCCTTGATTTCAGCCCCAAAATGTGGGCCTGAAGCCCTGTATGTGGGCCGCACAACCACCACTGTTTCCACGTGCCTGTGGCTTCACGAAGCCTGGCTGCCAAGAGCGGGTAGCTGTGCTAACAGGGGCAACTGACAGTCAGGAGGGCCAGGGCACCTCAGTAGGAGAAATACCAATGAAATTCACATTCTGAAATAACTTCCTCCAGTGAGCATGAAAGGCACTTTCTCCCACGCTGTGCTATGACTTAGAAGCTCCATTTTGATTTTGCAGGAATAAGATGAAAGTTTTCTTGGTATCTGATTTTTGTGGTTAAAAACAATGTATAAATGCTTGTTTAAAAAAACACAATCATATGGCAAGTTTGGAGAACTGAGGTCCTATTTTTATCTGTTTTTTAATTATGCTAGGGCCACAAATGCTGTATGTGCATTTGTAATGTAAAGCTACAACATAAGTTTGTAATGTACAGCTACAACATGAGCAAAAACAACTGGTGTAGAAGATAATCACAAAATACAGAAACTAGTGTCTGTGATAGAGAAAGTGCCAAAACGCATCTTAATTCAGTCTGGACCTCTACGATCCTATACAACAATTTCTTTTGGCAGGGCACCCTCATATTTTGTGACTTGTGAGTCTTTTCCATTTACTCTTTTGCATCATTGTTTAGGCCACGTTATGACCAGGTTTTGGCCATGTTTAACACATGCCAGGTAAATCCTATGGCAACACTTTGCCTAAGGGACCCCAGGATGCCATTGTCCTTCTTTGCCACAAGGGCACATTGGTGCCTCGTGTTCAGCTTGGTGTCCACCAGGATCCTGAGGTCCTCTCCTTGGCAGAGCTGCTTTCCAGCTAGCTGGCCCCCAGTCTGTACTGGTGCCTGGGGGTGTTCTTCTGTAGGTGCAGGATTTTGCACTTCCCCTTACTGGACTTGACAAGATTCCTGCTAGCCAATTTCTCCAGCCTGTGAAGGTCCCTCTGGATGGCAGCACGATTCTGTGGCATATCAGCCACTCTGCCCAGCTTGGCGGCATCAGCAAGTGTGCTGGGGGTGCCCTCTGCCCCATCATCCACATCATTAATGAGGATGTTGAACAGGACTGGACCCAGTAATGACCCCTGGGGCACCACAACGAGTTACTGGCCTCCAATTAAAACCCATCATGCCAATCATCAGCCTGTGGGCCTGGCTATGCAGCTTTCAACCCACTTCAATTCTTTAGCTTTGTCTGCTGATTTAGTACCTAGCACCTGCATGTGAGAGAGCGGGGTGCTCTGTGCTTTATTGTGGGAAAGGAAACCTCAGAGAAGTCACAGTGAGCAGTGAATAGCTGGAGACCTCAGCACCTGATTTTTTTTCATAGTGGTTTGTTCTTGCTTGCTCAAAGGGGGCCTGTAACAGGTGTAGTGCCAGCCCCAAGTGCTCAGCACCCCTGTGAACTTCCACCTCCTCAACCCCTAATCCTGCAGAATCCTGTGGCTTTTGGGAGAGGGTGAGACCAGCTCACTGTGGAATAAAAACATTTGTTAACGAAAACCTTTTGTAACAAAGGCCTCCCTTCCCAGTGGTGGTCAGAGTGAAGTCTGGCTTGCGTGGCTATCGCTGCCTAGACTGCTGCCTAGGCTAGGCAGAGCAAAGAGACAAATCTGTTTGCACCACAGCAATGATTCAGCCGCAGCGAGGCCCACGTGGCGCTGAGCACGAGCACGGCGCAGTCCCGGGAGGAAGCAGTCGGCAACCACCCAGCCAAAGGCTGTCACACACCCCTGCACATGCTGCATGTCTGCACGGGACCCGGGCTGGCTTGGGACAGACAGTCCTGATGCAGGAAGGTCTTCATTTGTAGGGCCAGAACTTCTGCATGGCTCTTCGGTGTTGCTTTTGCTGCGGGTCCTTTGTAGGGCCTGGATTTACATTTCTCTGCAGCTCCCTTGCCCAGCACATCTCTTCCCCTGAAGTCCACTTGCAGTGGGCGAGGGGCTTCACCAAACCCTCCACACCTTCTGCTCCTTTTCTCCTTGCTGTGTTGCAGCTCTTTTTGTCTACATAAGAAAATGTACTGCTTAGAGCAGATTGACTTTAAACGTTCAATGAGATTGAATTTTGGATATGCTGTAAAGGTCTGGATTATATAGAAGAATTTATTTTGCAGCTGTGAAGTTTTACCTTTTAGGGCTTACTTGTAAGACCAGACAGATCCTTTCCACCTTAAATTGTAGTTTCCAAGGTTTATTGGCTAAATATTTTCATAAATTTACTAAATGTTTTAACATGTTTTTTACATGCCTTTGCTTCTCCAGTCTTGTCTCCTGAGTCAAAGTTGAGGTTGGTCTCCTCCCTTACATGCCTGGGACTATATTTTCCAAATTATTTCTTCATAGAGGAAATTTTGCTTCTTGGTGTTTCACTCACTTGTAATGTATTCACGGAAACCGCAACATTTTAGCTGCTAATGCTTATTGAAAACACTTGAGTCTCTGGGCTGTACTGTAGCGACATTTGATGCTTAATGCTTTAAATGATTTGTGATCATGAAGAGTTTGGTCTGTCAGCATAATTGCAAGTGGAGAGACTTCTGAGCACTCCATAAAAACTAGAAAGAAAATGGTACAAGCTTTTGCATCTTCAGGGGAGTTTTTTATGTACATGGGAGATATAGAAAATTGGCCTCAAAAGAAAGCTTTCTTTAGGAAAAAAAAGAATCAGATCTTAGCTTAAGGGAAGACACTTTCAAGAAACAAAAATCCGCCTCCTTTACTCATAAAAGTAGAGCCTGCTCAGCATCACATTCAGCTGCCCCACAAAGCCATGAGCCGTCGCTCAACCAGGCCAAAAGAGGCCCCTGTCTCACCTCAGCACAGAGGGAAAAAAATTGGCTTTTAACGCCCCATGGCTCTAAGCCCCTTCCTATTGGGAAGACTTTGCACAAGTGGGAAGCCCCAGCACTTCCAAGGCAGTGACTTGCAGAGGCAGGGATAAATCCCCTCTATCAGGGGCCAAGCATCCCCACTGCTCACCACCCCAGCATTTGCACAGATTTTACCTCTGCCATGAGACACCAAGGAATGATTTGCATCTCATGGACAGGGATCTGAGGCAGGGAATTACGTGGTACAGATTGCTTTCTTTACAAATTGCAATTGTATGGTTTAGCATCATGAAACCAGAAATCCCAAAGAGGGACCTTGCCTGTGAGCCATGCTGGAAACATTTAGGGGCTGTTAAAATCCTGCACTGGTTATTCTGCTGGTATTTTGCTTGTGACATTTGCATGTTGTGGAAACAAGTTTCTGGTTATTACTTTTTAATTTGTTGTTGTTTGGTTCTCCTCTAGCATTGATTTTCTGCAGCAGTCCAGGCACTCTGGAGCTGTTAAAACGTGCAATCTTGAGACATGCAGTCAGAAAGAAGTGTTCTGTTCTTCACATCCACAATCAGAGTCTGAGCTCAAAGATATCTAAAATCCTGCTCCTTGGAAATCATTTTCAAGTGCAGGAACAGGTCTCCTTCCTCACCCAGCTCTTACAGCAGTGCTGCTGGTTCTGTAGTACCATCGCATGTAGCACACACGGCATCGCATAATCTACTGCTGGCTACCCTCAGGCAAGAGGGAATTCAGCGCTCTTCCTAAATGTGTCTTCAGTCACTGGTTCCCTATAACCATGTGAATGTCCCTGCTTAGGGGGGGAAGTGACCGCTGTGGTAGCAAATGGTTGGTGTCAGAATGAGTTAGAGATTGGCTGATAGAAAATGGGAATAAGGAAGAATATTTCTAAAATGGCAAGAAACAAAGGGGATTTTTTTTTCAAGAGCTGGGGGAAGTTTGAAGGAGACCAGTAATTTCCCATCTCTCCAGTGTGATAGTCATCTCATGAGTTCAGTTGGTTTTGACCATTAATTACACAATTCACGGGAACAAACACAGCAAAGGCATCTCTTTGCAGTGGTCTTATTAGTGGGGTTTTCTGTTTGGTTGGGTTTTCTTTTTGGTTGGGGTTTTGTTTTGTTTTTGGTTGTGTTTTTTTAATGCATTCAGGTACTCTGGGACAATAGAGTGATCATTCTAATTTGATTTAAATGCCAGCCCCTATGGAGAGTGCAATTAGTTATTTACTAGAAATGGAGACAGTGTAGTTTCACTAGCTTGACTTTGATATTCCTCAGAAGGTGTAGATAAAGATATGCACAGTCTCCCCACCCACACTTGGTTCATGAATTAATAGCCTGGCTGTGGCTGGCAGACGGAATGCCTTGAGGTGAAAAAGCAGTTTCTGCCTTCAGCTCTTTCTCGTAACAGGGAACAAAAGGTCTGGTCACAGCCATGCCACGCTGGCTGCCAGAGGGTGGCCTCTTGGAGGCCAGTCCTGCCATCGTCCCAAAGGCAGACAGGGCCCCCACAGCTCCCCGACACCCAGCTCCCACTGCCTCACCACGTGACGCCGGTCAAAGCTGTGCTTCACTTCCACACTCTGTGCGCACGGGTGACCAACCAAACCCTCAGCAGCCAGATCTGAAGCCAGATCCACCAACGCAGGTCGGCATTTTCCCACTGGCTTTGTGCTGCTGGGTCACCCAGCACCCAAATCATTCTCAATTTCACTGCTTGCATGGTTTTTATTTTGCAGACAGTTGTTCCCAATATTTGATTTGTATGGCTGAGCTGTTACTTAAAAGCCACAAACACTTTTCCTGGCGTGATATGTATTGACAAAGTGATCAATGTTTGTAATGCTTGTAGCGGCTGACTGGAATGAGGGGGAAGGTGGTTTTATGCTCAGGAACACATTTTCTTCTGGAGATGTGAATGTCTTTATCCTATTCTTTGAGGTGGAGCATATCTGGGTGGATTCCCCATGGCTGGCTGGGCCAAGGGCTTGTGCACTCTCACACGGAGTTTTTGTGAAAGGTCTTGTGAAATGTACTAAGCTTAAAGAAAAAGATACTTACCACTTGGATAACACAGTTTTTATCAGAAACCAGTCTGACGCAAAAGAAAGGTACCACACTGTAGCCCTTGAGCAAGGCCCACTAAGCAAATGCTAATTAGATGCAAATTCATGCATGGAGTGTGGGCTTCTGTGAAAGAAATAACCCCAAGCAGACAGATCATGCTCTCTGCAGGGCCACTGGAGACTGGGTCCACAGGGTAAATGGATGTAGCAATGGGGAACAAAACCGACACACCCCCTTGTATGTCCAAAGAAGATCTGTTAATTGCCAAAAATCGCCTGCTCTTTACACCCTTCATCTCAACCGAACACAACCCAAACCAAGCCACAGCCTAACAGAACTCATCAGCAGGAGGGCACCCATTGGCTGGCACAGCTGCAGTGCGGCTGTCCACACGTCCTGTCACCCAATCAGCTTCCTGTTCATATGCTGGCCACGCGTTCCTCCAGCCAATCACAATCTCCCTTCCAACTGTCACCCAACTGCCTCTTGTCCCTCAGCCAAGTTCCAACCGTGCAGCGCCAGCAGTGCCTTTCCCACAGGGCCTTCTGGTGAGCACGAGCCTCAGCCAGTTTAACAAATGTAACCCCATATTCCACAAATGGATATCTGCTGAGCCACCCAGCACAAGAGGTGGAAAACCATGTCCTTAGACCAATCTAAACATTTACTTATAGATTGTTTCTTCCAAGGAAGCCTTCTCTAACATGCCTCTGTGCTGCTGGGTGAGACGCGCTGTCCTGTCTGCCGGTGAGGAGCCAGGTGGCATGGGACAATGCCACAGTGGGATGGGACGGCCCTAGCGGAAGAAAGGAGCTTGCCAAGGTGCAAATCCCCATTTCTCAGATACTGTTGAACTTTCTCTGCCCTCCTGAGGGTGCAGGGTGCCTGCGGGGCCTTGGCACTCAGCCCTGAGAAGGCTGATGCCGGGGTTCAGCCCGGCTCAGGGCTGATGTGTTAACACCTCTGGGGCTTTCAGGAGTCACGGGAAGGAACCACAACCTACCAAAGCCACAGTGATGCTGCTGCTCGCATTATAAGATGCTCCAGAGACCATGGGGAAAAGTCACTTTGCCATCACTCCTGTGTGTACATGGTACAGCAGGGAAGAAGTGTTGAGTGACTTTTGAGTTTCTGACAGGGGACATTTCTCCAGGTTTGAGTTGAGGAGGGTGTGCAGAGCTGCCTGCAGGTCCTGGTGCGGATTCACAGAGGTGGTGGAGGGAGGAAGTGGTTGCTCTCATCTCTGCATGATTGCTGTTGCACACCAATTGCAAAGCCTTGCAGGAGGCCCATGATTGAGCTTGCCCTGCACAGGCAAGGAGGGAGGAGAGTTGGTGAAAAAAAACCCCCACGTTTAAGGGAAGAAAAGTGATTTTTGTAAAGGAGGGGGGGGGTGGTAAATGTGTCATCCACGTCACCTGTGGATTTGAGACAAGTCGGTGCAGCCCGCTTGGTGCAGATGGAGCGTGGGGAAGGCCAGCTCAGGCATTTCTCCATGCAGCAGCCATTGGCCCTGGGACCACAGGGGCTGTTGAGGTGACGGCAGCTGGCCTGTGTGGCAGGAAGACTCCTTGCCCTGTGTGGAAGATGTTGATGGAACAGGGGCACATGGGACTGGTTTCTCACCCCAGGATGCCCAGATAGGAGATGAGGCTGAGTACATCAGCCCATTTTGGCCCAGGGACTTGGTTTTGCCGAGGTGTCTGGTCTTGTGTGAAAGTGCCAGCGGGATGCTGGAAAGAAGTGGGAAGAGGCGCAGGAGAAGGAAGTGACTTCTTTCTTGTTCTGGGCCTATCTGGAGCAGGGAGGGGACACGGAGGGAAACTGTACTGCTGAGCCCCAAATTACATCCTCTCCATAGTCACGGGTGCCAAAGAAATGTTGATTCACAACAAAAAATTAGGAAAAAAAGAGAGACGGCAAAAATAGATTTTAATCCTCAGATGCTACCTTTTAGAATACCTGGAGGTGAAACCTGCTGCCTGCTGTCCTGGGAAGCAGGCTTAATAGCAGGGAAATACACTCACTAAACACCTACCACCAATGACAGGGACCGGGTGTCTGCGCACCTGGATGCAGAAAGTAGAGACCCAGAGTCTGTCTTGCTTCCCCTCTCATTTCCTCAGCTGCAGAGGTGAATGGCGGCAGCTCTGGGAGTCGGTGCCCGGAGAAGGAGCGGCCCGGAGCGAGAGGCGGCTCCCGGTGCCGCTAGAGGTCACCGTCACAACGAGGGACCGGCCCCGAGCCGCGGGCGGGGAAGCCCGGACCGGCCCCGGCGCCCATTCCTCACCTGCTGCTGTACGGGACAAGCACCTGTGCCGTGCCTTTGCGAGCTCTCCGGGAAAGGTTTGTGGAAGGGGACAGAGTTAGAACAGCCGAGCAAGGTAAAGGAGGGAGGGAGAAATCAAAGGTTTGTGCTTTGAGAGCGAGGGCTTCTCGCAAAGAGTTGCTTTGCTATACCTGATAGAATACTACTAGTCATTCTTATAACAATTAAATGTTTTAATACTATTTAATTCTACTTATTAATGTAGATAATTTTAAAACATTCAGATGGAAAATGCCTTTGGTTTTTTGTTGGGCTTTTTTTTTTTTTCTTTTTTTTTGGGGTTTCTGAAACTCCAGACTGCTTTTTAAGCACACAGCGTCCTATGCAAAACCTTCCCTACCACAGCACTTGGAAGCTGATTTTTTCCAAAGGCTTCAGTGCCAAGTGTCTCCCACACTGGCACCTCCATCAAACATGTCTTCACATTTCCTCACCTCCACCCAACAGCGAGGATGTGGGCAGAAATGGGGTCCCAGCCATGGCCAGGCTTTATGGGAGCTGCTACACCAAAATCTTTGGTTTTGAATCTTTGCTTCTTAGTGTTAACGAATTAAAGTCATTTAAGAAAATGAGGTGTTAAACTTGCCCGAGGGAAATACCTACTATTCCCCTAGAGCTTCCCCCGTGTCCTTCCCTGGATGTTTTCTCTCCTGCCTGAAGTGAACTTCACCCTCTTTGGGCACAGAAAGCGCTCACTTACATGCCTCAAATGTTCCTGGGTAGGGTAAAGTAAGTAACCATCATAGTTTTAGCCAGGTTTCTCTTTGAATCACCAACTTACCTCAAAACAAAACTGAGAAAAAGCTCTGGGCTAACTCTCGTGTTCTCAAACCTTGGACTGTCGCACATCTTTACTTAGAGTGAAATTATTCTGAGCTGATGCTGGCAACTACTGCTCCTGTTAGAAACCAGACAAAACCCCCTCAATTTCAGCGGTTTCAGGATTTGTTTTTAGTGGCTACCCCCATATTTAGCTGGCGGAAATGCCGGTAGCAATCACCACCGACATCAAGCAAACTCACTCTCACTTTCCACGCTCGCACCCTCTACCAAGCTGCTCTCTTTTGACACTGCTTTTTGGGGAGGACCTGGACCTAAAGCTCCACACTGGATTGGGAAGTGCCACACAATAAGGAGGATTGGGGAATTTTTGGCCAGTGAAAGGTGATGGGTGGACAGTGTCAGCGAGCAAAACCTGGTCAGTATGGTGCAGCCACATAAAACATCTTTCCTCATGAAAGCCAACATCCTGCAGGGCTGTGAGTGGGATACCCCCAGGAGCACTTTCCATGAAATTTTCCGTAGAAAAATGCATGTTTGACAGAAATGTTCTGCCTTGATGTTGCCACTGTATGCAGATACCATAATGCTGGTGGGCAGTTCAGGTGGAGGCAAATCCTTCCCCTTTGCAGCTTGTAAAACAGCACTGAATGAACCGTAATGGTTTGGGATGAAAAGAACCTTAAACGTCATCTCATTCCAATCCCCCTGCCATGGGAAGGGACACCTTCTGCCATACCAGGTTGCTCAAAGCTCCATCCAACCTGGCCTTGGAACACTTCCAGGGATGGGGCATTCAGTTTCCCTGGGGACTGTTCTAGTGTCCCACCACCCCCACAGTGAAATCTAAACTTAATCTAAAACTGCCCTCTCTCAGTTTAAAGCCATTGCTCCTTGTCCTATCACTACATATCCTTGTAAAAAGGCCACCAAGCTCCTTTTTACCAGACACTTTCTCAGCTGTCAGGGCTTGCAGGAGGAGAGGGCCCTGCAGTGTGAAAGGCTTGGCTGGGAGGACACTGCTGCAGAGTATGTCTGGACTCTTATGTCCCTCTGTTCTTCTTGTCTGAACCCCAGGGGCCAGTAGGCATTTCCATGTTCCCAAAGCATATTCACAAGTTTTTGCAGGCACATCGTAAAAACCTGTGTTTGTACAGGCAGTCCCAAGGACTTCTGCAGCCTTCCAGCTTCCCAGCAGCTCCTTGGCACATGTCAGGGGAGTGAATATTGCTTCCTGGCAAAAAAAAAGGGTGCTGGTGTACATGCTACAGTTTAATTTGTTTTCAGAGATAGTCCTCCTTACACAAGGCCGGGTGTGGGGAGGAGGGAGGAAAGAAGCCAGTGGGAGGAAGCACAACAGCCTGAGAGCAGTGAGGCCCTGGTTTCAGGAGGACACCTAAGGGTATACTGGCTTTTAAAGGTGTCATCTGGCATTAGAGCCCATGTGGTATCGGAGAGCCCCAGATGTCACAGCCAGAGTCAATGCTGATGCGTTTCCTAAGGTATGGAGGAGGTCTCAGTAGACAAGGGCACACAAAGCCAAGGCAGGTGAAGGTTCCCACCAGTCTCAGCTGAGGCAGGTGCCAGCTCAAGCTCAGGACATTGTTTCCCTCATCTTGTAAGGGAATCTCCTACAGAGGCCGTAGAGAGTCAGTAAGAAAACCTTGATAATAAACCCTGTGGTTCACTGGACTGAAATTACCAAAAGCCAGTGCAGCTTTACTGGGGTTTATGTCCATTTAATAAAATGTACTTTCCATCTTGCTCTGGCAGCACATGACTCTGGAGATTGAAAGCAGGCCAGGAGAAGCCCCAAGGAAAACCCCACTGTAGGTATGGGACAAACTCCAGTACAGGCAAGTTAGGTGCTGATTAGAGACCATAAACACTTGAATCGAAAACACAGGATGAGCCAAGATGCTGGAAAATCCATTCCTCATAGGAACCATAGGAGAAGGTGAACTGCAGCTGATAGAAGGCTCTGTCTGGCACCAGATGGCCATGGAAGGCTCCTTCCTGTACCATTTGATGTAGAGGGGTGTCTGGGGACTAATTCTTAAGCCAACATTTAGGCAGAGCAAGGATCTTGGTGCATTTCAGCCTTGTGTAACGTCTGGCTGCTTCATTGACAACCAGCATGGTGAGGTCAAAGCACAGCAGAGACAAAAGACAGCTCAGATACACTTTTTTGTTATTCAGGCTTTAAGTGAAAATCAGGAAGACATACACGTACCTGGAAAGCAGGTACTTTGGAAAAAGTTTTAAATGACAAGCTAGTTAAAGAAAAAAAAATGTACAGTAAGATGATTTGGGACATCCAAGTTTAAAATGGTTCCCAACAGTGCTGTCTTTATATGGTACATACCAAACCCAAGAAATAAAAGCAATAGATCCGTGTTATTTTATAATTTGGTGATCAAATGGCCAGTCTTTACTAATATTATCAATTACAGCTTGGGAAAGGCTGCTCGTAAGACCTATTCCAGGCTTGCCTAACTTTTTATGAGAGTTTGCAAACAACATTGATTGACAGAGTTCAGTTAATTAGAGGCAGGTTTTAAAGATCATGGGCTTGCTTTCAACAAGATCTTGCTTTCAACAAGAAAGTTAATCCTAGTTAATGCCTTAATTGATCACAAAAATACACAGTCAGAAAAAAATCAAAAACTCCTCCCAGAAATCACCCAAACACTTCAAATTATTCTTCTTGGGGCAATGTCAATGACTTCAATGTTTAGGGCTTTTGAATCTACCAAAGAAAATTAAATTTGTGGTATTTTAGCAAATTGGGGAATTTTGAAATAACTGACATTTTTGTGGTCTACAACTTCCTCACGAGGGGAAGCAGAGGGGCAGGCATTGATCTCTTCCCACTGATGACCAGTGACAGAACTCGAGGGAATGGAGTGAAGCTGTGTCAGGGCAGGTTTAGGTTGGGTTTTAGGAAGATTTTTCACCCAGAGCATGGTCAAACAGCGGAATGGGCTCCCCAGGGAAGTGGTCACAGCACCAGCCTGACAGAGTCCAAGACCATTTGGACAATGCTCTCATACACAGTATGATTCTTGTTGTCCTGTGCAGGGTCAGGAGTTGGGCTCAGTAATCCTTGTGGGTCCTGTCCAACTCAGGATATTCTGCTTTTCTATGAAAAGCATGACACAATTATTTCTTGAATGAAATCACTGTGTTTGTGTGGGTGAGATTCAGAATCTCTGGACTCACCCACTTACACTGAGATGTCTGCAAAGCAGGTGTCTTCATGTGAAAAAAACTCTAATATTCAGCCAGCTGAGCTGAGGAAAGACAAACTTTCTGGAACTTCAAGTGAATAAAAAAATAGGGAAAATTTACAAACTGGTAGCCTGGACAGTGAATTAAAAAACTGCACAGGTCTGTTTGCTGTTATTTCTTAGATTTGGGACATAATCCTGGTCTGATTTGAGTCAACGGGAGTTTTGCTATTGAATTCAGAGGGACCAGAATTAGGCACTTTGTCTTCTCCAGACCTGACCACTTTATTTGGAAATATAACTTTTTAAAACACACACTTCTCTCTTAAAATGCTACAAAGTAAAGCAAGTAATTACATTAGGCTCTACCTGAAGCTCCAGAGAATTAATACAAAGGCTGCTTGAGTCTTGCCAACTTTCACTATTACAATTTTACTAGCACCATATGCAGCACTACTGTACCTGCTTGTTTCACTTAGTAAAATCATTGGGGTTTGGTTTTGGTTTTTGTTTTTTTTTTCCTAAGGAACATGCAATATCCACAAACAAAAGCTCCAGGGAGTGGGGAGCAGCTCAGAGGCCCATGTGGTCTTAGTATCAAAGTAATCAGAGAGGGAACAGGTCTGTTTGCTCAGCAACCCCACCCTTTTTGCAAACATGTGAGAGTTGGCTCAGGAAAGGTGCTCTTTCGGGTGGTTTCTGTTGCTTGCTGTCATGCAAGAAACTGTGAAGTGAGATTTCCAGTGTTATTTTCAGCACCCCTGTAGCCTAAAAGGAAAGAAGCTGTGAGGTAGGGAGAGAACTGGCTATGTCAGCTTTGAGACCATGAAAGGGTTGGGGACAGTTTCCTAAGGACAGCCAGGAAAGGGTTTCTACAGAGGAGAGTTTTAACCAGAAAAAGCTAAGCCTGTGATTCTCATTTGACTAATTCCAATGCAGGAGAACAACTCAATGCAAATAACACATACAAGGCTTCACATAAAGGCTGAAGTGTCTGCTAAGGCAGAGTAAAAGTTGATGAGGGATTTTTTTATCACTGGCCTTGAAAATATAGTGACTTCTTGCTGAAAGATGAGTTTTGAAGACCAAAGACTGCCAGTGTGCTGCTTTGACATGCACAAGTACACTGAGCTGTGATTACTGCAAGGCACAACTGTGTGGAAGTCAGAAATCGATGACTTTAAGACACTGGCTAGCTAAGGCTGACAGATTTGTTTGCAAACTTGGTTCTGAACCCCAGCATAGACTAATGCACACTTGTAGGTGCTAGGCTGAGACCAGCTCTCAGGAGACAGCATCTGGCAGAGCTGCCCTCTCCTTCTGACCACATGAACTGGCTGATGGTTTGGGACAGGCTTCTCTGTTGCTCTGGGAAAAAGAACCACAGAATCACAGAAACGTAAGTTGCATGGGACTGCTGGAGCTCACCTAGTCTAATCTTCTGTCAGAGCAGGACTCCCACAATCACCATACCATTAAATTTGCCTTATCTAGCTAAGTCATAAAAAGCCTCCAATGAAGGAGTCGCCATCACCTCTCTGGAGCATCTGATGGAAAAGGCTAAACTGAACATTTCCATCTGCCATGTGTGCCTGTGGCCCCTTGTTAAGACATGACCAAGAAGGGTTTGGGTTTGTCATTTTTGTACCTGCTCTTGAAGCAGACCAGCTCTTTGGGGCTGCTCTTCCATCATCCTTTGGGCTTCCCTTCACTGGGCAAAACAAGACCAGCTCCTTCTATCTCTCTCTTGCTGTATCTGCACTCCAGACACTGGACCATGGTGGAAGCCCTTAGCTAGATTTTTCCAGTTTTTTCACATTACCCTTGAGGCAGAAGTCCCAAAACTCCAGCTGTGGATGCACCAGTGCTGGGAAGGGGAAGTGCGTGATGCCATATCTTTGAGCCACAGCCTCATGTTTTGGTCCAGTGCATGGCACAGACACCACTGTACTTCCATCCATATTCCCACCGCTGACTGTCAAAGGGGTCTAAACAGTTGATGTAAGCTAGGAGAAACAGTGATTTTGGTTAGAGCTACAGCTTTGGCTCAGTATCTGTATATAACTTTCCATGCTTACGCAGCAAATCAGAGCAGAGCCCAACCTACATCCTCTTGTTCCTCAAGTTCATCTTTCAGTCTAAGACTTACCAAAACATAGTTTTATATGCTAATTTCCTCATAGGAAACCCCTTACTGCATGTCATTCATTGATACCAAGTGGTGTACATGTAAGAGTAGGCTAATATTCTATGTATATTACCAACTTTATGAGTTAAAGAATTACAATGTGCTTGCTTTATTTAGGTGGTAAACTTTTTAACGAGTCTGGAGGGTCCTTTACATAAAAGTAGTGACTCTAGCTTGGAATCTCTTTCCATGTTTATTAGAAATGTGTTTTACTTTACCATGAAAAAAGCCAAG
Organism: Machaerirhynchus nigripectus; assembly: GCA_013397975.1. Taxonomy (NCBI): domain Eukaryota; kingdom Metazoa; phylum Chordata; class Aves; order Passeriformes; family Dicruridae; genus Machaerirhynchus; species Machaerirhynchus nigripectus. Next base: position 1,151,945 of record VZRQ01002060.1, read on the forward strand.
GAAACATGCAGCCCTAAAGTCTAATGAAGTAGTTACTCGTGCAGTCAAAGTTCATAAATTTTAAACACATTTAATTTATAAATTGAAAACATAGCTTGCACTGGCTTTTTCGAGATTATTGCTTGCCACAGGGGTTTTAGGATAGTTGCTGGGCCATGCATGTTACCTCTTTTCTTTCTAGGCCAAGACTGGATCTTCATTATTTGCTCACATTCATGGGGTTTTTGTTTGTTTGTTTTTAATAAAAATCTTCAGAAAGGTATCTCTTCAGAGTATTAAAAATCATAACCCATCCAGGAGTCTCAGCAGTCTCTTTGTTCTCAACTTAGATAGGATTTGCTTATGAGCTGACACTTTAAGAGCTCTTTCTCCTGGTGAGAAGCCCTTTGTCCCTCTGGAGACCTGTCTTCTGAGATAATTGTGAAAAGCTGTCCCTGCAGTGGCAGTCTGAGCTGGATTCCAGTCTCACACCAATAAAACCTCAGTGCCAGCCTGGGTGAGGAGCCCAGCTCCCAGGAAAAGGGAATTTTGAGAAGTGGGGAAACGAAGATGCCAACTCCCCACTTTTGCCCTGTGCATTTCACAGGTTGCTCATCCATCCCTTGTGAGTGACTCTGGCTGCACAAGCTCCACCATGATTTGTCCTACTTGCAAAGCAGTCTCAGGTACAAAACATGCCATAGGGATGTCTGGCACACAGCAGTGCTCTACCTGCTTCAGGAGAAGATGAGAGGGGGGTTCCAGCAAATGCCAGCTGGAATTTCCAGCAGACATCCTCACTGGGCACACTGCTTCATGTCGGTGCCACTGTGAAGTGAGCCAGCAGATAGCTGATGACTGCAGGATCACTGTCTGTTGTGAAGAGTCAGAGTCACAGAAGGTGCTTCAGGTCATTTTCTGGAGCTTCAGGTCACTTTATGTGGATGTTATAGAAATGGGAATGTGCCTACCGTAAGGGAAAACATCAAGCCCACAATACCTAGAATAGCAGTGTCGGTATTTAACTGTTGTCTCTTTAGATTTATATGGACAATTCCCTCAAGCTTCTTTCAGCAATATGGCAATGCAGGTAAAGAAAAAAGGGTAGCAGGGCTCACCCTCTCTGTTTCCATGCCACCAAAATGGTCAATCATACCAAGCCATTTCAGAAAGATATTTGTATGTCACCTGGCCTCAGCATCCACATGCCACAACATCCCTTGCCTGGATACTCACCGAGTCCCCGTCCCAACACTACAAGGGCCGCTTCTGCATGGCTTATCCTGATGACTCCATCCTCAGTCGAGCAGGCACCCCCAAAGGCTTTTGCAAAAGGCAGCTGTGAGATGATGCCCTCCCAGTGACTGATGCAAGTCCCTCCTCTGGCTCACTGTTTTTCCCGTCTCTTTCCACCCTAAGCCCCACAGTCCCTGCATCGCTGCCAGGCTGTCGGCACACACCAGGCCCAGCCAGCGCTGGGAGCAGGGCCAGTAATTGGAAAGGGGAATTGCAAAGCACCAAAGCTTATCAACAGGCAGTGAGGGTGCATTCAGCAGCCACTTCAGGGGCCAGCCCAAGGTCCGGAGCGGGTTGGCAGCCGTTTGTTTGGTAGCATGGGGTGGACATGCACGGCTGCTCTGCTCCGTGCTGGCACCGCTGAGGTTAAAGCAGGGTGGTGGATTGCTGGCTGGTGTAGCCGTCTCCTTCTACTGGGGCTGCTGAGGCTGTGGAGGAGAGCAGTGCTGGAGCAGGGAACAGGCATGGCATGGTGCTCAAGGAGCTCGTGCTTACTGAGTGTTTCCAGGATAGCCTCAGGCATGGCTTCTTGGCCTCAGGAGTGCCACCAAGCACCATTACTATGCACAGAAGTAGCAACTATTTTCTCATATATCTTTTACTCATTAGCCAAAGCTTCTAAATATAGCCCTGACTAGCACTAGCAAGAGATGGTGGGTGCCCTCTGTGGTCAGGTCTTTACTGTCTGCCTATCTGCAGCACTGGCACCTGATCCTCACTTCGGCAGTGCCCTGGCAGGTGCTCTCTGCTCTCAGCCCTGGGACACATGGATAATTTACATCACAGGTTTCCTGCTACACACAGGAAAAACATGCAGCCCCAGGAATGGAGCCAGCTTCTCCTGTGCTCCCGCCAGCCCTCAGTGTCCCATGCAGTCCTCCCCTTCATCCCTGAATCAACTCCTGACCAAAACATATCACTCCTCTCTGGGAGAAAGCAGACTCCTGGTGCAGCCGACATCGGTAAAACCCACGAATTCAAAACCTGATTCCATTTGCAGCAGTTGTTCTCACTCATACCTAGGATGGGTCTATTGGGAACTCTCCATTCTTGGCAGGGGAGGATTGAATCTTATGAGGCAGATAAAATGGAAACTATTGCCTTTGCTGGGAAACTTTCAGGACATATCTGATATACTTGTATGATTAGGTTCCTGGCTTCAGCCTTGGCTTGATGGCAGGTAGTAGAATCTCCATACCTGCCAATCACTCACTGCCAGCCAACACTTACCCCCTTCACTCAGCAATTTATTCAAAAAATTGGGCAGCTGGGGAAGAGGGAAAACACCTCATATTTCTGTATGGATTTCGGGCTACATCCCACCTGTAGCTTCTGCAGGAGTTACATGTGTCCTTTCCTTCTCCCAGTTTTGTAAGAATTGAAAAAGACAGTCAAGGGAGAAAAACTGAATGACCATTTGTGCTTTGTCTGACAAATAAAGATGTTATGGGTGTTTAAAGGTTTGTTGCTATATCCTAGGTAAAGGAATATGATTATGACATATTGCACATTGAAATATGATGTTACTTGACAGCTTAATGTTAATTATTTGTTCATTCCTAAAAATAGGCTTTCACACATTAAAAATTCTAGGTAGTCTCCAAAAATCCTCAGAGCAGCCTACCATGAAACTTCATAATCGCTCTATGTGAATTCCTCAACTCATCTAGCGCAACATGATTTTCTTGGAGTAAATGAAAGACCATGCTTCTCTATGCCTTGAATTCCTTCTGTTATAATATTTGAGGTAGGATGGTGTCATACTCGGACACGAAAGAACCATGCAGACACCGTTCTGTCAGGGATAGGAGCCAGGGCCAAAAGAGGGGCAGAAGAAGGGCCAAAGAAGTGAAAAGAGGGCCTGGCCTCTTTATTCAGTCAGTTATATATCTTTTTAGAGACAACCATGGATTGGAGGATGGGGTTACCACCTCTCAATTACACTGGTCAGACCAAAAGTCTATCATATTTCTCCGCCTTACAAAAAGAATGATAATAATAAAGATCGGTAGGAAAACATGCCTTATGTTTACAGAAAATTCGTGAGAAACTCTATTACAGGAATGAAAACATCGAAAGACCACAAAACTCAGGGCAACAGGATAGCATTTTATAGAGAGAAAAAATAGCTTGTAATTGGCACAATATGCTCATCAGAAGTAACCTGCCTTTTAGTGAACTGCCTCTCATCCATCCTCCCTTGCCTACGGATAATTTTTTACAGTAGCTAGAAATCTAACTACCCATGTCTTCTCTTGGGAAGACAGTGTGAGAATAAAAATGTCAGTGAGCAAATATTTGGTGGAAAAGCCAAAGAAATCATGTTCTTTTGAGACAAAACTCTCTTTACTTACAGCTGAGTAGACAGAGATTAAGTTATAAGGAATCCAGTCTCCTAGCCAGTTCATCCCCATCTGCTTGTCAGGAACAAATGCTTTCTAATTTGGCTTGGAGAGGGAGCAAAGAGCAGGAGAGAGGGCAGTGGGCCATGGCCATGACCTCTCACAGGCACACCCCCACCCACAGGAGCTGCTCTTGCCTGGGACCTTCAGCACTAATGCTCCATGCTAGTGACAGAGAGAAGGCCAGGACTGGCTTGCCAGCAGAAGTAGGCACCATTCAGGAAAAAAAACCATCTGGATAAAGAAGAATGATGATGACTATGTGAGGCTTAAGAAAAACAAAGGTGGGTGTGGGAAATCGAGAAAGTAAAGAAGAGAGATTTTCAGTGTCTCTGTGAGATCAATGTATGTTGTGTCACTGATAGGAACTAAGAGACTTCAGGGGACTGTGAGCAACTGAAAGAGTTGGTAGTGCCTGGAGCTATGTTGTATTCTCTAAAAATGTGGAAAGTTAGAAGAGCAAGTACAAGAACCATGTACCTCTACCACAGCAGCAATCTCAGCAATCCCATGAAGTTCAGCAAAAACACATTAAAAAGTTCTGGGTGTGGGACAGAACAACCTCAAGATGTGAAGTAACAGCTCTGCTGAAAAGGACCTGGAGGCTACGGTGGGTGACAAGAGGAGTGTGAGACTAGACAGTGATCTTATTGCAAATAACTAACTGCACAATCAGAGTGCTGGGAGGAGGGTGGCCAACAGACTGAACTGGATATCTGCATGGCACTGGTAAATCTGCAGGTGGAGTACAACATCCAGTTTTGGGACTCTTGCCTCAAGGGGGATGTGAAATATACTGGGAAGTTTCAGCTAAGGGGTGCCACTATGGTCCAGTACCTGGAGTGCATATGCAGCATGAGAGAGGTGGAGGGAGTTTGGCTTGTTTTCCCCAGTGAAGGGGAGCCCAAATGGTGTTCAAACAGCAGCCTAAGTCTGCCTGAAAAGAAGGTACAAAGATGCCAGATCCAAACCCTTCTTGGTGGTTTTAGGGAACGTAACAAGGGACAACAGGCACACATGGCAGACTGGGGGCTCAGGCTTGCTATTAGGAAAGCTTTCTTTACGAGGTGCTCCAGGGACATGCTGGCAGTTCCTGCCTTGGAGGGTTTTCACAACTTGGCAGGATAAAGGCACAGCTGACAGCTAACAATGGTGATAGTCCTGCCTCAAGAGGGTGATCTGCAGGATGCCATCTAACCAACATTTCTACAATCTCATTTCTCCATGTAAAGTTGTCAGAGTAGGTACTGCCTACTTCACTAGCACAGGTGGAATTTTAGGAGAAGTTGTAAACAATCCATGCAACACTACATAGACAACTTGCTGCAATCCAAACATGTCACCCAACCTGAATTAATGACTGCACAGGCTGAATATTCAGCTGCATGTGTTTTCCATTCAGCCAGATCACACAAATACAATTGTGTCCTTTATGAAGCTTTTCCCACCACACCCAAGGTGCTGAGGCACTAGCAGGCTCAGCTGTTGATTTTCTGTAATTGCTTCCAGATTCATCATTTTTGGCAGGCCAAGTCACCACAGATTCCTCTTTCCTTTTTTTCTTGAGTTGAAAAACTCCTGAAGCACTCAACATGCTTCAGACAAAATACAGTACTAAGAGGTCTTACAGTCCATATGAATCCATAGATTGCTGTGTCAGATGCACTGTCAGCCTGCCAGACTACCGCTCTGCCACTACCACTTAATCATTTATATGAAGGAGGATCAGTATAGAAGCTGATCCTTGCTGAAACAGCATTGTCACGCATCCAACATACAATATACTGCCCAGTGCAGCCAGTTTCAGTATCTGTGAACACACCTGCAGCGCCATGGAATGTCTGAATAGTAATTATCCTTTCCACACTTAAATTTTCTATTATTTTAATTTAGGAGTATAACTGTTCTATATGTTGCAAAGTCATGCTATTTAGGAGACCACTGAAACTGGAAAAGAAAGCTGACTTGCAAAATTCTTGGTGTTGACAGATTTTGGGTTGTGTTACTTTCCATTTTCTCTGCAGCACTGCACTGTGTTCCTGCTCATCCAAAGCCAAGAACGGCAAACAAACACCTCTTTCTGAGCAGTGCCACGTAACCTTTTCAAACCTACCCACCACGTAGGAGTGTTTAGAGATGATTTTCATTATAGGTATACTGAGATTTGCATTGTTAGCAAATTCACATCAGGTGTGATTCTTTTCATTACAGCCTCTGTTTTCTGTTCCTGCCTATTTGCACAGTGATCCATACATGGCATGGCAAGTAAACTTCCCAGGGAACATACTGTAATTTCCAGAGAGAAAAGGTCACTGAGAGAGCCATCTTCATTTCACCAGAACTTCCCAAGCCTTTCTGTCTCTTTCCTATGTAAATAACACACACAGATTTTTTCACATCTGATCAACCTTCTTCCCACCAATCATAAACTGAAGAGGCAGTTTTGCATTTATCTGTATTCTACATAACCTTACTATCTTTGGTGAAATATGGAAGACATAAATCAGCATGTAATTTGAAACTTCCAACATTCCTCTAGTTTACAATTAATTCATACTACAGACTAGCAGAGATAATAATTCCCCTACCTGGTGTTTTACATCAGCTTTTGACATCCTAGTCCCACTGATTGCTAATTTAATTAAATTTTACACTAACCTCCATCCTGTTATTGACTGGGTCATATTTACAAAACTTTTTTAAAGCATGTGATACTTTAAAAATTATCTAAGCAGAGAATTTATATAAAAATCAATAGGAGGACCTACCACTCCTGGTGCTCTCTTTCTCCTGAAATATCTAAGCACTCCTAACATGTCACTTTGAAAAGGGCAATGAGGGCACCTAAGAAAGAAGTTTATTTGCAAATGAGGCCACATAACCTTATTAAACCAGTTTGTATGTGGGAGCTGGCAAAACCACCTCTTGAAGTCTACCCAGTAGAAAAATGCACTTCTTGGTTGTTTCTAATCATTCAAATTTGGGTGCTTGGAGACCCCACCCTCCAAAATATAAAAGGGAATTCATTATGGGAGGAGTTGCAGTAGGTTTGCTTGTTTTTCTCCCTCACTTGGGAAAACAAAAAGCTTCATGCAAAGGATCTTAATATTTTTGTCGCCATAGGGCAGGTTTGTATTGACTGATCCAGCAAATCCAGTTCTGTTTACAGTCACACACCATTGCTAAGCAGGCAAAGGCATTTCCATGAAACTGCAGCACTAGATGTGTAATACTGTGCTAAGTTTTTAGTCTGGACATTATTTTTTTATTCTTAGAGGAAATAAAGTTACCTCATTTTGTGCCACCTTCTCTCTCCACACCTTTCTTCCTCTTCTGTCTTCCACATACTTGGCTGATCCCTTGGCTCCTTTTTGCCCCACTCCACAGTCGTTTAATGAAGGTCACATGTCCCTAGTTTACCCATGAGAGAGTTATATGGGACAGCGTCAGAAGCCTTCCTTGTCCTGCCTGCCTGCAAGCCACCTTTTACACCATCTTTTTGACTGTCAGGTCATCTTCCTACGTGGTCACACTGGCCTCTCCCCATTCCTGCTGGGAGCCTCCTGCATCAGAGTGGTTTTTCATCCCATCTTTGGCGACTCTTTTAGGAGCCGAGAGTTCTCCAGGGCTCCCTTTCCCATTAAAATTCCTTTCCACAAGACTGCATTTACCAATTCTTTGAGTGTGTTGAAGTCTTCTAGTTTAAGATCATTAGTCCACTCCTTTTGCTCCCTCCTCTCCTAAAACTCGAGAGCTCTGCTGATTTGTGATCTTTTCCACTCAGATCACCTTCCTCCAGCAGCAGCAGCCTCTCATCCAGTTTTCCCACATTAACCAGCAGCAAACCACAAGCCACGAGGTACAGCTGCACATGCCTCATGTCACTGGAGCAAAAAGCTGCTCTTTATCCACAAAACTTCAGGGATGGGCTACACATTGTAATTGCCTCATGAACACATATCTAGGACAGTTTCTGGTGCTGTGGGGTGTACCCTGCAGGAGGTATAGGCATCACTTCCCCACGTTCCCTGCTGCACGCAGGGACCTGGTTTAAGGAATAAGCTCACTGTAGTTAAAGAAGGATGTTTGTGGCTCTGCCATCAGACTCCTAGTCTCCATGCAAGCAATTCCACTAGGAGCCAGGAATCAGCTCAAATGCTTTGGCTCTATGCTGACCCCACTCCCAGGAAGACCTAGGAAGACCAGCTGACTGGAAAGAAATGAGTCTGGGAACCTCAAAGTTGTGTTGAGATCCCCGTCCCTGAACCAATGCATTTCTTTCCCCAGTAACAGTCAGTCAGATGTTCAGATGCAGATACTGATTTTGCACAGTTCTCATTTTTGCTGCTGAATTTCTCTCTGAAGCCAAGGAAAGTGGCATCAGATAACCAGCAACACTGATTGTCTTAAGAAAGGGCAACAAAAAGAGCCCCAACAAAACCCACAAAAAACAAGGCATATAAATCGGAAATGCAGAATTCAGAAAAACAGGAAAAAAGAATTTTTGCCTGGATTTCACCCAGAAACAGCTACCAAAATTCTCTGTTAGGCTGATGATCAAGAAAATTATCTTTTAGTTCTACCCACATCATCTTACATGGTATTTTAAACATAATATTATTCACCATAATTTTTCACTTCTAATTGCAATGTCCTTTCACTTCTTTTACTTCTGAGTGCCAAGCTTACAAGAGCTAAGCAAAACTCTTTTCAGTGTAAAATTCTCCCCAATTTAAAGGTTGGACTGAATTACCATTACCGTTTAACACACATCCTGCATTTTGTGGTTCTCTGTCTTGCTTTTGCTTTTCTCCACTTACTACTTTCTTTCCTTCCTCCATTTTCTATTTCAGGCTGTCAAGGAGAAAGCAGAGCCCAACTCCTGCAATGAAATGCTTCACCTGGGGAGCCTGCTGAGAGTGAAATTGATAAAGGACAGCACCAGCCCAGGCAATTTCACTCACAGCGGGCACTTGCAGGTGAAGCACTAGCATAAAATGGAGCAAGGTTACTCACCTGCTGCCTCCCAGCACAAGTCACCAGTTGATAGCTGCTTGTTTCACGATCTTTTCACTCCTCTCCTGCCATGCACCACTTGCTCTGACCCCAGCACAAAATGCAGGAATCAGCCACAAAGGCCAGTGTTTGCAGGCAGGAGCTGAGCCCAGGCAAGTGCTCCAAATGTTGAACACTCAGCTGAAGGCTGGCCTGGCCATGGGACTGCTCAGGCCACCTTCCCATCAGTGGGATCCTTGGGAGGATGCTTGCAGTCCCACCCACCTCTTCATGTAGAACAACAGTCCTGCAGAGCTGTCACCACTACAACCACCTGACAGGACAAAGGCAACTCGTAGATGTTTCTGTAACATCTCTATAGGGTACCAACCTGATACCTGATGTAATTTAAGATAACCTATACATCATTTTAGCTGGTGGTTCACATGGATCTATTTCAGGTTTGGTTTCAGGTTTCCATGGATCTAACACAGGTTTGGTCCCAGTGGGTATCACTCTCACTGTCACTCCAGCATTGCTATGCCCCAATCCTGCTTTCTTCACTATTCGAAAATCTTGTGTATTAAAGAACAACTTTAGTCAGCTCAGGATTTTTTTTATTTTGATAGGAATGTTCCTCAGAGCCTGACTGATACCAGGGCTGATGTTTTTCCCCATGACAGGTTAGTGTAAGGCATAGTCATAAGAGAATTGTGGTGATGCAAGGTAAGGAAACTGGGCTCTGCCATCTACCCCTTTTTTCAATACTAGGAGTAAGGGATGAAAGTCAGAATCTCCTGATTTGGAAAAAACAAGTAAACAAACAAACTTTTCTTTCATAATTCGTCATGTATTTAACAAGGTAATTACACTATTTCATACCCAAGACCAAAGTATTTTGAAATCTAAAAAGGCTTAACTCTTTCAGGGGAACAATCATAGTTGCACTTAGATCACATGGCTGAAGCAGGCTTAAAAGTTACAACAGATAACCTTTCTCATACTTCAGGGCATAAAATTCCAGGAACAGAAGGGATTATTGAGAAACTCCCTTTCTAAACAGTGCTTCTTTATGGAGTGCTATATAGTCCTTGCTAGAGACTTGAGGACCAGGCAGTGCCAGACATGTGACGAAGAAATTCCTATAGCACTGGTGGGGGGAAATCATTGCTACAAATATTCTTTCTATAAATACCCATCATACCATTTACACAATTCAAGGACTAAAATTAAGACCTAAGGAGCACAGTGCAAACTCAATGTACTTGAATACCCAGCTCCTAATTTGGAACATAATTCTCAATTGAAATTAGTGGAAAAATAGGAGTCTCAGAAGGATTTAACTGCCTTGATGCCTTCACGTCTAGATTTCCAGCAGATGCATCCCAAATCAGCTCTGCAGCCTTTACTGTGCTGTTCCAGAAGGCTTCTCACAATCTGAAGTGCAAAATTCACCATGAGGAACTGGCCTTGGGAAAAGACCTTTATCAATGAATGTGGCTGATTACAAGGGTGATTATTGTCATGCCATGGGAGGATACAAGGCAAGGACAGAACACTTCAGAAATGGGACCACAGATTAACTGCTAATAAGCAGATGGTCTCTGTGTGTTCCCATTTATGAGCTAGAAACAGATTATAATACTTTTTTAAAATTATTTTTTCACAAAAGATCTAGTTTAACTCATCAGAGATCCTGAGCAGTCTCTTCTTAGAGGAAAAAAAATCCACAACAAATTCTTCTTTTCCCAGTTGATAGAAATCAGTGACCACTAAGAGTGATATTTAAGCTTGAGAACTTAAATAAGCCTGTACATTTAAGCTGAAAGTAAAACTATTACTTGATCATGCTTACTGCTGAACAGGTAGTTATCTTAACTATGATTTAGGAGTCATAGAGCTATAAAAAAGCATTTCCCTTTGTTTTATCCACAAACATATTACAGTATAAGGGTTTGTTTCTTTGCAGTCTCTGTAATTCATACTGATGTTAACAGCGTTATATTTTACACACTAATTGGTGTAGCCTGAACCAGACCCACTCCAAACATGGGGGATATGAGCCAGGCAGGCAGCAATCTTCCCACACTTCCTTCTGAGCCAGTTTAAAACTCACCAGGGACCTGACAGAAACCTTACCTATAGCAACAGCTGAAATGAGTCATAAATGTCACTGCTCCCAAGGCCCTGAGTGCTCAGGCTGCTCTGGCTGGTGCCACGTATCCCCTCTCCCTCCTGGAGGAGTCTGGCTTGTATTTGCTGCAAGGCATCACCACATCCCTCTCGGTACACTCACTTCTCTGAAGGCTCTACCCCATTGTTCAGGCAAAGGCATCAGCTGAGCTGAATTTAGCTTTAAATATACTGTAATTGTCTCAGCATTTTCTTTTTAGATCTAATTCATTAGCTGTTTTTACCTGACAGAGCTCTTCTTTTCCTATTTCATTCAATCAGTCCTTTCTCTTTTTAATTTAGAGTCAGGCATTGGACTAATTGCATATTTCTAGTGCCCTATGAAACAGAGCGAAAAAAAGACATAGGCCTCCATAGCATACCAAAAGCCTAAAAGAATTTATGTTAAATATTAATTTGAAGTTGGTCATAAAATCACAGAAAGTGTTGAATCTAATGCCTGAATAAAGATAAAAAAA
>VZRQ01002060.1:1168131-1223361 GCA_013397975.1 Machaerirhynchus nigripectus
GACGTGTCGCGCGCGCGCGCAAGGGGGGAGCCGGAAGCGGCGCGGCCGCGTCAGGGCGGTGCGCGGGGGGCGAGAGACGGAGCCGCGACCCCGCTGCCGCCCAGCGACCCCCAGCTCCGCCGCCCTCCGGCCCCGACATGGCTCTGCGGCGGCTTTTCCTCATCGCTGCCGTTCTGGCGGCGGCCGCCCCGCCCGCCGCCGCCTTTTACTTGCCGGGCCTGGCGCCCGTCAACTTCTGCGAGGCCGGCAAGGAGAAGCCCGAGTGCAAGGTGAGCTCAGGGAGCGCTGAGGGGAGGCCCCTGAGGCCGCCCGGGTGCGGCGCGGCCTGGGTGTTGTTCCCCTGGCGCGGGGGCTGTGTGGTGGGGTTTGTCCGGAGAGTTTGTAGCCGCCTTGCTCTGCCGTACCGAGGCTCCCCGGCGGTGCAGGGACTGTGGCTGCGGGGACTCGGAGCGTGGTTCAGTTTCCCCTGCGCTCGAGTTGCTCACAGAGTTGTTAGGGTTGGAAGGGACCTCTGGAGATCATCTGGTCCAACCCCCCTGCCAGAGCAGGGTCGCCTGAAGTAGGTGACACAGGAACGCGTATGAATGTCTCCGGAGAGGGAGACTCCATGATCCCTTGGGCAGCCTGTTCCAGTGCTTTGCTACCCTCTGTAAAGTTCTTCCTCGTGTTGAGGTGTAACTTCTCGTGTCTGAGTTTATGGCCATTGCTCCTTGGAAAGGAAATTGATAAGACAGAGGACCCAGGGGAACGGCAGAGGTGCTTGCCTGGCTCCTGGCTCAGCTCCGGCCTGGGTGGGAAGGAGAGAGCTGTCGCCTCGTCCTGTGAGTTACGGCCACGTTGGGGAAGTAGGAAGTACCGGCCGGTTATCTCTTGGGTCCTTTCAAATCCTTGCAGGAAAGCTGCAGCAAGTAAGGACGGCAGTGACAGGTCATGCCGAGGGGTGTGTGATTCTTGGCAGGAGCAAGCAGTTGGTAGCTGGAGCAAATACCAAAGTAAGCATCCAGTAACACTTTCCTTGCTGTGTCTTCCTGGCTGCAGGAACCTGAAGTGTAGGGGCTTCTAGGCCCCAGAGTGTCAAGTGAACCTTTGTGCCTGCAGAAGTGACGAGCAAACTTCACATAACCAAATTAGTCACTTGTAAGGGTATTGGTGGGGAGCATTAATGTAAATCTCCTCTGATGAAAAATAGTCTTTGCTCCTTTGGGGCACCTTTTGAAGTTGTTTCCTGCTGCTGTGATGGAAATTACTGCAGTCTGTGCCTTTAATACTCGAATGAGAAAGTTCGAGACCAATCAGTTTTATGATCCATGGTCTTACTGCTGTAGAAGGTGGCTGTCTTTCAGTTTCTGAGCTCTCAGCTTCTGCGTTACATGAAACACTGGTTTGTAATTCTTCAGAATAGGAGGCAGCTTAAACTGTATGCTTTTGGTAAATACCATGTGCCGACTTTATCCTTTTGCTATCTTGAATCAGCAGAGCTGGGAATAAGCCAAGAACATAATGAAGGCACTTCAGTTGTAGTAGTAAAATATCCCGTGGACGTTCTTTTATAGGACCACAGAAACAGTGCTTGGAAGTGACCTCAGGAGGTCACATACTGCAGCCTCATGCCAGCAGCATGAGAGGACATAGAGCACCACTGTTGTCAACACTAGATCAACTCAGCTCTACCTTTGTTTAAGCAAGCCTTGGAAACATGCAAGCATGGAGCATCTGTCTCCTCCCTGGGTGACCTGTTATAGCGCTGCACCACCATCTTAAGGACTGGGTTTTTTTCAAAACAGGCTAAAGCTTTCAAGCTGCAGTTTGTATTTTTTCACAACATCCCTGAAAAACATTGCTATGTTTGGATTATTCCTGTTTTAAGTTTGTAGAAGAAAGATTTTTTTAAGTCAGGTGGACCATGTAGCCTACTATCTTTGTAACCAACCTGAGACACTTATGGGGTGATCTTTCTCAGGTGTCTGCATTTTTAGTCCTCATATAGCATGTACAAAATGTTTGTCTTCTCCTGAGAATTCATCATTTAATGAATGTGAAGTGAGGTACTTGGGTAATGTAAATGTACCACCATCAGGCAGCTGAACACCTTGACAGCTGTAGTATTGCAAAATTTCCTTCTGCAATTAGCCATCTCTTATCAATTTACATATTAGACATAGCCATATGGAGAAGTCTAAAGCACTCTTCACATGTAATTCTCTCTGTGTAGTCTGCAGCTGAATGTACTCTGGTCCTTGGTAAGGAGAAACAATACATGATCGGATTATTGCTGTATCATATTTATGTTAGTGGATAAAATTGAGCTTCCTTGGACAGCCTTCATTTTTTACATTTCTCGCAGATTTCTTGCAATTATCACTGTTAATTGCAATGTCAGTAATAGTAGTGAATTTTCCTCTGCCTGAGGATTTAGATCCATATGCCAGATCTCTAAATGTACTATTTGTCTGTTACAATCCTTGTGGATCTGTGGATCTCCTGTCGTCTGTTGGTGAGGTGGGATGAGATGATGTAGCTAAGAGCAATGGGACTCATGGCTTTCCCCCTTTCTCCAAGTTGCCTGCTAATCTGCTTGGGCAAACTCAGTTTGGCTGCTTCTTCTGGTTTTGGTTGGAATACCATCATAAATGGAATGGCATCTGTGCAGGCTTAAATAGTAGTTCATGCCTGAAGATTAAGAATCCTTATTCAGTTTTAAAGAATACTGCTCACTCCAAAAAGCATTTGGTGTTGTATGGGAAATTGTTTATCAAATATGCTGTTCTGCAATAATGTGTATTAATCTTAGGAAAAATTGGAGGATTCACATAAATCTCCTTCAATGAAAAGTAGCTAATTTAAGGCCATGGTTCTGTGACCAGCTGAGGCAGTCTAATTCCCTGCTGCTGGGACTGAGAGATTTTGTTCCTGTCTTCCCCTGGGCAGTGTGTTCCTGTCCTCTGCACTGACCCAGCTGTTACTTGTTTTTTTGAGCTTAACATGGCAGGAAACTATCCAACTTTTTGCCAGTCTAGTTTCTTGCTGTGTCAGGGAGTTGGAAGTGGCTTTCAGAATTACGGCAAGTGTGCGCTACCCGGAGGTGAGCAGCAGGTCTGCATGGCTTAGGGCAGGGGAAGGATGAGCCTCAAGGTGTGTCTTCACTTAGTGGGTCATGCTAACAGCTCACAGAACTTCCTGCGTCTCCCAGAACTGCATCCTGACTTGCACATGGACAGCTAAAATCTATCAGTAACACACAGTACCCAACTGAAGTATCTGAGCTACAGGTACATATGAATATTTCCATCTTTTCTTTTTCTCCAGAATTTCTTGGTTTGGCTAAACTTGAGTGAATTTTCATAGGGAGAAAATGTTCTTCTGTTGGTAAGAAAATAGATGGCTTGCTGTTAAAGGAAGAAGGCTTGTTCTTGAGGGCATTTACCTTTGTTTTGCTCTTCAGCTCTTGTCTGATTACACAGTAAGATAGCTCAATTTGTGTTGTGGTTTAACCCCAGCCGGCAACTAAGAGCCACACAGCTGCTCACTCCCTGCTGACCCCAGTGAGATGGTGAGGAGAACTGGGGGGAAAAAGTAACTTGTGGGTTGAAATAAGAACAGTTTAATTGAAACAAATTAAAATATACTCATACTACTAATGATAGTAACAATAATAATAATAATAATTTTAATGGGGGGGGGAAGGGGGGAATAAAACCCAGGCAAAGCAAGTTGCACACTATAATTGCTCACCACCCACTGATAGATGCCCAGCCCATCCCTGACCAATGATCATCCCCTTCCAGCCAACTCTCCCAGTTTATATACTGAGTGTGGCATGACATGGTATGGAATGGCCCTTTGGCCAGTTCAGGTCAGCTTCTCCTGGCTGTGCTCCCTCCCCGCTTCTTGTGCACCTCCCTGCTGGCAGAGCATGGGAAACTGAAAAGTCCTTGACTCAGGGTAAGCACTGCCTAGGCACAGCTTAAAGCTTCAGTGTGTTATCACATTATTCTCTCATTGAATCCAAAACACAGCACTGTACCAGCTACTAAGAAGAAGATTCTATCCCAGCCAAAGTGAGGACAGCTTCCTGTGGTACTAAGAACTGCTCTTTAAAGTTTTTTTGGATAAGTCTTTTGCTGTTTAAGCCCATTGAATTGGTTTACTGTGCAAGCAGATAACTGCCAGAAGGAGTGTAAGGCAAACACTTGAAATTTATTGGAACTGCAAGACTAGAATAAGGGAAGGGATTTTGAGACTAAGAGGGAAGAGTGAGAGACCTCTCCCTTTCCACAGCAGCAGGCTAGCCCATCTGTAAATTAATGCATATACACCAAACTAGTCTGAAACCACAGTTTCAGACACAAACACTGAATTTCAGGCTCTTACTTAAGAGTTGGTAGAGTTATTGAAAAACTTTTATAGGAAGGTAAGTGTGGGCATCCTTGCCTTCTCTTTGGAAAGAGATTCTGTTCAAACTTAAAATGGTGTATCAGTCTGAACACATTGTCTAAATTCTCATAGTTCAGTTTTTGGTTACTATACAGATTAAATTGTGGAGCATCTTAATTGCAGGGAGAAGTACTGTGCACTTTTCTTCATGTTCTTTTAAGACTTTTATTACACAAAAGTTGGGGTGATGACTAACACGACTCTAACTTGGTACATTAAACTCAAACACTGGCAGCTGTGCTAAGGATATTATTTTTGTGCATGATTTCCTGCTATGTTGTAGTTGGAATGGTTATGTTAGCCTGTAAGTGTTCTTGTCATGTGGTCACTGCTTTTGTGATGGTTGGATAGTGCTTTACTTATGCTCCCAGCGGATATAGTTCCTTACACATCAAGATGTACAATTACACAAATCTTACGTTTTCAGCTTTCCTTAACCTTATTCAAACAAATCTATTTTTATATATCCATGGGAATTGAAGAAGTACTTTAAATATAACTGCTGATTGTCTCTGCTCTTTCAGTCTGGAATCGAGCTGTTTGTGAACAGGCTTGACTCCGTAGAGTCTGTCCTTCCCTATGAATACACTGCGTAAGTATATTATACTGTTTGTACCATTTTAATTGTCAGTTTTTCAAAAAAGTTGGATTTAATTTACCTAAAAGTATTATCTACATCTTGTTACAGCAGTGTGCCACTGAGGCATGTCTATTTATTTTTCTAACGTAAGTTTACAAATACAGAATTTTCAATGAGCAGATGGATGCCTACATTGCTTCCTTCATCTCAGTTGTCTTTGCTCATACTTAAGTGCATGGATTTATAGGGCCTCATGGAGGTTCAATCACTGTTGTAGTGTAACTTAAGGTTAAAATATGAGTGTATATATATGATACTTCACTGCATTAATTGTCACTGTAGATCAAAGTATTACTGCTGTCTTTAGTAGCCTATGCCAGATGAGTTAAAGTGGTAATGAGGTGCGAACATCCCATCAATTATCTTAATGAGGTGTTAAATGTTTTCTTTGTACACATCATAGGAGTGCACAAAATGTATCAGTGCCTGGTACAACTATGTGAAGTTTTTGCTATAAGGAGTATTTTGTATGTTAATATTAAAGAGCTTAAGCACCAGTTATGTCTACACTTTAAAGAACATAAATGTGATATATTTAAAAATAGACTGGAAAAACGTGGAGGATGTGCTATTAAATGTGTTGGTGAATAAAACTAATAACCTGTTTAATAGTGTTTGTTGTAAGGCAGCTGTCTTTGTGTAGTTTAGTTTAGTTTAGTTTCCCGCAAATTCAAGAATCTGGCCTGTATACTTTTTTCACAGTCATTGTTAAACTCTAGATAAAGATTTAATTCTTGTCTAAAATCCCTTTTCAAATAGGATACTTCTAATTACTCAAAGAAACTTATGCTACAATGTTCTGAAATAGCTGATTAAGAGATTTGATTGTTGGTTCTGTTTGATTTATTTTCAAACTGGGATAGTGATTTTCAGACTTCACAGGTTAAAGGAAGAAACTGTTGTCTACAGGAGAAGCTGTGTAGTTCCTTTACTTTTGATGAACATGTTGGTTTGGGAACATTATTTGCAGCCGAGAATATTTTATTAATTTTTTTACATTTTCTCTTATTCAGGTTTGATTTTTGTCAAGCAGAAGGAAAGAAGCGTCCATCTGAAAACCTTGGCCAAGTCTTATTTGGAGAGAGGATAGAACCGTCTCCTTACAGGGTTTGTTCTCTGACAGGGGGTGTTTGGTAATGTGTGCATTCAAATGTAAACAAAGGAAATCAGAATCTTGAAGATGATTTTCACAAAGGCTTTATCTGAGAGAGCTTCAGCATCTGAAATTCCACACGTTAGAAATCTGTCAGTTTAACCTAGCTGTAACTGTGTGCTTTGCATCATGGAGCTGTAGCCTGAAGTACTGTGCAGGTTGTCTTCTCTTTTTGGGATCTGACAAAACCTGATTATTGCTGCTCAGCACTCTTGTTTCTTGGAACCAGATCTGAAAATATTGCAGTCGTAAAATGGAAGAATTATAAATAGTGTTAGCTAGCTGGTCTTTTCTGGTGTCTGAAGCTCTCTCATTATCTTCTAGATGTAGTAGGAGAGAAAGTTATCAACTGAAGCTGCCTGTGACAGCATGGCTGCCATGAGGTCAAATGACTTCTCTGGTAAATCATGGCAGAAAATGTGTTTTAGTCAGTAACAAGGAGCTCTTGCTATAGGGCTCCTACAATGAGCACAGGCGGGGTTTGTAGCACACACCAATAAAAAAACCTCCTCTGGAGGGTTAATGTACGTAGTCTCAGTAATTTGTTAGGTGTTTTCAGTATAGTAGTATAGGCAATGAAATGCATAAGAGAAATTGTTAAATACTGAAATAAGACAGTTTGTTACAACCTTTTTGCTCATGAGTCTTTCATTTTTCTTAGTTCACATTCAACAAGAAGGAGACGTGTAAATCTGTTTGCACAAAAACATATGATACCACAAAGCCAGAAGATAAACAGAAATTAGACTTTTTGAAAAAAAGTATGCTACTGAATTATCAACATCACTGGTAAGTTGGTATCAAAATTCATAGATTGGTTAGTGTAGTATGTTGGTGATAATTCAGTTTATGATTTTGTATTTGCAAGTTAATACAGATGCAACACTAGATATTTGCACTTAAAGTATTCCCCTTCTGTTTTTGCAGAAAAGGTTAAATTGTTTGTTGTCTTCATAAAAACATTTCCTTCACTTAAAGGATAAGCACTAGGAGCAATGGAAATTAATTTGTTTCTGAACGCAAAGCTTTGTGCTTACTGTAAAATACTGCTGCTTCTTTTCACCTGTAAATGTAGAAGTTAGTCCTGCCTTAGCCTGAGGAAAGTCCTACAGGACCTTTATTCTGTTGCTATGTTGTCTTTGTTTTCCTCGAGAGCCCTTGCACTCACCTTCAAATGCTGTGTCCAGGAGACAGGATCAACAGTTCTGAAAGAGTTCAATGCAATGTTTGTTTCTCTTCTATGGATATGGAGGGGAAAGGTGGCCAATGAAAACTAATTAATGAAATAATTTTGGGGAACACATAAGCGCTTGGTCCTTCCCTGTTCTTTGAGCCTCTCTGTAACCATCTGATTGACCTTGAAACATGCTGGGGCTCTGTTTCAGCTTGGACATGGAATCCTCATCCAATGGGCATTAAGGGTGGCAAGGCTGAATGTGTGTGCTGTATCTCAGGCAGATTTTCAGTTTTCCAACGCTGCACCCACATCCAAGAGTTGTGAAACGTTTGTCAGCAGGTTTAGTCTTGACACTGGAAATACCCAGCCACGTTACCAGTGTTTATTTAGTGCTTGACGTGTTGGTATGCTTTGCCAACAGCAGCTTTCAGGTGCAAGAATAGAAGGAACAACTTGGGCATGAGTTCCTGAGGCATGTCTTTGCGAGGAATATATGAACATCATTAACTGATGTCGCTCAGAGGTATGCCCTAATTCCAGATGTGGGCCTCCTGCTTTATGGGAACAATCATTTTGGGCTTCATCTAATTGGATTTAAACTTTTTGGGTACTTTCGTAAACATGCAAGTTGAATGTTGCCACTGTCATTAATTGCTTTTCTGTAATGTCACATTCCATTCCTTCAATTTTGAAACAGCTGGAAAGGCAACCAGTGCATTTTCTACTGCTCTCAGGAACTGCTACGGGATATTCCTTTGTGGGGATAAACTGTGGTTCACTGATGTAAATATTTCTGGGAACCTCTTGAAAATGAGTGTAATGAGACTTTCATAGGTTATGTCACAAGGGTTTACAGGCAGTAGTCATATGTTCAGGTAGGTGAACCAGGAAGTAATAAAGAAACTCTGAAAGGTACAGTTATTTTGCAGGGATTTGAAGTGTAGATGCCTAATGCTAAAATAAGTGGAGCTTCAAACATGCTGGACTTGATTATATTCCTCTTAAATACTGCATGTGTTTGTAATATTTGCATCGCTTTGAATTTCAGTGATGCACGTGAGTCTGGCATAAAGCTTCAGCTTTAAAAGATTGTGTATGTTTTGGTGTATAAATTAAAAATAACTTTCCAAGGGTATGAGACTTGAAAGAAATTAATTTTTTTTAGGAAAGCCCATAACTTAAGCTGCTAGAAACTGAAACAGAACTGTGTAAACTAGTCATACCGAAAAGTACTTCAGATTGGTTTGGGGTTTTTTTCCCTGTAGGTTAAATTGTTTAACAGATATACTTAGGGTATTCAAGTACATTTTTTTTTAACCAGTATAGTTAATTTGATAGGACTGTTGAGATTTAAGTAAGGTATAATTCTGTTTTTCAGTGTGAAAACTTCCCTTGAAATTTAAGTTACTTCTTATTCTTTTAATGGCATTTCTACTATTTTTTTTTTGCTCTGGCCTCTGCCCTAAAACTTTAGAACCAGTGGCATGAAAAATCCCTAGTTATGTCTGTTAGTCCCCCTTGAAAAATCCCTAGTTAGTCCTCCTTAGCCACAGCTTCACAAAGTGGCAGTGGCTGGATTTTGTGATTAATGATGCCTGCTCCAAGAATATGGTACAGAGGTATGTTGTACAGGGATCAACAAGGTAGCATAAGTGAGGATTCAGTAGAGAGTTATTATCCAGCTTCAATTTATCATGAAATTCCTGGGGAACACAGATGGTGCAAAGTACTTTTAAGGTTTCAAAAGCCACTTAATAAGATTAGGAATTGACATACTGAATTGGACTCAACAGCTATACTGATATCTTGGCTGACAATGTTCATCACCAGATGTTCTTGGGAGATGTGTAAAAACCCTGTTGAATAGCATATTTGCTCCACATGTATAATCTCTTCAAGTCATTTTAAATTTGAAGATTAACTGTGAAAAATGATTTGCTACTTAAACTATCAATTTGTTCCAGCATTGCTGCGTGAAGGCAGCTCAGTATGTCTTTGCTGCATAGACGCAAGGGAAAGCCTTTATCCAAACCGCACTTACTTGCAATATGTTAATGTTGCCTTGTTTTGATAAGGAGATTAAAACACTAACAAAAGTGAGCAATCTTTCTAGCATATGTTACGGAGATAAAATTTCAAATATACAAGCATAGAATTGTTTAGGTTGGAAAAGACCTCGAAGATCATTGAGCCTGACTATGTGGTGAGTTGACCCTGGCTGGACACTGGGTGCCCACCAAAGCTGCTTTGTCACTCCCCTCCTCAAGTGGACAGGGGAGGGAAAATGTACCAAAAGGGTCAGGATAAGGGTAGGGAGAGATCACTCATCGACTACTGTCACAGGCAAAACAGATTCAAATTGGGGGATTTAGTTTATTACCAGTCAAATCAGAGTAGGAGAATGGGAAATAAACCCAAATATTAAAATGCCTTCTCCGCACCCTTCCCTTCTTCCCAGACTCAACTTCACTCCCAGTTTGCACCACCTCCTCCCCCCAGGGGAAAGAGAACAGGGATTGTGGTCAGTTCATCACATGTTGTCTCTGCCACTCCTTCCTCCTCAGGGTCAGGACTCCCCACACTCTGCCCTTGCTCCCATGTGGGGTTGCTCCCATGAGAGAGTTTTTCATGAACTTCCCCAATTCAAGTCCTTTCCATGGGCTGCAGTTCTCTATTAACTGTTCCAGTGTGGGTCCCTTGCATGGGGTGCAGTCCTTCAAGAAGAGGCTGCTCCAGTGTGGTCTTCCCATGGGATCACAGCCTCCTTCAGGGCACATCCAGCTGCTCTGGTGTGGGGTCCTCCATAGGCTGCAAGTGGATATCTGCTGCCCTGTGCTCCTTCATGAGCTGCAAGGGGACAGCCTGACTCACCATGGTCTGCACCATGGGCTGCAGGAGAATCTCTGCTCGTCTGCCTGGAGCAGCTCCTTCCCCCTCCTCCACTGACCTTGGTGTCTGCAGAGTTGTACATATTCCCACTCCTCTCTCAAGCTGCAGCTGCTGTTGTGAGGAGTTTTTTCTCCCTTTCCTAAATGTGTTTCTCAGAGGTGCTGCCTTTGGTCACTTAGGAGCTTGGCCTTGGCCAGCAGCAAGTCCCTGTTGGAGCCAACTGGCATTGGCTCGCTCGGACATGGGGGAAGCTTCTCGCAGTTCTTACAGAAACCTCTATAGCCCCCTGCCAACCATAACCTTGCCACGTGAACCAAATACAAACGCTAACCTAACACTGCCAATTTCACCACTAAACCATGTCCCTAAGTGCCATATCTAGTCTTTTAAATGCTTGCAAGGTTGATGACTCCATCACTTCCCTGGACAGCCTGTTCCAATGCCTGACCACCCTTTCTGTGAAGAATTTTTTCTAATACCCAACCTGAACCTGCCCTGGCACAACTTGAGGCCATTTCCTCTCTTCCTATCGCTAGTTGCCTGGGAAAAGTGGCTGACCTTCACCTTGAACATCTGTCACACATTTGTAGAGAGCAATAAGGTCTTTCCTGAGCCTCCTTTTCTTCAGACTAAACAGCCCCAGCTCCCTCAGCCACTCATCACAAGACCCTTCCCCAGTTCTGATGCTCTTCTCTGGACACACTCCAGCACCTCAGCGTCTTCCTAGTAGTGAGTGGCCCAGAACTGGACGCCAGACTTGAGGTACAGCCTCGCCAGTGCTGAGTACAGGGGGCCAATCACGGCCCTGGTCCTGCTGGCCACAGTACTGCTGATACAAGCCAGGATGACACTGGCCTTCTTGGCCACCTGAGTTCACTGCTGGCTCATGTTCGAAAGCTCTGGACCAGCACCCCCAGGTCCTTTACTGCCAGGCAGTTTTCCAGTCACTCTTGCCCCAGCCTGTAGCACTACATGGGGCTGTTGTGACCCACATGCAGAACCTAGCACTTGGCCTTGTTGAACCTCATGCCATTGGCCTCATATAATACAGTCCAAGTGTAATGAATGTAAATCTGGAATAGCTCCTAATTTGCAACTTCACTGTACCCTGTAGTAGCATGGTAAGTGAGTAGGAATTGGTTGGTGCTGCTGCTGCTTCTAACTGCAGTAGTCTTTGGAATCTCTTGAAAACTTGGAAACTCCTGTTTTTGGAGGGCCTGTCTTCACCTTTTTTATTGTGTCAATATAAACCAAGAATATTGTATCTTATTTCTGCTGTGTAGCTACTGGTAGGGATTATGCACATCTCCATGTTGTGTGGATAAAGGCAGTGCCTACCACTCTTTTTACCCCTGTCTGTTGATGTGTTTTAAAAAGTAGTGCTAATTTAGAGACTGTTCTGATATGCAACAGATTAAATAGTGCTTTGCTTTTGTTGTCTGAAGTCACAATTCCTGTGTTTAATTAAGCGTTTAAAACTATCTGTAAGACACTTAATTGTAAAGGTACTCATTAGCTTGGTAAGTTGTACAAGAAAATCTGTTGCATTAACTCTCAGTGAGATGTCCTTTTTTTGGTTTAGTGATGCACAAAAAGTGGCAGTTGTCTAATGTGTTCATGTATGAAGTTTATTAATATCATTGAAAATACACCTTGGGCAATGAATGCTGGCAGATACTGAATTTTAAGTCTTCTTTACATGGCATATTTTGGGGATTTATCTTTCAGCTAGTTAAAACAATTCATAAAACAAATTGGTTTATGGTCTTCTAGTAGTTCCTTTTATGAAGGGACTATGAAGGACTTTTATGAAGGATCCTGTGTTAGTTACCTTTCTCTATGTTTAAAAGTATGTGTTTGGTTTTGACATTTGTACTGTTAGTTGCATGTTAGATACAGTTTGTATCTTACTGTCCTATAACTTTCTGCAACTCCTCGTGGGAGTGTGCACTTCCACAAATTTCTCATTGAAACTGACCTGTAAACCCCCTGGTTTTAGGTAATATGAATATGAATATTGTTGGGCAATAGTATAAAAGCAGCAGGTTTGAAAGTTATTATTTCCCCAGTTGTTTGGTGGCTTACAGTTTTTTGGTAATGCAAATCTAATTAAAATGTTGAATACTCTTTGGTAGCTGTAAATTAGGTGAATGATCAGGAATTAACTTAAATAGCAAAAAAAATGTTTAAAGAATGCCATGAAAAATGTCTTTTGCAATGGAAGAGCAGTGAGGAATCTGGAGAATTAATAATTTGTGATGTAGGCTTTTTTTTTTTAATTTTGTGTTTTGTCTTGAACTTGTCAATTTTGGCTGGTTTATCAAATTTGATGCTTTTGGCCATTTTTAAAGACAAAATAACAAAAAAGTTAAATTGTTACAACTTTGGACTGGGCGAGGTTTCTGCCTTGGGCTGTTTTTGTAAGGGGACTTTATGAAACAGTGCAGTGAATAGAATGGTGTCAGTTGAAGAGCTGCATGCTTGTCACTCATTTGGAACTTGGATTGGCAACTGGTGCAATTCCATGGGTAGTATTATTCTTGTAGTTAATATTCCAGTAATGAATGTAGCGAAGTTAGATTAATATTAATCTGGTTTTGTTTCCATTACACTGTGTATTTTGAAA
Organism: Machaerirhynchus nigripectus; assembly: GCA_013397975.1. Lineage (NCBI taxonomy): Eukaryota > Metazoa > Chordata > Aves > Passeriformes > Dicruridae > Machaerirhynchus > Machaerirhynchus nigripectus. The sequence goes on from VZRQ01002060.1 coordinate 1,181,051, forward strand.
AATTGTGAAGTGTCACTATGCCATTTACAGGATTGTGGACAACATGCCTGTGACGTGGTGTTATGATGTGGAAGATGGCCAGAGGTTCTGCAATCCTGGTTTTCCAATTGGCTGTTATATTACAGAAGATGGCCGTCCAAAAGATGCCTGTGTTATTAATGTATGTTTATGCAATTATATATATTTTAATATCCCCTTTTTGCTAATTCAGAGACTGGCATTCCTCCTGTGTCATGTTTCTATGTTGAGTCCTTGCTATTTTAAGAACCCATGTTGCCTAAAAATGTTTTGGTCTGAGTGTTTTGGTCTAAAGTGTTTTTGTCTCTGCAAGTACCTCAATTGGAAAGCCTGATCTAAGCCTAAAAACCTTGTCTCTTATGCTGCATAATACAGAAGGGCTCTAAAAGATCAAGGGATGAACATGCATGGCATTTAGTACATGTGGAGGGTAGAGGTGAAGGAAAGCGTGTCATCCTTCGTTGCCTAAGAAATTGATATGTTTGAAGGCTTGGACTTTACATTTTTCTGGAATAGAAGTGTTTTCATGGAAGCAGATTTGCATAGGTATGTTTGTACCTCTGTGTACTTTTCGAAGGTTTGCTTTCCCTAAAACTGGGAGATGATGGAAGAAGACATAAGATTTCTGCATGAGCAAAGATTCTCTCGTGACAGACAGATGATAGAGTGGTGGAGGTCCAGATAAGTGCACTGAAAGCATTATGGAGATAAGAGTACAACAGAAAGTGCAGGAAGTCTTTAGACTACACAGACCTCTTCCATGGCAAAGTCACTGAGAACTTGGAATAGGTTTTTGGTTTTTTTCCAAATAGTTGGTTTTACTGAATAGATCTTCCCAAAGATAACAGTTTCTGTTGTTGCCAATTTTGTTTAATTGCCTCCATAATGAGTTGGTTTCAGGGGCTCCATATGAATGGATACATTTATGATCAAGCATGTAATTTGGCAATATTATTTTAATCTTATTTTAATACTTGCTTTTGATAAAAGGAGAATAACCTTTAAAGGAATAACTGATGTACTCTAGAAGAACATTTCATTTATGTAACTATTCTTATAATTGGGGTGGTCTGTAGAAAGGTTGGGGATAGAACCCTTAAGAGGTGCTAACCGAACTTCAGTAGACATAGCTGTTACATTACTTGTGAGCTTAACAACCTCTTTAGCTCACTAAATTCCAAGGTGATGTTTCCCTTCACCAGAGGTTTGCATTCAGCATTCTTGGCTGCTGCTTGCCTTTCATTCCTGTGCATCCTTGGTTTCAAAGGTGGTTCTGTCACAGCATTTATTTGCATTGTTTGTCTTGGAAGGTTCTGCTTAACTGCTGAAAAAGATACTCATTGTTTTAAAATAGCTGATGTTTATCAAATGCTTCTGATAACAAAAGTTGTCACATAGTTATCTATTCAATTTGCTACTTAAATAGGACATCTTCAGTTAGAGACATTTATTAAAATATTTTAAAAATCTTTAAAATTAATTTTTCTACTTTTCAGTTGTAGTAGACTGTTGTTAGCATTAATTTTTCTAACTTGTGTTTTTAATGCAAGAAGGCACTTACTGTCTTTATAATTCCCAGTATCTCACATTTATATTTTAGGAGAACTTGACAGAAAAACTGTATAGAGCCTAAAATTCTGTTCTGCAGGCTTCTGTCTAAGGTTTTGAGAGATCTATATATTTTTGATTGTTTAATACAACCTTTTGTCATTGCAGTCAGAATTTCATGAAAAAGATACCTTTTATATTTTCAACCATGTTGACATAAAAATATATTACCATGTTGTGGAAAATGAAGCTCTGGGAGCAAGACTAGTTGCTGCTAAACTTGAACCAAAAAGGTTAGTAGTTGAAAGTAACTTGTCATCAAAAAGTGATTCATCCCAAGACGCTTTGATCTGGGAACCTGTTGCTAGTCAGAAATGTTTTCAGATACGTGACCTGTAGATTACCTCTCCTGTTGATTGGTGTAGTGTAGTTAGGACAGTCTAATGTCATTTTGTTCTGAATTTGATGGATCTTGGTGCACTTTTTCTGCTTGGACCAAGAAAAGATGAAATAAAACCTGTAAGTGTTTGTGGGGTGTGGTGTGGGCGGTGTGAGCATGCGTGCGTGCACGTGTAGAACCCTAATTTCCCTACCAGGGAATATTCTGTTTTGTATCAGAACAGGCCACCAGTGCCTGATGCAGGCCTGACTGGAGTGCAAGATTTGATGTCTTCAGCAATCAGGATTTGAATAGAAAGATTTCACAGATACACTCACCAGTTGGTGTGGCTTTTGCACAACTGTGTGGCTTTTGCACAACTGGTGGCTGTTTTATTATTTCTTAGCATCTTGTCTTTCATGGTATAACTGAGCTTGTTGCATTGTTGGTTCAGTTGAAAGTATTTTTTTCTGACAGAAGTTAGTAATTCTGATGGTGTAACTTTTTGAGTGTTTTGGAGGTTCATAGCAGAACTAAAACTTCTTTCATTTTTGTTACTCTGCTTAAGAGACTGTGTTCTTTTTCAAGAAGTTGAAGTTTCAAAAAGTCCTGAGCTTAGGATATGTTCCTTATGAGTTCTGAAATTTATGAGACATTGAGAACAATTCTTGTATTTAAGGGAAGAATCCTTGGTATGCTTTTCTAAGATGAATGAATTCTTTCTTAAGAATGCTGTCAGTGAAGCGGCTTTCATTCTGTGTCTTTTCTTCCTGCAGTTACAAGCATACCCATCCAGACAACCCTGACTGCTCAGGAGTACCTATGGATATAAGTAATAAGGCCAGTGGAGAAGTCAAAATTGCTTACACATACTCGGTTACTTTTCATGTGAGTACTAAGATTTCTGTGGTAGTTACCTCTTAAAATCATGCAGTAATACTCTGAATTATAAAGATGGACAATTAAAATGAGCTCACAATAGTAAATTTGTAAAACTTTATTTGAACTGGAATGTCAGAGGCAGCTTGGGATTTAACCACATACATTACAGTTTTGCATACCAGCACACAGAGAGTGAATGTGAAACACGTGGTTTTTTGAAAAGTCACACTTTCCATGTCTGCCTAGGTCATCTGGTTGATTATTTTTCAATCCAAGTTCTTAAGTGTGAGAAATTGTGTGTTTCAGCAAATTAGTGTTGTAGTTAGGTTGAAGCTTATAATTTTCTGCTCTCCTGCTGCAAAAGCTGCCTTCTCTCCAAGGTCTTCCTCCCATGGAAACCTGCAAAGGAGTAGGAAGCTGGTATTCTTTGTTTTACTATTCTCTGTTTAAAAGCAGAGGATCAGTATATCAGGCAACTGCAGGCAGCAGTGGTAGCTGAATATATCTCATTCGGTTGACAAACAAGAGAAGGGGCTTTTGATTTTGTTTTGTTTTTCTGTAAATGGAGTTTGCTGGACAAACTGTTTCCCAAAGTTTCTTACTCTTTCTCAAACTGTTTCCATGTTAGTCTGAGTTCAAAATACAATAAATAGTATAAGAAGTATACTCAGGAGGGATTATATTATGTATATAGTATATAATTATATTTTGAGAACTTAAGTGTGTATATATATATATATTTTGAGAAATTATATCAATTGTGGTGCTGAAATGAATTTGTATATTAAAAAGAAAGTATTTCTGGAAACCTGTCAGTGATTGGGTGACCTCAGCTTCATATTATTTTATTGTTTGTCCTTAAAAAATTACATGCCCAGCTGTGTGTGTGTTACTGTCCTGTGGACAGTGTTTCATCAGTTGGAGGTAGTCTTCTGAACTTCCATTGGGTTGGCAGATCAGGTCATCTCAAGGAAGACAAAAAAGGCAGTTTAGGTATGAGGAAAAATGCAGTTCTACCTAGAGTCATTGATACTGGTTTAGAAACTTGTTGCTTGCTTTGAGGCATAGTCTTATTATCTCAGTTAACTAGATATATGATCTTGGCTAAATTTTTTAACCCATTGGGTTTTTTCAAAACCTGGCTTTACTGGAAAGCACTTTTGCATGTTATAAATTACTGAAATAACAACCTGTCAGACACCTAGACAATTTTATTAATTGATAGTAGTGCTTGTGGTTTGTTCAATAGCAATCTTCACCTTGACTAGCACTGTCTATTCCTTTTTTCTTGTTTACTCTGAAAAATAAAACAAAGAAATGTTGGTTTTGAAGTGTTTCTGATGAATGAATGTTCATTTGGAGTAAGTATAATCTGTTGAAATGTCTGGAGGAATAATTTGCTTCCCTCTACTAACAGTGTAGGTTCTGTAGTATTGTCTCCCCACCTGTCCTGCAGTAAAAGCTGTTTGTGATGGGATTGGTAGTTGGTACTGAAATGAGGTTGTATGAAAGCAAAGGATAATTTGGACAGAGCATGATCTAGAGAGTGAAGTATTATGCTGAAGGCTGTATAGCATAGCTTAGTTTCTCGATCTGTGGACTTATATGTACTAAAAAATGCGTGTTCTTTCATTATTCTGCTAGTCCATTCCAATTCCAGTTGAGCTAATACAGTTCTTGAAGGGAGGAAGCACAATTAAATGAATTCGGTAGGCCTTTATGTCTTAAGAAGGCACATGTGCTCAGATTCAGAAAATATTTTGGTTTAGGTTCTACGGTCAAATCTTATATTTGCTCTAGGTAGCTATTATTAAACTATTCCCTGTGAGGCATTGAACTTCAAATTCCAGTTAGTCACCGGATTTAAGATGGCTCTGCATGAACATCATCTTTTAAATGTACAGGTTGGATACTGACTGTATCTGAAGCTCATGTGTTTACTCTTTCAGGAAGAAAAAAGTATCAGGTGGGCATCAAGATGGGATTATATTTTGGAATCCATGCCTCACACTCACATCCAGTGGTTTAGGTGAGAATGAAGTTTATTGTACTAAAGTGTTTACATTGACGTTTGAATGATGATTTTCATTTATTTTCTTTTTTCTTTCCAGTATTATGAATTCCCTGGTGATTGTCCTCTTTCTGTCTGGAATGGTAGCTATGATTATGTTGAGGACACTGCATAAAGATATTGCAAGATACAATCAGATGGATTCCACTGTAAGTCTAAAATGTAGCTCCTAAAATTCATTTGGAATGTAATTTTTTCAGTTAAATGTGTAGCTGTAACAGGCTATTTAAGTTGCAATCTACTGTATTAAAATTGGTGTATTTCTTTTACAGGAAGATGCTCAAGAAGAATTTGGCTGGAAACTGGTTCATGGTGATATTTTCAGGCCCCCAAGAAAAGGAATGCTGTTGTCAGTTTTTCTAGGCTCTGGCACACAAATCTTAATAATGACTTTTGTTACCCTGTGTAAGTAGTCAAGTGGGGAGGATTTAGTTGAGTATACATGATTTTTCACTGCTAACTGCATGGTGCTAGTGAAAATAGCAGCATAGTTTTGTCTAGAAATTTCATAAAAGTCATTAGAAACAGCTGAGCTGATGTAATAAACATGCAACTTAGTATGCACAGATTTTAAGATAACTGATGTTCAAACATATAGTCTAAAATTTCTAACATAATTTCTAAAATTGTGCATCTCTGCTTCACAGTTTTTGCTTGCCTGGGATTTTTGTCACCTGCTAACAGGGGAGCTCTAATGACCTGTGCTGTAGTTTTGTGGGTGCTGCTTGGAACTCCAGCTGGTTATGTTGCTGCCAGATTCTACAAATGTGAGTAAAAGTTACTGAAAATGACAAGGCTTAAGTTCATTAAAGTAAATTATCACTACAGAACTGATTTTTATTTTGCTGCACTGTTTGTAGCTTCCCTCAGGGCAACTTGGAAAAATGCACTTAGCTTAACAATAGAAAACATATATAGAACACTAACACAGTGTTAAAACATCATAACTGGTTTTGATGTAATCATGCCTAAAGACCCTGAATTGCTCTTGCTGCTGTGTATTTGTGAAATTAAATAGTATTACTACTAAGGTCATTACATCTTTACATCAGACAGTTTTCTGCTTCTGTTGCCTATAATTGGGAGGATGATGTAAACTGGCATTTAGTTTTAGCCATGGATGTTGCGTGGTAACACGCACCTGCACCTCCAAATTGTGAACCTCAGTTCTTGCATGCCTGAGATTTGTGACCTCTTTTTAGCTAGCTACCAGGTTTTTTGGCGAATAGTGCTCATCAGACTGTGGCTGGAGCTCAGGGAGAAGGATTGTTAGGTGTTCTGTAGTTGTAGAAACCGACCCAGTGGTATTTGGGCCCCTGATAGGAGGGAGTTGATACTGTTTTCCCTCACTGATCCCAGCTATTGTTTCAAGACCTGTCTGTCTACCAGCCTGAGACGCTTTGCCCCTTTATTCTCTGATTTATTTTAAGGTAAAGCATGGCATTCCACATACAGCTTGTTTTAATTACCTTACTCAAGATGAAAGGGTTTTTGACTGAGAGAGGTTGATCTTTTGGACTACTTTTGTTCTGAACATACAGGGCTAGGAAAGGAGTTTATTTCAGAAGTTCAGCCTGGCAGTAGATACTGGAGCTCTTTCTTCTAACAATTTTGTAATTTTCATGTGAGGAAAACCAGTGGGAAAAGGGAGTTTGTGTCTTGTAGGGAGTTTTTACACAGTGGTAGTGACGTGGTAGTGAACTGTTCTTGATCTCCAAGCCAGTTAGACTTAAATGGAAGGAAATTTTAGTACTAGGAGCATAATTGAGGATAGAATTATACTTTATATTGTGCTGTATACTATGTGTTTTGAAGGATATTTTGAAGTTTATTGATGGTAAATTGAATCCTATGTCTTTGGTGGAGATGTAGTTATTAAGGATTATGTTTCATATTTTGCTTACTGGGAATCACTTAGTTGATACTTGAATGTTGTGTTCAACTACTAAGACAGTGAGTGATCAGAGATATTTTTGTTATAACAGGAAGTGGTTCATACCATGTATAGAGCATGTAAACATGAATGGGGGGTTTTTTATAGTATACAAATAAAGTAATGTGAGACATAAAACAAAATGCAACTGAAATGGATATCCAGTTTTAAAAACTGGGGGTTTTTTTCAATATTGCATTTAAAAAGTTAAACCTGAATTGAAATTAAATGGTTAATCTTAATAACTGCTGTCACATTCTACCAAGTTTTTATGAAGAAATAGAAACCTAATTAAAATCACTCTAACCATAATCACTTTTGACTCTTGAAATAAAGACGCATGTCATTATAGCAGTGCTCAGATGAAATTATCAGCTTCACTGCACTCCAGCAGTATATTTTCATTTGAAAGTATACTGACTAGAATTTTTATCAGCATAGTGCAAATTCATAAAGATTTTCTTAATAAAGCTATCTTTGGTCTTTTGGTATCACCACTGCTTAATGCTGCTAAGACTCAAGAAAACATCACTACTTCTGTAAGCGTGTTAGTTCTGACTCTCCTGTAAGATTCATAGGCAAGAATTATTTCAAGAAAACTGTTAAGCTTGGTTTTCACATATTTATGTATCTACCTACTGAAACCTGCAGTCAAATGCTAGAAAGCTTAAATTTCTTAATCACTCAAGGTTTAAAATGTTTTTTAAAGACTTAGAAATACTGCAAATCTGTTCCCTCCTTTTAGTAGATAAAGTGGTCAGAGACACAGTTTTAGTTAGATACCTTTCTTGACCTTGGTTTGAGACTATTTGCTTTGAAGTTCTGTGGTTAAGCAATAGGATAAAGAAATTTAATTTTATTACTGAAGATTTAGTTTACTGTTTTAAATTTGGGCATGATAGCACATTATTTGGGTATTTGCAAGCTCAGTATAACAGGTAAATGGACTGGAAAATTAATAGTTGAGCTTAATGCATGTTTTAATGTCTGTCAAATGTTTTAATACAGCGTTTGGAGGTGAGAAATGGAAAACAAATGTCCTGCTGACATCATTCCTTTGTCCTGGGTAAGTTGAGAATATTGCCACTATTAATAGAATTAAACTGCTTCTCTGATTTAGCTAATTTTAATTAGCTAATTTTTTTTGGCTATACAAGTAAATCTTAAATTGTCCTTTTATTCTGGGAGCTACAAGAGTATCATGGTGCTTTTGACAAAGATAATTATGTTAGTGGCATATCATCCTTAGTTTTTTTTTTTTGTAATCATTTGTTCACTCTAACCACATGAAAAGGTTGATTAGGAAAAAGCTTTATGATAGTAGTAAGTTTTAGGCCCACTTTTTCATTGTTTTCTTTTATTCTCTGGGCTGTTTCTCTGACCACACTGTAGTCGGTCTTATATAGTGTCATATAATGTATAACCACTCGGATAATTTTTTCTACTTAATCCCAGCAAGCAGTCTTACCCTGAAGTGTAGTTAAGACAAGCATATACTTGAAATAGCTTAGTTGGAATGTCAGCTCCTGCTGGAGTTCAGTCCCACTAGATAAACAAAGAATTGCTTGTCTGACCCCTTCGTTTTCATATTTTGTGTCATTTGGTTTTAGCAGAGATTTGCGCTGAAACAGTGCTGTTGTTTTGTCAGCATTACTAAATGTTAAGAAGTATTTCTGCTCTAAGTGTGCTGTGTGTTTTTCAGAATTGTATTTGCGGATTTTTTTATCATGAATCTCATTCTCTGGGGAGAAGGCTCTTCAGCAGCTATTCCGTTTGGTACTTTGGTTGCTATTTTGGCACTCTGGTTTTGCATATCTGTACCGCTGACGTTTATTGGTGCCTATTTTGGGTTTAAGAAAAATGTAAGTATTTTTGAGAAGTTGTTTTTTAAGTGTGTACATACATATATACACACACATGTATTTTTCTCTGTATAGGCCATGACTGAGGTAGCACCTAAGTTAGTTGCACTGTTGGCTCCAGTTCTGTTCAGTTACTTTAGAACTGCATTAGATACCCAGCCTTGGTATTCCAAGGCTCTGATGCATGGTTGGTGGCAGTGATACTTCTCTGCAACAAATTGGGTTATCATTGTATTTAATTGAGTGACTGCTACAGATAAGTCAGTGATTTGAGCATTTTTATTCATATAGTGAAACAAGTGTTTGACCCAGCAAGCATAAGGGAATGCAAATGATGCATTTCTGGGTTTCGTCACTTATTTCTTTTTTCTGTCTGCCCTCTATACTGAGGATGTTTCCTGATCGAATTGCTGGAGTTCTGTGAAATCTGTTTGCATAAGTGTTCTGTAAATGGTTATCTCTGCTTGGCAGACATTAATTGGGATTTACTCCTAAGACAATCAATTTTACATGTTTTTATGAGGGCTCTTTTTGACCAAGCATTTCGTAATTTGGTGACCAAATTATTAAATAATGAGATTGGTTCTTTTTTTTCTTCTTCTTCTTAAAAACCAGTTTACTATCCCCCACAAACAAATTTCTATAACTGCAGATACATTTGTGGGTTTTCTCCTGCATGGAAAGCCAGGGTTCCATCTCTCTGTAGATCTCCTGTAATACCTTCAGAGAATATTGTCGTAGTAGGCACTTCTTAAGTCAGTTGTGTAGTTACCCTGTTTTTCTTAACCAGAATTCAATGGGTTTTTTCTGATAACCGTGTTGAAATTCCGTCAAGTTCCCCTGCATTGTACAGGTGTGTACGTCTTCTTTTAAGGAAGGAAGATTTGATAAGCTAATAAGGCAGTGTAGTAGGCATCCCAAAACTTGAAAATCAAATCAGAAAGGAAGTATCTATTGATGCTTTTGATGTAATCTTTGTGAAAGGGGGAAATGCAAAGTATGCATGTATCTTACAATGCCTTACATTGTTTTCTCCCACCATGCTGATCTATGCATGTGTCTTAAATTAAGATTGAATTGCCAGATTGAATCCTTTCAGTAAATTTATCCTAGTGTGATTCTTGGAAGTAAATGCTGAAAAACAACATGCAGGAATTTTAAGAAGGGGAAGGCAGGAATTTGCACCACCACTACCCCAGCTGAAATGTGGTAAATCAGCTCAGGCTCTGTAGCAGATGATACACAGGCAAACATTAAAAGGGGCAAACATTAAAAGGGAAGTCCGAAATATCTGTCACTATGTTTTCAGTAAGAGCTGTCTTTTAGCGAGTTTGCCATGCAAGTGTTGGTAGCTGAGCTGGAAGCAAAAGCAAATGTAGTGTAGCTGGGTATGCACATGCTCAAAATAAAGAGTAGACTTTTTGCCACCACCCATTACAAAAAGAAAGCAAGAAGGCAGTGCTGTACTTTGACATTTTATTTATTTAACTGTTTGTTATTTTCGTTTAAAGGCTATTGAACACCCTGTTCGCACAAACCAAATTCCTCGTCAGATTCCTGAGCAATCGTTCTATACAAAACCATTACCTGGCATTATCATGGGAGGGATTCTTCCTTTTGGATGTATCTTTATACAGCTGTTCTTTATTCTCAATAGTATTTGGTAAGTTCTCCATAATTTGAATTTTCTCTGTCATAGAAAGTGGTAATTTGTTTGTGAAAGTTTTTCTTCAAGATGCTTTGCCTGAATTTTTGAGGATGCAGGGTTACCATAATACTAGTACAATAACATTAAAATGTAAACACCTTTTTAATATTTTGTTGTTTCAAAAATACTCAGTGCCTCTTGTGCTTTTTGGGGTGTAGAGAGGTGGCTGTGATATGCTTAGTAATTTACAGCTGACATACAATATTCAGATAGTTTGTTGTTTGCTCATGCTACTCCTCTTTCTGGCTTCATGTGGAAGTGGCTCTGAAGCTGATAGCTGGCATATAACTTGACAGCAGTAAAGTTTATTAAAATAAACTTGAGATTTTTTGGTGGTTGTTATTAGGCTAGAAAAGTATTACTACTCTTGGAAGAAAAAAAAAAGAACCAAGAACAAATTGTTGTGAAATATTTATTAAAAAAAAAAACAAAACAGGAGAGTAATTATTTTAAAAAATAAAGCACCAAAGACTAGTCCAGTATAAGTGAATTTTGATGTGAGCTCACTGACAAACTAATCTACTGTGAGGAATTTGTCTTCCTTCTGGCACAATTTAGTTATTGGATCCTGTTAAACTGTTTCTGAACCTTGAATAGGTGCCTCTACCCAACACAGACAGCTACAGCATTTGACATTTCTTGTTATTTTGGAGCTCTGCCTCTTTGATTGAAATGTGAGGTGAAATCTAGGTTCTGCTGAAGTCAGTGGAAGAGGTCATGCTGACTTCACTGGAACTGTGATTTCACCATTATGTCTAGTCATTTCTTTCTCTAAAATCACAACCAGGGGCATGCTTTGGCCTTGCTTTTTCAGTGTTCTCAGACTGAGCTGCCAAAGTTCCTATTCTTTAGTTAGAAAATAAATTAGGCAATTGTATGGCTGCACAATTGACAGTATTTCAAAAGGAAGGGGAAATACTTAAGGTGAAGGTGATGTTACTACATATGAAGAAATAATAGCACAATGGCCAGTTTAATTTTTTTTTAACTCCCTTTTATAGGTCCCACCAGATGTATTACATGTTTGGCTTCCTGTTTCTGGTATTCATTATTTTGGTTATTACATGTTCCGAGGCTACAATATTGCTCTGCTACTTCCATCTATGTGCAGAGGTACGAAATATTTCTTATGTTTTCAAACCTGATAATGTTTTAAGAATGCTTAAAAACTTTTTAATGCTTTTGTAATTAAAAATAAGTATTCCAGAATTCAACATGAACACTATTACTAGATGATGAGATGTACTTAAACCATGTCTTTAAAAAGTGAAGCAGGCTACTTTTGACAAAACATATAACAAATATTAAAACCCTGCACTGGGTATTGCTGAGTCAGATATCACATCTTTAGATTCTCTATTTTATGAAGGCATTAATCCATTAATTTTGTTCAATTAGAGTCCATTTTGGACATGGCCAACCTTGGGGGGAAAAAAAAGTCTCTGTGGCTGGAAATAAGTACATCTGGATTATTTGGGGTTTTAGTATTTTGTCTATTTGCTATTAATCTTTAGGTTACTTATCTCTTAATTCTGAATGCTGTAATTAAAGCAGTATTGATTATATAGAGTTCTTCTCCCTGTAGGTAAAAAAAACCCTACAAAAACTTACTTTTGCATAAAGTTAAAATAGAAAAAGTAGTTCTGCATTCGCTAGTAGGGTCAGTGGGCTAGAGGTGTATGCAGTTTATGAGTTTTGCTCATATGTTTGTATTTCTTCCTCACTCCTTCTAGGACTATCACTGGCAGTGGCGTTCATTTCTCACTAGTGGTTTCACTGCAGTTTATTTCCTAATATATGCAATACATTATTTCTTTTCTAAACTGCAAATCACAGGAACAGCTAGTACCATTTTATATTTTGGTTATACCATGATTATGGTTTTGATCTTCTTCCTTTTCACAGGTAAGTGTATTGAACCTTAATCTTAAATTTTGAACCTGGCGTTAGTTTTGCACAGTAGAATCCTTTGCAAAACTGATCTTGATACAGAATTACTAATTTATGTATGCCTTTGATTTTTTTCCAGGTAGTTGTGTACCATATTGCAACTATGTAATTACAAATTTTAGTGAAAGATAAGTGGGGATGAGGCAAAACTACTGCTGATTTGAGGTGTGGCCTATAATTAGGTTTACAAGTATGCGATAAGTACTTTTCCAGATTTCATTCTTAGGATACTCATAACGACAAACTCAGTTTTTTGAATTAGTTGTCTTTGGAGAAGCACACTTCAGAACACACAGAATCAAGTATTAAGTTACAGTGTCAAGATAAAAACTGCAGATTTTGTGGAGTAGGTAGAAGGAAGAGAGAGAAGTAAAAGTTGACAAAGAATGCTTTTTTTTCCCTTAATTTGCTCTCTTCCAGAATGTATTTACCTTTATCTCAATTGCATTGAAGTGGCATGGGAAGCAGACTGAATTTCTCTAACATTTTTTGTATCAGTCTTGTCAGAACCTTGTAATCTTCATTGTGAGTGTTTGGAAAAACATCTGTCTTAAGTGGTGCATTTCAATTTCCTCTTCAGTAATTGAGACGAGGTCACAAAATCTTCCATTGTCGTCTTCAGTCAGACACAAATAGCCCTTGTTTAGGGTGGAAAAATGGCAGTGAAAATGCAAGAAATCTCCTTTCAAACTGATGTAAGAAGGCAGCAACTGCCAACCCCTCAAAAAATCTTAAAAATTCTGTATTCTGCTCCAGCAGAATGCAGTCCATCCTTGTAAGTCTACCTTACAGAGCAATACTTCTGGAACTTTGAACTGATCAATGGTTTAGATTACTCCAGGCTTCATGTTGATGATAACTTTTAATAATTCCAAAGGCTTTGATACATATTTATGTATACACACTGTATTTTGAGCCTCCTAGACTACAAATGTCTTTGTCATCAGAGCTTCTAATACAGATCCCGCTATAACTATTAAGTAGAATTTTCATTTCCACTTAACATAGGAGAACAAAAATAGTGAGAAAAGAGAACTGAGAATGGTGTTCATTTTAAGTGTAACCGAATATTTCAAAGACATTTCCACTTCAGCTAAGGAAATATTGAAGCTGTTTGCGCACTATGACTGAATGCAGATGATGATGAACAAGAGCAATGGCCTGCAAGGATTTTCTTGGGTCATTGCCTGTTAAAAGGAATAAATGGGACTTGAGTGCATTATATAATCTCATTGAAAAGTGATCAAGCTGTGTCCCAAAAGTGGTTAGTTTTATCTTCCATCCTTCATTTTAAGTCAGTCTAATGTGTTTTGGCATTGCTTGCAGATAGTTTGTAATTTATACATCTCTACTTTTATTCACATTTCTTTACCAGTTTTCAAGTCGTTCTGAGTGCACAGATGGGAGATTCTGCCTCCCTTGCTCACCTTTTCTTCTTTCTCACCCTGCTCTTCTCTTAACCTTTACTTCTGGTCTGGGTGTACTGATAGTCTCATTGAACTAAAAAATCCTAGGATGCATGGTTGTTCAACTAGAAATGAATGTGTACTGCTGTATGTAGATCAATTTTAAATGCAGTGCAAACTTACAAAGTAGCGTGAAAAGTAATTAGGCCTTACATAAGTGTAAGGTCAATTAATTTAGTTTCACCAGCATTTCCAACAGATGTTCAGCAAGTCTGCCTGTAATAGTAAACAGTTTTGCCCAAAACCAGAATTGTCTTTACCCTGTCTCCTTTGTTCACTCTGTTTACTTTGGATGCATGCAGTAATTCTGGAGTGGATTAATTCAAGATAAAGTGGATTTACAATAATTTTCTGTGCTGAGATTTGGTTTAGCTGCCTTTCTGCACCTCAGATACCCATATAATTTCCATTTTCTGCCTTTACTCTTTCAAGTCAGTCCTGTCACATGACATTGTCTAGAGGCATTAAGATGTGTCTAGTGCATTCCCCTTTTCCTTTGCTCCTGTGTTCATTTTCTGTTGACCAAGTGGCTGTGCAGCACCTGCCAGCAAATGTTTGGGGTGGGTTCACAAGTATGCAAAGAAGAGGTGGTTTATTCTCAGCCCCTTTCAGTTGTTTTTTGTGGCAGTCATTTGTTTGTAATTGGGACAGTGGAAATCCAAGTCATCCTGTGCAATTAGAGCTAAGTTTTCAGAGTCTGTATGCTCTTGGTTTTTTTAAATTTTCAGGTTCTATGTTGAAATCAGGGGAGGATACATGTGAGGTTAATCACGAGGACTTGTAAAACACCATGTGCTTAACTATTTTTTTAATCTACTTCCCACAAGATTAAGTGCAAATTACCTTTCAATTTGGGGAAATAATCCTGTTTCTTAAAATTTAAGAATAATTTTGTCCATTTAGGTTGATATGAATGTAAAGGCAGGTATGTTCAGTTCTCTGAGGTTTACTGAAGTGCTCTGAGATAAGGTTTTACAGAAGAAATCAGGGGTAGGGTAAAGGGACAGGCAGTTCTCCATTTTTTTAAACGAAAGAACCTATTAGCAATTTAGCAAAAACTGCTCCCAAAGGCAACTGACTTCCCATGTCAGGATGATCAAAAACCTAAAAAGAAAAAGTCATAATTGTTGTATGAAAACTATTCTGCTGCTGCTTACTCATCTGTTAAAAATTGTCAGGATCTGGAGGAAGGGTTTTGATGGTGCCCTGCTGCTATGTCGGTGTAACACATGCTTCAGGCACTTGCATCCATATTGCATTCCAGGTCATTGATCAGACTCAGCAGGCAGAATACCGGGAGCTACATGACAAATCTTTGATTCACAGCTGGGATCACAACTACGTATCATAGTAAATGAGTCACTTAAACATCAGTAGTTTAGCAAGCGTAAAGTGAAAAAAAATGACCATGATATCATTCATGGGTCCTTTCAAGCTTTTATAGAGAATGAGTTACCACACAACTTTTGTTGTCCCTCTTACCTGATCTAAAATAAAGGAAGGTTTTTTCCTCTAAAGAACTCCCTTGACACTTCTATAAGTTAAGGATATGATTTTAGAAGAGGTACTTAGACTAAAATCAGATAATCTTCAGGGCTTTTTTCCTGTCCTAGTTTTTGTGGGAAATTAAGGTTCCTGTAACAGGTGTTCTGAGCTGCTGTTTAATCCAATATAATTCTGATTGAGACTGAATTTTGATGTAATCCAGTTAGATTTAAAAAGCCCAACTATAGTAACTATTTCACATTCAAAATAATATTTTTGTTAAAAGTTTCTTTTGGAGTTACACAAAGAGAAGGGATGAAGCTGTTTTTATTCCACTAGAAGGATGGTAAGTTATCAGGGGAAGTCTTCATCCTTAAATTTTAGTTCAAATTTGTGTGGATGTTTTGACTGTCTTAAGTATTTCGGAAGTGTTTATTGTTAAGGTATGTAACGCATGTTTTCAGTAGGACTACAAGTGTACTACTACAAGTGTAGTGTAGTAACTACACTATGGTTTGAAATTTGTATTAACTCAGTCTATGGAGAAATAAAGATAGTGCTGTAGTTTTCCAAGACCTTTATTACTAAGTGATGGAAACTCTTTGATGCTGTTAGTTTAAATGGGTTAGTAAACATAATAACAATATTCTGACAGCTGAGCAGATTGGATGAAGTGTGTGTGAGTAGTCACTGAGAAAGGGCAAAATGGAGCAATGTGAAGGAAAGGGACTGCAGCATACTGGAACAACAAGAACAAATATGTAAGACAACACAGAAACATCTTACAGCCAGAGTCTTCCACACGATCTGTTCCATGGTCCTGAAAATAATGAGATAGATTACAGAGAAGTTGATGCCTTTAAGGGCCAGGTACTGTCTGTAGCTTTCCATTATCTGATGTGATTGATGTACTGAAGACTAACGACAGCAGGTCACATATACATACATCCTGACTTATAAACTACAGAAAGAAATTAATGTCTCCTGTGTGAGTATTCTAACATGTAATATCTTTTTTTCTCTTTTAGGGACAATTGGATTCTTTGCATGCTTTTGGTTTGTAACCAAGATATACAGTGTAGTGAAAGTCGACTGAAGAAACCTGTGTAAAGAATTAACACAGAAGAGGTTTAATCTTCATTAACATAACTTAAAAACTTGGTCTTGTTGATGAACTTGAGCTTTATCAGAAGTATTGGCTTCCTGTTCTTTGAGAATGATACTGAAATGCACCTACTTTTCCACTAACACGTTTGTATTGTGACTTAACAACCTGTTTGCATTCAAACCTTAATGAAGATCAGAGTTATGATATTTATGCATTTGTAAATACAACTATACTTTAAAAGAAATGCTAAATTCTAATGGCAGAATAGAAGTGGCTGTATTACACAACTTAATGATACTTCTGATCAAAGTACAACTGTAAATAGGTTTTTCTAGCTTGGTAGGTGGGATGAATTATTTTTCTTTGAGGGAAATGAGAACTTTTTATTATGCTGACTTTGAAGGATGACTCTTAAGAAGTGTTGCTTTTGGTCTGGATGTGATTTTTATTTTTTACTGGTGTTACGTCCATAAATATTCTGATTTCTGTGACTTAATTAGTTTTGGTGTTCTTGGCCTTTTAAACTATGTGCCTCTGAGTCCTGGAATTTATAAATTCATAATCTAATAAACGTTGTAAAAATGTCTTCATTGACTTATTACATATTATAAGTTCATAAAAATATGTAAATATAATTATATTGAAGCCAGATGCTTAAAGATTGCATAGAGTATTTTATGGCATTTTCTATGGTTTAATGTATATTGACACACCCTTAGAATCTGCAAGAAATACTATTTGTGCTCAATGGCTATAACATTGACATGTGATTGTGGCGCATGAGAACCAAATTATACACACATTTAACAAAACCACTCTGCAGCATTAATCCAGTCCTTACCCCAGAGACATTTCCAGAGATTGCTATGGAGTTGTCACTATGTTGAGAAGATCTTACAATGCACGAGTCAGCATTCTCTGCTGATCTTGCTTTTAGATCTCGATGATGCATATTCTATAGAGCAACTATTGCTGACTGTACTTAATGTAGGTTAAAAAATAAAAGAAAATTACTATTTTTGCTTTATATTAAGAGACTAATGTCAATTTTGGATG
The DNA here is from genome assembly GCA_013397975.1 of Machaerirhynchus nigripectus. Classification (NCBI taxonomy): domain Eukaryota; kingdom Metazoa; phylum Chordata; class Aves; order Passeriformes; family Dicruridae; genus Machaerirhynchus; species Machaerirhynchus nigripectus. Next base: position 1,198,517 of record VZRQ01002060.1, read on the forward strand.
ACTGGCATTAAACCTATATTTGCCTTTTTTTGGAATTGGAGTATTTTGTTCAAACCTTGTTCGGTAGTTTTAGACTCATAACACAATTTGGCTTTTAGCATATTCTCACAAGCCTGGTAAAATTTTATTTAAAATTAAACTTCGTGTACCAATTGCCATTCATAAGGTTGGGGGTTTTTATTCTTAACAGTTTACTTTTCTAAAGGACCTTAACCTAATGATGCTTGAATATTGGACCCAGTAAAAATATCCTTGTTTAAGGTAACTTGTCATTATTAACATCCCAAAAGTTGTCGTGTAAAGGCTTCAGGAGGCATTCCCACAAGTGCAGCGCTCCACAACCCTTCCCAGATGAACCACAGGAGTCGTGCTCTGCCTGTCACCAGACACAGCTCTGTTCAGATGTGGACAGGTTTGTGCCCCTCCCAACATGTAGCCACTAGGAAATGCTGATTTTAGATAAATCTTCCATGCTTTATGTTCAAAACAGGAAAAGGGTGAGTATGGTAAGTGTTTGCTCTTTACTACTGCAGTGAACTGTAGAGTGACTCCTGATTCAAATGTTTAAAACTATGAAATTGAATAGTCTTCGTATCCGTGGTTTTGTGATCACCTACTGTACAGTCACTGCCTGAAATCATCAGTAGTTTTTACACAAATAGGAATACTGAGTTTGAGAAACATTAGTCAGTTGTCTGCTATTGAAATTCAAATTAAAAAACCCTGATTTTTGTGATGTGTTTACAGTTGCTCTTTAAAAATCAGACTAATAGAAGTGAGATGAAGCCACCGGTGTGTGTATGTGGGTTTGAAACTGATGGGTGTATTTTCCTGGGTTTTTTTCTACAGACAAGTTGACAAGTTGTGGCTGCTTCTCAAGTTTTATTCTACCTTTAAAGGCAATTTGTGAAGTGTGTCACTATCTTTTGGAATCTGAACCTGCTGCACACACAGCTTTTCCAGCAGCCTTGCCTTGTAATAATTGCATCTTTTTTCCGATTGAAATGTTAAACTTTCAGTGTGAAGTACTTGAGACAGTTCAGAAAGTTTAATACATCACATATTTTGCAGAAGAGCTGTTCTAAAGTTGGTTCTGCCCTTGTAAGACCTTACTGCCTCAGATAAGTTTAAATGTTTTTCTAGAATTTAGGCTTCTGATGTGTATTAGAGCATCTGAGTGTTCTAGTGTGTACTGTATCTATTTTTCAGATCTCTTGGGAGGCCTGGGTTTTTGTCTAAACTTTCAAAATACTGAGCTTTTCCAAAATCTTACTGTACTATCCAGATTTTTCTAAAAATGAAATTACTGCATGGATATCTGAGAAAATGTAAATTAAGGAACGTTAAGAGGTAGGACAAATTACTGAGCTGCAGGAAGACAGAGCAAATTTAGACAAAACCCTTCAGAGAAGTGTGAATTTTTGGTGGCTGATAAATAATTTTAAAGCTTACTGTTCAGAGTCTGAAAAAAAGTGGCCATCACTGCCAAGTTTAGTCTGAAAGGAATCCTTGGTCCAAATCATATTTTGAAAACATGATACGGGAGCTGGTGGCTTGCTTTTCTTTCTCCAGAAGAAATAAAAAAGCTTTATGGCAAGCTGTCACTCATGGCAAGTTTGTCAGGCCCTGTTTAGCCTGTAGCTTCCCTTCTTATTCAAAAGCTTGGCTGTGTTTGAACACTCGTGAGAGTCCTCTGGTTTCTGCAGTCATACAGTTTGTGTGTGCCCTCAGCTGCTTGGCTGGATCCTGTAAGCAGTATCATACGTATTAGATGACTGTGAGCCAGTCATAGTGTCTTGATGCTTTTTGTGCCATTTTCAGGCAAAAGGCTCTGAGGAATGACTTCAGGAAAAGTCTGGAAGTGAGGACAAGAGGTGAAAACAGGACAGAAGTCAGGCAGACATCTGAGATGCTGTTACACTGATTTGAATATCTGTTTTGAAGGGCTGGGAGACACCAACCAAGTCCTGCTTGAACTGACAAATCAAAAAGGTGAAATGTGGATGTGAAATGTTTTTTGCTAATACTGGTAAAGGCAAAAATACCAATCTCTAAGAAAAGTAGGCTGGACAATATCTGTACTTCAGACAAGGTAGGGGAGAAGTGAGAGACCTTGAAAGGGAGTGGTTTTGGTGTATCTGACTTTGTTCAAGTGGGGTGTGAAATTGTGGTCAAATTTTTCTGCAAAACTTCATAAGAATGCTGGGGAGGGGCTGCTGCAGCCGGTCCTGATGACATGGGTGGTGCAAGTAAGTCAAAACTGAGGTTTCTCAGTGAACTGTTACTCAGCTGATGGAGATGGTGAGTTTCACAGGTAAGGAGTAAGTTACATGAAATCTTGTAATGGAAGTATGGTAAATCCTTAAGAGCTGTAGATGATTTTGTGCTTAATGGCTGATAAAGCACAGCACTGAGCATAGAATCGCAGAATGGCAGAATAGTCCAACGTACTGGTTTTTTTCATTTTTGTTACTGTTTTTTGGGGGGGGGGGGCTTTTGGTTTTGGTTTTTTGTGGGTTTTTTTTTTCCTTTTAATTGAGTGTTACTGCAGTGCTTGGTTTAGCAGAATGTTTGATTTAGTGTTCCTGCTCCAGGAATGCATGAGTGAGAACTTGAGTAAGCTTAGCTGCTGTGGGACACACATGTCCATGAGTTCATGCTGTGAAGTTATATCCTCTTTCTGTTTGGATGCCTTTACCAGTTTGGACACCACCTTTGTTTCTGGGGGCAGCTGCATCTCCAGCTCCAGAATCACATTGCAACTATGTATTTCCTTAAAGGAAGGGAGATGACTTGTGCAGAGAGGTTCTAGTCTTGTCCCAGATATGCTGCTTCCTACAATTCACCTCTAATTTATTTTTTTTATTCTCAGTACCCCTCTGTTTCTCCTTATGTCAGACACTAGTGATCTACTTCTTTGTGTACCTCCATAAATATATAATACCTCCTCAACAGACTCATGAAATACTTCTCCTTTTACCTTATAGAATTACTTTGGGTACATGTGCTGACACAAGTGTGTGACACTTCAGATTAAAGCACAAACCCTCAGGGACTACTAAGGGACTTAATTTATCAATTGATTACTGTACAGCTGCCATCACGTACTACTTCTTATGTGAAACATCTGGAACTTGCTGTTGATGAGAGTAGTTTAACTGCTTGTAAATCAGATAAGCCAGAAGATTACAAATAAAGCCTGTCACGTTTGGGTGATGGCACATTCTTGCCACTTGCCAGGATTCCAGGACTTCCAATGAAAATGCAGTTGAAGTTCTCCCTTCCTTCTGAGGTATTTGAGCATCGCCTGCTGGCCACAGCATGTAGAGAAGTACAGGGCGCAGTGATACCTTTTCCTGGTCTTAAAATCAAGAGGCGAACACGGTTAAAGGGGAAAGGGTATTACCTTGGTATTTATTGTAAGGATCCTTAGGTGCACCACGACCAGGTCGAATACACCTCCATGCACCCCCGCAATGGCCACNAATGTTTAGTCTCTTAGCTTAACAAACAAGTCCAAGAATGTAGGCAAAAGCACCAAGAATACAGAAGTTGCAAAAAGGTATAACAGGGATATAAAAGAAAAGACAAAAATCATCATGGCATCAGCAGGAGCAGAGGCAAGGGGACGATAGGAAGGTTTGACCAAAGCAGTCTACTGGACGGACTTAGCTGCAGCATTAGATCTTTAAACATGCATGATCCAAAGTTTCTGGAAATGTGCAGCCAAAACTTTTGGCAATGAACAATAACAGTAATTACACAAACAATTTATCAGCAAATGTGCTAACATTGTCTCCTGCGTGTACTATGGGCACGCTACTTGCAAGGGTCTTCTAGAATTCACTGTATTCATAAAGCCTTGCTTTATAAGGATTAATTGTCATTACTCAGGAACCCATTCTGATACCTTCAAACATTTCTAAGTTCACTAGAAAAGGGTGCTTCAGATAGGGGCCCACAGGGTGTCCTGAGAGGCTGTCCAGCCTGGGCAGTGAGATGGGCAGAATGCCACATTCCAGCTTCCCGAGTTCAGTAGAGTCAATGCCTTGTTCTTGAAGTTCAGCACAACCACTGCAGTTGAACAAACTGGTCGGGTTTTTGTTGGGCTTTTTCCTTCCTCTTCATTAGCTGTTGTTCATTGTCACAAAAACTCCTGTCAGAATTTCAGTTAGAACCTGCAGGTCCGTCTTAGCAATTAACACCTAATGGTCTTTGGGAAGCAGCTGTGGTAGAGGATCATAGATTGGTATCAGCGAATTGGTAGCATTACAAATTAAATATCTAAAATTTGGCATTTCTGAGGGGCCAGGTTTATTCCTGTCAATGAACACCGACAATATTTTTACACGTGGAAAAGACTGAGTTCATACTATGGTCACCAAGTGTAGCAGTCTCATTTTCAACTATTCTGTTAAAAACTGAACAGCTGAAGGCAACTCCTAAATATCCCAACGCCGCGATGGTTAATGAGGCCAGCCGTCGTTATCTGGGAGATACACAGGCGGCTGTCATAGTAGCTGTCACTCACAGCAGCATTAAGTATAAACCACAGCATTAAAATAACAAACAGGAAAGGAAAGCTGGGTTGCAGAAGGATTATCCTGGGTCCTGTCCGTGCTGAAAACACCACATGACCCTCTTCCCAAAATGGCAGTCAATCACTTGGTTGTGTGGCAGTGAGTGATCCCCTAGTGAAACTCCAGAAGGCAGCCTCTTCTCAAAATTACTCCTGCTAGAGATTTTTCTTGTCTGCTTAGAGCACAGATTTCTCTTGGAAGTTTATTTCACTATTTCTGAAGAAGATTATGGTTTTTTGAAGACTCTGTGCTTCCACCATGCACGACAATGACTTTCTGTTTGGTGTATGGTCTACATCTGGCCAAAATTATTTGTCATTTTTACTTTCAGTTTAACTTAGGTTTAATTGTCTTGATTTAAGCCTCTTGCACTAACACTAATCTGCTTTTGTTTTTACTTTGGATCCAATAATTTTAATGTTTCCTCCATATGGCAGTGAATTATTGAAGGAAAAAACAAGGTTTGAGATGAAGTTATTTGAATGGATTGAAATTTGGAAAGTGAAACTAAAAATATAGATAGGAAATACCAAACTAATGTGACATAAATAAATGTAGGGAATTCCTGTGTGATATAGACATATTTTTAAAATTGACAAAGTTTTTCCCTGCTTTTGATCATCTTTTTTATATCTATAGTGGATTTCCTATGCCTTCAGCCACTGGATAAGCAGCACAGCTACTCCTTTGGGGTGAATGCCAGAGAATAACAGTTATAAAATACATTTCAGTGATTCTAAACAATGAATTACACCTCCTTGTCAAAAGTATTTTTGTCAAGCATAACTGGCCTGTGGGCTTATTCTATGAGTGGTATGTTTTGTTAGCCAAGTTCCTTTTTAGTCACTTGGATCATTAGCACAGGGAGAAATATGGGTCTGTTGACCCAGTTTTTTAGTCCAATACATATATTGGTAAATATTCTCCCTATGAGAATATTTAACCATTTAATTAATTGGTAAACCCAATATTGTTTCACCAGAGTCTGAAATCTGGGTCCTCCTCCAGTTGTGGCTGTGTCCTGCGAGGACAAGTTCAGGGTCTTTGCTCCCAAACATGGTACGTCAGAGACTACATTCACTTAGATCTGCAGGCTGGAATGTTTATATGACCACCTTGAGCTCATTTCATTTCAAACACCCTTGGTTAGCCAAGATCTCTGACTTAAAACAACTGATTTCAACTAAACACCTTGGCGAGCAATCGTATGATTCCTTCTCTCAAGTCACCCACCAGGCAGCTCAGGAGGTCCTGCACATCACAGTAGGCCATTTATGACCACAGCTGATGCAAATCTACCTGAACTAGAGTCTCTGTGTTGCTTTAGTAAAAGCACAACTCTCTTTTTCCCTGTAAAAAATATGAGAGATACAGGAAGTGGCACATTTCTACATCTGCTTGCACTCCTTTACTTGCATTTAAGTCTCAGGTTGCTCTCCAAGTTTTAGGTCTGGGCTCTAAGGTGGGAATTTTTTCAGTCCTTGGCTGATCTAAAAGTAGCCCAAGTTGTTAGAGGATGAATTTCCTGCCATGTGATAGCCATATGGCAATATCTGTAACAATGGATGATTCTGCTCTACTTGATTGCAGAAAATATGTACGTGTCATTAAAATCATTGTGACAACAACTACTTTTCACACCATGTCAGTCACAAACCTGGAATCCATTTAAATAGAGATTAAATGAAAAGTGTATTTCCAAGGTACTCCTGTAATGTCAGTCACTGTGAGGCTACTGAGATGCAGGGACTCTGTGTTCCTGATGGGTGTGATAAACGTGGATGACAAAGTCAGCAGATGCTTCAGTTCGGGATCTGGGACCAGCACTAAATTTATATCTGCCTTATCCACGTGCAGAGCTACAGAGAGCTCCCAGCTTGATTCTGCTGTGGCATGTGGCACGGAGTCAGTGACGAACCTACCTGGCAACTTTACCCAGTTAAATGAACACAAACCCCCACAACTTGAACCCATGCAGAGGTGAAAGGAAAAATTAGTCTTTAAACTCCTAGCTGAGACAGAACATGGGAGGCAAGGCACTTATGTAAATTTGCAAGGGATTCCCAGTTTTCTCAGTGGCCTGAGCGTACTTGAGCACCTGTGAGGATCCTGAAGGAGTTCTGCTGCCAGCATTAATGGTCTGTGCTTAAGGACAGGGTTATACCATAAATTGTCCTGCTATTCATCTGATGAAGAGTCCCTGCTTTTTGCTGGGATGCTCTGGTACCTGTCTTATTTGAGGAAAACAAAATAATTTCACTTGATGTTTCACACATCAAAAACATTCATGGAAACAAATCATACTTGCCAAATCCTTTTTTTCTCTATAAAAATGAGAAAATTACCTCATTGAAGTAGTGTGAGGCACCAGCCTTTGGATGTTTAAGGGTCCTTGGAAAACTATTTTATTTTGAGATACATTGCTTTCTAACACAACAGAAAGCAGTAGCACTGAAATGATGTTTCAGACTCTATAAACAGAATAATATATTCCAAATATGCACTGTATCCAGAACATATATTCTTACTTTCTTGATCTCAGCAGATTTACTGGTCGAGAAAATATTACTGGAAATCAGTGAAAGCTCTATTTTCTGGTTTTCTTTTTCCTACTTTTTTTACCTTTTGGCATTAAAGAATAATGTACTACATAGAGTCTTATATGTAGGAACTTCATAAATGTTAAAAAATTACATAAAGTCAGTCCAAGTGGTAGGTAGACTGGCTAGCTTCAAGTTCTCTATGACTTCCTTAAATGCTTCTTTCATCTGTCTTTTCTTATAGTGGATCATAACCTCTGAAGCCAGCAGCAACCAAATCCAAATTGCTAGTACCACAGGGCTAAGTTTTAAAAGACTTTTAAACTAAGGATAAGTAAGGGCTAAGTTGTACAAACATTTAGTTTAGAATTAGATAGAAACTGAACATTCCGCAAATGTTGCCTCATGGAGAGCTGTGCAGGTAAATCAAGCTCGCCAGCTTTTTTCTACATATTTTCTCCTCCCATTTCCCAGAGCTGATTCCCCACTTCTTTAGCCACAACTGCTCTTTCGGAGATGCACTGAAAGGCTTCCATAGATCCTTCTTTTCTTTCATTTTGGTTCACATGACATTTTTAAAAATGTGCAGGTTCCCAGTCCCTGCTGCATGACCCCGGGCATGAACACTCATGGCCTACAAGTGCACCAGTCATCCCTGCTTGCAAGTCACGCTTGCTCCCAAAGCGACGCCTTGCTCTGGCTCCATTTGCTGTGCCCTTCTGCGTGGGGTTTCATAAGCTTCTTACAAACCACAGCATCATATGCCCAGGGGCTGTACAGATGTAGGAAGTGGACCTGATAACTAACAGATACAATCAGCTGGCGGATGGTCCGTGGAAGAGCTATCTCCAGCACAGGCACGCTCACAGGAGTTTAATCTGCTTGATATGAAAGTGTCTGAACCTCCATTCAGAAATATCCAGACTCTTCTGTAAAGTACAGTAGGGACATGGACTAGCAGCAACAGGATTAAAAAATGAAAACAAACAAAACCACAGCTAAAACTGGCATTAGAAATGATTTTTTTAATACGACTTGCAGTATAACTGAAATTTAATATAAGCATGTTCCACCTTGGGTAAAAAAAAAGGGCTCTGTTCTACTTGCTTTGTAAATATCATGACTTCTGTACACAAATTTTTTCTTTACATGTTGGCAGCTGAAACAGCTCACAACTGAAATTTTATTTTGCCTTTTAGTTTGCTTGAAAATCAGTGTCAAAGCGGAGTTCAGCTCTCTGTTACACAGAGCGAGCTTTAAAGGCATCATTCCATGTAGGCGCACAAACAAACCCGAGGGTCTCTGCCTTTTAGACACACCCATTTCCCTCCCCCTTCAGCCAGTAAACAGCTTCTGGCTGCAGATTTGATCCTTTATGGAAGAGATTTTTAAGATGCTGGCTGACCTGTCCAGCACCCTGGTAATCCTCAAATCATCTGCTTGCCATGCTCATGTGGAGATGTTACCGAAAAGGCTTGTTGACAACCTTCTGCTGCATTAAAGACAAGTCTGTAAAACTGCCGCTATCTTACTCAGTTCAACTTCACCACACGGTTGAATAAAACTTCTCCTTCTGACAATTTCAGAAAGACTGTTGACAGAAGAAGGTTGTATGGAAAAAATATTTTTGGTTTCCAGTTCACTTTGGCTTAGATTAGATTGACACTGATCTGTATAACAGTTTGTGAACTCATTTTAAATTTTTTTTTTAATTGACAAGTTATTATTTTGGAAGTCTGAATGTCCTTTCCATGCACGTTCTCATACTATGCATTTTAAACATCCAAATACCATATTTTATATTCATATGAAGGTAAAATATTTAAATTAGATTTATGTCAGTTATTCAGTTTTTATTGTTTTCACACACAGTGATCAATTCTTAGGTCTTAACAAGAGCTTGTATGGCAAAAAGTCAGTAATTTAGTGATAAAATAATTGTGATATTATAAGCACCTATGAATCCTTCAATCAAATTTTGCATTAAGTAATAAACACTAATCTCAGCTAAACTGTTCTGTTACACATCCAGCATGCTCTGATCCCAAACAACTCCTTAATCCACTATTTTAATAATAGTCTATGGATTAAGGGATCTATACTGTATATTGACACAATGTATTGAGTTCAGGTTCTATAGATAAACGTTTCTGTGATCTATTTTAATGGCACACAAGCCATCATAGCATTATGGTGTCAACAAGCGTGCAGATTATCTCCTGGCTTTCAAAGCATCCTGCAGGAAAGCGAGTTTAATGAGTCTCCAGAAACGTGAAAACATTATCAAATCTATAGGAAGACAGGATTTTGAAATAAAATTGATCATACAATTACCAACAAGCACTTATATATAATCAACTATAAGATACACAGAATGTTTCGAGTTTTGAAATCTGTCAAAATAACAATGTTAAGAAGGACAGTCTGCTTTCTTGGCTCACTCCTTCTCTACATGTGCATAATAATTTTCTCCTAGCATCCTCATTTCCTCTCACAGTTTGCCAGTATTTCATGTAGGAAACCCATCATGATGCACTTTACTCTTTTTTTGATTAATTTCCTCCCAACAGCTCCATGTCTGTTATATTCCTGCTTCTGAACTACAGCACCACTGCCTCGCTTTTAAGTCAAACCGCTGTGCCTGCAGCAGAGGTTCTCCAGAAACATACAAAATAGAGTGTCCCCACCACCTACCTTCACCTGGCAACATCACCACGTGTTTAAGGTTATTTTTCCCAAGCTCTGCCTATACTCAGGGTAAGGACACACTCCTGCTGGAGTAGGAGTTGTTGTTGCCAGCTCATACGAAACCCGATGCAGAAACCACACCTCTTTTTGTAATAGATCACTTGCTCCCACCTGGAGAACTGGAAACCACATCTCTCCAAAGCCTCTTACAAACTCTTGTTTTCCAGTTGTTTCCATTTCCCCATCCCTCTACCTTCTAATCTTTCCCAGCCAGTGCATAGGGCACATGGGGTGTGCTCTGCTTCCCAGCATATTTTGACTTTTCTGAATTCCAGTGATTCCATGGAGCAACTTTTCAATAGTCTCCTCCCAAAATTGCATAGTATATAACAGCATCTAAATTGTATGGCAATGAATTCACTGTAGTGTCCTCCTGATGTCTGGAAATAGGAATTCTTCATATCTCTTACCAAGCACTTTCTTCAGTTTAAGGCTGGACCTGTTCTCATATTTTATACTCCCTGCAGCTTCACCTCAGCTACTAGCCCTTTGTTTTTTCCAGATGTTTCTGCCTTTTCTGACTTTCTTTTTTTATCTGTTGATGATGCTTACCAGTATCCCCAGCTTACTGGGGAAGGGGAGAGTTTGATTTCAAAGGCAGAGAACCAGAGCAATCTCTAGAGAACGTCCCAGGTGAGCGGGGGTGTTTACCTTTCCTGAGAAGCTTCCTGTGACCTGGGAAGGATCCAAGAGCATAATGCTGTGGATTTCCCCTAGTTCAATAGGATGATGGTAGGAGCGGCTCTCTGCCCTTCCCAAGAGGAGGAAGCAGCTGCCTGAGCAGTGCTTTTGAGGTGGTTGAGAAAGGGAAGCTTTGGCCCTTTCAAGACCACAGAGAAAGCTTTTCTTGACAAAATGATCCTGTCTCAATGTACCAGGGCTATTCAATCCATTTTCACCAAAATCCACTCTCCATAATGCTAAATGCTCCAGATGATGTACTCTACATGGATTTATGGTGAATTAAAACACTATGCACTGCTGGGATACAACATCCATCACAATTCTGTTGAACATAATGGTGCAATGAATAGACACTGGACAATTAATTTTTCACCATGAAAATGCTGGCTTATTTCTAGTCTTACACCAACACAGTTTTGGGGAAGGTTGTCAAGATTTTTTTGTTGCTGGAAAGCATGTTCTTCCTTTGGCTCTTCTCCTCCTATGGGAGGAAACATGTAACGTGAGGGAGTGCTGTGAGCTGTCTGGTGACACGGGAGGCACTGCAGGAGAAATCTCCCTGGGTGATCAGTGGTCACCAAGCCGGGTAGCAGCAAACACTTGGGCAGGTAGGAGTTCAGGCCCAAAGCAGCACATTCACCACAGGAGCACTGTAACACTGCCGGCCAGCAAAAATGAGGGCCTGTCAGAAAGAGGCACAGGAGCCTCAGCGAATGCCAACAGTTATTTATTTCCCACTCTTGCACAAGGAGCTGAGGAGGACATCCCTTTGTGTTCACACAAACACACAGAGGAAGTCACAACATGCCTTGGCTGTTATGATGCTCATTTCTCTCTTGAAAATCAAAATAAATGAGTGTCAAGAGGACACTGACATGCAATAGCTTCAGGCAGCCGCACACCTCTTTTTTTCTACTAAGATTCCAATAAAAAAAATCTATTTTTATCAGCATGGCTTATTAATATTATTATTCTACAGTACTGCAGTAGTACACTGCTTCTTTTTCCCTTTCTCATTTGAAAATATTTGTTTTAGTCACTATCATACCATTAAGAGATCACCAAAGAATTGGAAAATGCTTGTAGAACAAGGACCACCACATATCCTGCCAAAATATTTGGTTTGCTCTTTTGTAGCAACCTTATTCATTCAACATCTCAGAAGATACTAGACCAACATTACAAAAATGGTGTTTGAAATCTAACAATTGAAAAAAGTACTGTACATGAAACGTACACTGTGTTTGGAGAGATGCTTTATTGAAATAAGACAAGAAAAACTGGTAGGTAGTTATCTTTTTTTAGAATATTTTTCCTAATCCATTATAGTTGCTAAATGATTTTCACCAGTGCAGTCCATGAGTCATTCGACCTTCATGATTTGTTTTCTGAGAAATTGCAAGATTCCTCTCTCTGATTAATTTGTGTGCAGTTATCTCATGTTCAGCTGAAGCATTTGTACAGATGAGTTTTTGCAAGGAGACACAAAACCCAAAAGCACCCACAGAAGTATCATAATTCTGATGACCAGCCCCAAATGAGCTCAGCAACCCTTTTCTGCACGTATGCTTCATGTGCACATGGTTCCAGGGGTCTTAGCCCCAACCATACTGCTGCTATAGGACTCACATCCTCAAAAGTACCTTGCACCTAACTCTTGAGGATGTCAGTGAGAGCTAGGCTCATAAATACCTTCTGAGCATCCTGGAAAATGTTACATTGGCTTAATCCAATTAAGTGAAAACATAGCATCTTTAAAAGGCTTCCCATTTTAAAAGGACGAGGCAGATGAACAGTATTTTCCCCAGAATACAGAAGGGAAAAGATGGTAATGAGGTTCAGTTAATGTCCCTGTCTTCCTATGATCATGTACAAGTCAAAAGATTGCAGCAGGCCAGGATACTCCAGGTTTTCCAGCACTAGTTGATGCAAAACCTACGCTCAGCTACTGGTGCTGAAGAAAGGTTATTTGGACTTCTGACAAAACCTGAAAGCTGCTCATGTCAGCACAGTGTCCTGCCTCCCTCTGATGTTGTCGCACTAAATGCTGTTGCTGCAAGGAAGATTCTTTTCTTGTCTCTGGTGACCAGTGACAGGACCCGAGGGAATGGCCTGAAGTTGTGTCAGGGGAGGTTTAGGTTGGATATTAGAAAAAAAGGTTTTTCACCCAGGGGGTGGTTGGGCACTGGAACAGGCTCCCCAGGGAAGTGGTAACAGCACCACCCTGACAGAGTTCAAGAAGCTTTTGGACAACACTCTCAGTCACATGGTGTGACTCTTGGAGATGTCCTCTGCAGGGCCAGGGGTTAGATTTTGATGATCCTTGTGGGTCCCTTCCAGCTCAGGATATTCTATGGTTCTATGTGCATATTTCAGGGATTCTGCCTGGTCTGGCTGTACCCCTGCTCACATCCTCTCCAGGCTGCTCACATCCTCTCCTCTCCTCTGTACAGGGAGCCATAGAAACACAACAGCCAAGAGGGTCTATCAGATGCCACACATCTCTTTTTTATTCCCCACTGCAGGCCATCCTCATCAGCAAAGCGGGGAAGGAGAGCATTTTGTACACCTCGGAGTCTTGGAGCTGGAAAGGGAAAAGACAAGAGAGGTGCCAGAAAGAAAATCCATCCCTACAGAAATAAGAGAGGTGCAGGAGACAAGTCCAAGGTTCTCCTCCACCATCTCGTGCAATATCATCCTGCATGAGGAAGTTCCCCAAAGAGGTAAGACTGGTGGGAGGAGAGGGCGAAGGGAAGGAGGCATCAGTGATAGGAAGGAGAAGGAACAGTCTCTGCCACACACAGTTCACTGGACCTGTGCTGAGAAGGGTTAACGCTGTCATGCTGCTGGTGATAACGAAATGTTTGTTATCACAGTGTGTCAGATTCAAGTGGTATCACCCATGACTTGCACGCAAGATTACATAGGGGAGGGAAGCTGAGCGCAGGTCACGTTCACGGTTCAGCACAGCTCTGCAAAACAGCATATTTTATTTTTGCTAGGAGGGGAAACTCATGCTTTGCTGACACCACTTTCCTAGTAAAGGGATGCTATGCCAGATGGGAAAATTTCCACACAGCCCTCTGACAGAGAAAAGCCAATTGTGTGTCGGGAAAAGAACAAAGTTATATGGCAAAACTCAATGACCCTAAGAAAGAAAAAGACCCTTCCATGAAGACTTGCAATTGACGTAGGTGGATGTGAATCTGGGTTTTCCAAGGAGTGGGGGCACTGGTTTGGGGTGTTGTTTCATTATCCTTCTCCTGTTTTTATAAAAGCTGCTGCAACTGAGTGTCTTGGAGATCTCTCTCTCATGGCCAGACTTGGTCCGAAATGGGCAGCATGTTCAGCAGTTGTGAAAGTGTAGGAATGTGGGAGGATGGGACAAAGAGGCGGCATGATCCAAGCTCATGTCCTTTGGAAACCTGGCTGAAATATCCACAGTACTGGAGGAGCTTGCTGGGATTATGCTTTGTGGCCTCTGGCACATTCCAGCATCAAGGCAAAGGAAATTATATTCTCAGTCTAAGTTTGGACTGATGGAAAATAGAATCATAATCCCTATTTCATTTTCAGGACTCTTTTCTTCTCAAGTCTGTTTCTTTCCTACCCCATCCACTGCTACTTCCTATGCTACCTTTGACCTTGTCTCTTTCTGCTCTGCGCGAACGAACTATTCCCACTCTGGGCAGTCATCTGCACACTGACAGGAGTGGGGCTGGAGCATCCCAGCCAGAGCAGGCTCCTGACCTCGGGGGCCCTGGAGCAGGGGGAGCGGTCCCGGGGCCCCGCCCCTGCGGGGACGTCAGAGCCGAGCGTGCGGCGTGGGCGTGCCGCGGGCCGCCCCGGCACAGCCAATGGGAGCGCGGGGCGCGTCCCGACGCAGCCAATGGGAGCGCGGGGCGTGTCCCGGCGGCGCGATGGCGGCGGGNGGCCGGGCCCGGGGCGGCGGGGCTGGCGCTCGGGCACGGGCAACGTGGGAATGGAAGTCGACTTCCTGGTCTAGTGGAAGGAGTCCCTGCCCACGGTAGGGGAGTTGGAAGGAGATGGTCTTTTAGGTCCGTTCCGACTCAAACTATTCCGTGATTCCCCCGGTTACCAGAACATTGCCCTTGCCCGGTTGTCCGCTTTGGTGCAGCTCCTACATGGAGAGTGACCTTGGGTCTTCCCCATTCCTGCGCCCGGTCTTGGACCGAGCGGGCTCCTCACGGCCACCGTGCCCCATTTCCCGCAGGGGGAACCGGGGGGCAAGGCAGGCTGGATCCACACCGTTGGCTTTCCCGTTGTTTTAAGAGCATCCTGTGTCGCCTCCTCTATCCATGGCCCGGCATAAGTGGTTGTATGGGCAGAAGCGGGCCTTTCAGAAGCCCCCTCAGCATCCCTTATCCTGGGCCTTGGGAGCCCCCTGTGAGTCCGGGGGGTGCGGAGTCCCCGTGCTCCTGTGGTGGCAGTGGCTCGATGAGGGAACGTTATATGTAGACAACGTGTGTCCACTTGTCAAGGGACTGAAATCACCAGGTGCTTTCCCACAGGTGGGTGAATAGCTGTCAGGAAGAGCACAGATTTCGGGCGGGATGCTAGGAAAAGCTCTACTTTAAATAGAGGATCGCCGTACAGGTCCATGTGCTGGATCAGGCTCCGAGTGACATGTGTCACGTAAGACAAAGGCTCCGTTGCACCTCCTGGAGATCTGTGTGGGTTTGATGCCCAGCTTTCTGCCTGCAGGTGCGTGCCTGCATGTTCCCGGCGGGCAGAGAGTGACTTCTGCCAGAGGGAGTGATTGTTGGGTCTGTGCTCATTTAAGGCAGGTTTTCACCAGCACTTCTAGGGGGAGAGCACATTTTTTTTAGTATTGATATTAGGAAGGCAATCAAGTGTTAATTCATTTTAATATCAATATTTAAAGCTTTAAATTCCCACGTTCTCTTCTGAGACCATAGTTCTGTAAATATTTTATAGCTGAGTGACAAAAGCCTATGCAGTCTGTAAAACTGTAACGTAGATATTAGTGTGAACATGCAATATTGATGCTGGTGTTCTTGGGGAGCCTCAGGGACAGCTGGAGTGCTTTGTGCTGTGCTAGAGGCTGAAGAGCCCGCTGAAGAGCCCACTGAACAGCCCAGAAAGTCCATGTCAGTCATTCCTGCCCAGAGTAACTGTCCTGCATAGCACCCAGGGTAATTTCTCCAGCCTACCTCTTTCAGCGTACTTTCACAGCCTGTTTCTGGAGAAGATGCATGGATGTACATGTCTTCTTTTTCCCCTTGTTTTCACCCCTTACCCCCATATTAGTGCAGAATCATAAATGCTATGCCTTGCTATTTCTGGTCATGAAGAATTTTGAATATTCATACTGTGGGGGGGGGAAGAGGAGTCTACACAGTGTGAGGGCAGTCGGGTGATGACATTTGTGTGTGCACAGCACCTGTTCCAGGCTGGGAGAGGAGGCTGGCTGCATGCTCATGGTGAGGCTCCTCTCTTCCAGCTGTGGCTCAGAAGGGGTTTCCTTGGCTGGTGCTGCCGTGGGTTGGGACATGGCTGCCAGGCATCACAACGCCAGTGCTTGACTCCCAGAAGATGTGATGGCCTCTCTGTGGTGGGATTTGCCTGCCCCTTGTCATCAGTGCTGCTGTGGAGCCCAAGAGTAGGTCTTGGGCAGGTAGAGACCACAGAATTTTGGGCATCCAAGCAGTCAAAGACCAGAGCAGCATGAGGCATGAGGAGTCCCTGCTCACCTTTGAGCTAGGCAGCCATGGGGCTGTGTGCAGCTGGGAGAGAAAATACAGAGATGACGTCAAATGTCAGCATTTAATGAACATGTTGGTTGGATTTAATGAGCAGCTTCCTGGTCTTTAGCAGGAATTGGCAGGTGCCACTGGGTCCGGACTGTGGTGCCCATGTTCCACAGAGCTCTCTGCCATGCTGTCGTGTTGGGGCCCTAATTACAGCAGGTACTTCGGATGCAGTGTGGCTGCCTTTCCAGCTGCTGCCATCCTCGCATGCTGCTGCCCGTGTGAAGCTGGAGGGAAGCAGTGCTGCCCGGAAAAGGTGGACCAAGGTATTTGTGTCATTATCAGGCAGGTACCCAGAGCTTATTTGCTATGTTCCAGAGCCTACTGGGCTTTCCCTGTCTGGGAAAGGTTTTTGTCTTGTTTGAAAAAGTTAAAAAACCCGTTCATACTGTTGTTTTTAAGTTACAAATGCAGCTGTTTTTTCTGTTGTTCTCTCTTTTCTTGGTGATTATGCTGTAAGAGAAGAGCATTGCACGTGTAAGCACAGTCACCTGTTTGCCCGCAGCGAGCCAAGCGCACGTCTGCCTCACCCATGTACGAGAGGGTGTTATTCAAGGCACATCCCAGGCAGATCCACACCCACATGCCTGTACTGAATCAGTCAAAGGCAGCACCCACATCTCAGTGGAACGCTGCCGAGTATGGAATATGCAGTGTGGGCATGTAGAGCTTGTCGTGCCAAAGGTGCGGACACCAGCATGCCTGCTAGGAACAAAGGAGCCTGAGAAGAATAATAACCCTGTGTCAGACCTTCTTTAGAGACTGTGCCTATGTCATTTAAAATTTCTAGTATTGGGAGTTTCTTCTCCCATCACCAATTGCCATCTTCCCTCCCAGGAATCCACTACTGCTGTGTCTCGCGTTTCATGCTCCAAGTTTGTGTCTGCTTGGTACATTAGTGAAGATGTTTTTCATGTATTGGACGCTGGAGGGTGCTAATGCAATGGGAGCTGAAATTGTTCTAGCAAATTAAAGGGTTCCCCTTTGTTAGTTGTGAAATAGTTTTATTCTTTGTTGCAGGGTTTAAATGGAAAGACATGAATCATGGTCCTTACTAGTAGCTGATCCTGTTTGGTGTGTGTAGAGCTGTGACCAAGAATATCAATAAAGTGTTATGTCTGTGAGGGATTTCTTTCCTTAACCTCTATAAAAAAAATAATTCATTTTATGTTCTACACATTTTTAAGTGTGTCTTTTGAGATTATGGCCTCGGGGTGAAAATTATTTGAAAGTGTGACTTTCTAGTGATAAAAACACTTTATCTGGCAGAATTGTTGAGCTGTATGTGCAGAGTCTGCTTTTCTACAAGGTCACTTTGGTTCATCCAAACTAATATTGTCGTGTTGCTAGTGAGGTGAGAAGCTAATAGTAGCTCACGCTGGGGAGGGAGGGGACACCCTGAACACCACTAATCAAGTCCCTGGCACTGTGATCCTGTCTCTGAGGATGGACCTGATGGAGCCTCGGTCTACCTTGCAACCAGCATTGGTCTACCTTGCACTGCTGGCCTGTGTGTGAGGGCACATGTAGGATGGGCCCTTCCATCAGCCATCACTGCTAGGCCAGGTGAAGCAAGTTACAAAACTGAGCCTTAGCTCTGGTGTTTCAAATTCACTCAAACATTTTTGTCAGGTTGAAGTTACACTGAGAGGTCTTACAGCGAAGGAGGTGTTACCTGTTCACTCTGCTCCAGCTTTCTGCTGAACCAGGTCTCTTCTCTCCCTCTCTCCCTCCGCCTTTGGCAGAAAGACACGGGGCCAATGTAAGCTCCCTGTTGTGCACTCTGGCAACTCCATAGTCGGCATTAAGGACTGTGAAACTACTGCCCGAGCCAGTTTTCATCCTGGCAGCAGCAGAGGTATGATGACGGATAATTAATGCTAATGAGAAGCAGGGTGCAAAGCTGAGTATGTCCAGCTAATCACCACTGGCACCTCAACTGGTCTGCTTAAAGTTTGCGTTGGTCTGGACAGTCCTGTGTGGTCCTGTACCTGCCTTTGCAAAGTCATTACCCAAATGAAAGCCAGTATTTGTAAAATGTGTGAGCAAAACAGAACTGGGTGCAAATACATCTTCCTTAGAAGCCTTTCTTGTTCGACATGCATGGCAAATGAGTTACTCCTCTGTCTCATTCCTCTTGCAAATGAATTGGGCTGTCCTCTCCTGGAAAATGTTGTTATCTTGCTGTTTTATATCGGTCAGGTTTTATTCTCTCCCAGGTATTGGGGTTTGCTTACATATGGCTGGTTCAATTTTTATTTCTTTTAAAAATACGCAGTTTTTTTCTGAATTCCTCCTTAAACTGAAGATGTGTATGAGTACTGGAGAAAGAGCCTGTGGATGAGGAAACCTGAATCTCCTGTTCTGATACCAGAGGGGGCCTGCTGTTCATTTTGCAACCACAAGCATGGACAATTTCACAGCAAAGTTGCTTGTGTATTTATCAGAAGCAGCAGAAACATATCCAGTTAAAAGTTTACACTTCATTTGCCAAGAGTTTTAGTAGCTTACCAGAATAGGGTTATAAGGGGATGTGAGCAGAAAAGCTTTTTTAAGTCATTGTAATAAGTAGTGGTACTGAAGACACTCTGCTTAAGAGTAGTCTAAGTACACATGTCATCTAAGCAGATAAAAAGAGATCTGGTTGACAGTGTATTGGTCTTGTTTACCAGCTTTTAAGAGAAGACTGCTTCTTCCATCGCACCTCCATGCTTACAAGCAGAGAGCAAGGGTACGCGTCCTGGCATCATTTCCAGAACCAACGTGCTAGCTGCGGCACCAAAAGGATTTGAATTTGTGCAGTTTATGTAGATGTTGTCTCAACTTAGAGTGGGAGACCTTTCTCCAGGAGAGAAGGTTAATGGACCTTCCACCAAACCTATATGTGTGATTGCATTGAGTTTAAGCACTGCCAACTGCAGGATGGCATCTTGAGGTCCAGTGCCACCCCTGTTCGGTGGCTCTGCATGGAAAAGGAGGGTGTGTGTTCCCTTGGTGGGTGCTCAGTGCCTTCCATCATTGAGCTTTCACACACTTGTGCAGTATTTCTTGGCTACTCATAAAGGCTGGGTGAAGGGGGTCCCTGGAGTTTTCAAACCTGTTGGTGAGATTGGGCTGCTGTGCTTGAAGTCTCTGGTCTTAAGAGCCATTCTGGCAGGTAAAAGCCCCTTGATGCCAAGAGCTTTGTAAAATTTCTGCTGATGAACCCCTGAACTCTGCACATCATGTGAGCTTCTGGTGGTAGTTTCTCCTGGACCCCTTTCTCACACCTCCCCGAGTTCTGAACCTCCTTGTTTGGAAAGGGGAAATACTCAATTTGCCCTTATTTTGTCAGCCGGGCTGTGCATGGATGTGTTTCTTCAGCCACTGCCCTTCCTGCACTTCCCTCTTCTGCCCCACAAGGCTGAGGAGCACAGCGGGTCTGCAGAACTTTGACTGCAAGTGGGTCTGGAGGTCAGCTTGTGGTTACTTAGCCCCAGGATGTTGAACAAGTCTCCTTCATATATTTTTCCGTATTTTCTCATCATACCTATATTTACTTCTCAGGTCTCCCTGTGCCCTTTAAATCTTCTGGCATCATAGGTGTAAATAGGATTTGTCTGTCCCTGTGAAGTGGGCATCTCTGTGGCTGCTTGCCCTGCCTGCTCTAGCTCATTTTGGGACAGGGCTGTCTGGTTGTCACTGGCTGCGTGGCCAAACCTGCCCGCTTCTCTGCCTTTTTAATTAAAAATGGTTGGCATCAGGGGCTCTGCAGCAATGAAAGGGGAACGATGAAACTTTGAAGAATTTGGGGCATAAAGTTGATCTCTAAATTTTAATGTACTCATTGCACTTAAACAGTTGATACATTTTATTATTGAGCATTCAGGTGACCTAATTTCCCTTAGTACTGTACATTTAGCTTTATACATCTGCACCTAATTTGTAAAAAAGGACTTAATGAGAAACTTCAAACAGTTTAAATGTCAATTACAAAGAAAGCGAGGTTTTAAAGTTCCAGTAATCTGTCCATATTGGTCATCGAAACATGATCCCAGGTGGACGTTAATTCAAGACAGATGGCATTCCAAAGGCACAATTACAAAGAGCTTATATATTTTCAACACTAACAAGCTGTCACGCTATGTTGTAGCTACACTTCCAGTACTGTATAAGCACAATTGCTGCTTTATCTGCTGTAGACTCGGTAATAAAGGGGTTTGATTCCCCACTCTTGATATTGTCAGTGGGACTTTGGAGGGGGGGGAGTGAACTGGAGAGCAGGGTTAGTTAGTGTGAGTATCTTTCAGTAGCTCAGTCTATTGGGTCGGGGGGTTGTGTTTGTTTCTATGGTTTTTATTAAGTTGGTGAAATGCTCTTCAAGGAAAGGAGGGGAAATACTGAATATGGGCATAAGAAGACTAGCTCATCACAGCTATATTTCTATTTCCTGGCAACATTAATTAACTTCAGCCTTATCAGCTGCTTGGCAATAGCTATGATGATTTGTTAAAACTCCCAACATCCTGGATGTTTTCAGTTAAAAAGTCATCTGAAAGCCTTTGGAGTAATGCATGTTACTTGGAAGACTGAAGTCCAAGGCATTAATAGTAGCTTGACTTGCAGTGGTGTAAATGGGCAGCAGCTTGGCTGCATCCAGGCAGGAGTGCTACACCCTGGGAAGAAGGCAGTTGGAATTATTTTCAGATTTCTGAAAATATTCCCAGGCCCAAAGGCAGAGGAGCAAGGTCAAGGACAAAGCAAGGTCAAAGTAGGGTTTCCATTAGACTGTATATGATCTAATAGTAGATGTCCCTGGCCATGGCAGGGGGTTGGACTAGCTGACTTTTAAAGGTCCCTTCCAACTCAAACTATTCTCTGTGGTAGACGGCAAGGTTTGTTGTAGAAGGACGATGTTTGGTATCTAGTTAGTAGTTGAGGTGGGCAGTGATCCGTGTAACTGAATGATGGAAGTTAATTTGGCATAATTTCCACTGACTTTTTGTTTGTTTCTTGAAATCAGGTCACTAAAAAGCAAGACTTGCATGTCTGTGACTAGATGGTGTTTTAATAGGCTTTAAAAATTCTGTGCTGTTAGCAGCAAGATTAATAATGCTCCCCAGGAATGTTTTTAAGCTCCTATGGGCACATGTGTCCTCTAAGAGGTGCTGAGAATTAAGAGCTTATACTTCTGCTCATTTATCTACCTTTCATTGGAAAATGGAGAAGAAAGCAGAAAGGCTAAGATATTCATCCTCGGAAGGCAGGAATTAAATGGTAAGCTTACACTCTTTAATTTTTGTTTTTCATTAACGAATGATGTAAATGTGTTTTTTAAAAGCATCTTACCTGGCTTCCATTTTTGAAGGAGTTGTAGGTGCTATTTGAAATATGCAGCTCACCAACAAGTGAATTGGACTCCTGAGCCACACTTGAAACAAAATACCAATTTTACCTGCAGTTTTACTAGGTTTCCTGGTTTATGCAGTGGCATTTGAATGGCCTCTAGTAATTGTTTTTAGCAGAAAAAAATTCTAACAAAAATGAAAAACACAACTCAAAGCTCATTAGCACTGTATTTGGCATGCCATGAATCATTAAATCTTTATATAAATGCAGAAGTAATTTGTAACAAACAAAATCCTTTCTTTTTTTGGAAAGACTTTCTTTTGACGTTTTGTTCATACTGGTAAGGTGCAGTATGTTTTCCAAACATTGGATATTATTACCAGAATAAGGGCAGAACCAATCAATATTTTAATGAAATACTGTCTATAATCCTTGAGTGTCAGATATATTCAGTTGTGATAAGTGAAAAATATCAGGTGCAAAACAAAAAAAGAAGACTAATAAATACTTAGATAGGGTCTTTTTAACCTAATTTTTTTAAACCTATATTTGATACTAGTGTGTGTTGTTCTTAAGTGGTTTCCCCTTGGATTTTCCCAGTGCTTATCAGGGGAACATACTGAAGTCTTTCTATTTAGATCAGGCTTCGCTTTGAGAGTAACTAATTGTTCAAGTCCAAGTGGGAAACTTTCTTGCACTTGGAAAATTAGGGAAGCAAAAGATGTCCACATCCTTTCCCTGGTGGTTCTTCACCTGCGAATTTGAACTGCAGCGGCAGTAAAAGTTTTGTGGACCTCATTTTATGTGAGACCATTAAGCGACAGGAGAATTCAGGACTAGCTGCCCTTCATAATTCAGGACACTGAAAGGTGCCATTTATAAGCTCAAAGTGCCTGCAGGAAGGCAAAACAGGCTTGTAAAACCCATGCTCCAAACCCTGAAAGGGAACCAGTTTGTACTGCTGGTTGCAGCCTTGGAGTGGCAAAATTGCAAAGGTGGTGGGGATTTGGTTTAAAAAAATGGAAAAACACCTGCCTCTGATATTTCATGTAATAACTTGAGTTTTCACATTTCTTGTGTTGATATCTCCTTTGTCCAAAACAATCCCAAAACATCCTGGGCAATGATCCCAGTAAAAACCTTAGCAGTTGAATTGCCCAGCTGTTGGACTTACTATCTTCCTGTTACAGCCCACTGTTTTGCTGAGCTGTTAATTTGGCTATAAAATAAGTTTGTCCTGACTTTTTAATAATATTTTGCAACTGGTGACCTTTGCCCATGATGTGGACCAGGCATTTTGTAGGGAGAGCTCTTGCCTCCTTATTGTTTGAGAAGGAGTAGCAGCATGCATGACACTTGAAAGGGGGTGATATGGTGATATGCCATTGTTACAACTCTGAACAGGCAACATAATCTGCACAATTCACAGTATGCTGCAGCTTTATGGACTTAGAAAGCTTGAAAGGCTGCCCTAGGAAACACTGAGCCCAGTGGTTTTTTTCAGAGCAGGTACTGCTTTCCTTACCTGCTCCCCTGTTAATCCTCAAATAAGAGCTGGAGCCATAGTTTTAAAGTTTATGACCAAAATGTAGCAATTTCTCCCTGGAATGAGGCATCCATGTCCTTAATCTTAAATGGCTGGGGCTGAACTCCTCCAGTCAGGCCAGCGTAAGCCTTAGAAATTCAAGGCCACATTAATGTCCTGTGACTGAAGTTACCTGGGTGCCCATTTGCACCACCAGGGCCCAAATGCCAGTGGAGACAAGAACTGACTGCACATCAAGTCTGCCTGCAGCGTCTTTGCTTTGTTAATCTGGATTAGTTCCATACCTGCCTGCTTATGCACACCAACTCCAGCAGCACCTGGCTGTGCAGTGTGGTATCCAGCCTGTCATCCCTCCTCACGTGGATCACATAGGAGCGGGCGGAGTGGCTACGCTTCAGAAGCACATCCGTATTATTCCATTTTCTGATGCTGCTTTTGTTGCCTGGATTGACGTGCTTGGGGCCCCAGACACTGCGCTGAGCTCAGTGTGACCCCAGGCCTTTGCAGAGCCGACTGCAGGACTCAAACCTTTATATCCACTATTAAAAGGCAGTTATGTGACTGTTTATGTTAGAGCCAGGTGCTTTGCTGCCTGTGGACATGCTGTTACTTGACAAAACTTAGTATTTTTTTAGTTTATGATTCAAATGTGATGAATATACTTACCGGAGGACCTTACTCTGTGCAAATGGCTTGGCTGCTTTCAGCCAAGATTTCAACTCAGATTTCTGGGAGGAACAGGAGTCAAATTTTTCTGTCTCTCTGTAGGGATGTGTCCGTGGCAGCATTCCTGTTATTTCTGTATTTCCTTTGTGAAGAACATAAGGTTTCAAGATGGCATGTAGTCAGTATATTTTTTATGACATTTTTGGGGAATTCATTGTCCAAGTTCTCTAACTTGTAGTACATTTCTAAGTTCCGTGGGTTCCTTTATTTAGGCTTTATATATGAATGCATGTTTTGTGGGCTTATTGCCTTAACCATTCACTTGTTTTGTTAAATTGCTAGTGATACTAAAGCACTGAAGGTGCTTTGGGTTGGGTCAGCACCAAACAGTGACTTTGGCATACTGGAAGTATAAAATCTATTTTCTTACTAACTCTGTTTTTTGAGAAGTTGATAGATGTGAAAACCGTTTAACAGTTGGAGTTTTTTTTACTTTCCTGTTAAACGAAGCTACTGAGGAAATCTTCCTATTGCTACATGCTGCAATATGTCAGAAACACCGTTATGTTATAGCTGCATCATTATCTAAAGGAAAAATTGAGTGTGGGTTTGAAGTCGACAAGTGATGAAAGTAGCCCTGAGGTTGTCAATTAGAAAGCCAAGGCCTGGAACTGATAAGTTAATGGCCAGTCCTCTTCACACCCCCTCGCTTTGCTGCCTGCTCCTGCCTCACCCTGCAACAGCTTTACTGCTTGGAACAGAAATAAAAGGCTCCCGTTACTTTGTGTCCCAAAATTTATCTCACTGATCCTACTCCAAGTCTTGGCTGATTGTGTTCTTAGTATGGACAGATAATTAAATGAAGAGAAATGAGATGCAGCAGATAGAAAATACAAACTGAAAATCATCTCCATCTTTTTGGTTTGGTTTTGGTTTTTTTTTTGTTGTTTTTTTTTTTTTC